>JXCR01118824.1:199152-226756 GCA_002079205.1 Phalaenopsis hybrid cultivar
CTACTACTAAAAATACATTCCATGTATTGAGTTTTAGTTCTACTCAAATGAAGGCCTTTAGATTCCAATGTAGACCTCCATAATCGAAGTTTTTCCCGAGCTTTCTCTCTCGTCTTATCCACGAGAAGGATATCATTAGCAGAAAGCATATATCAAGGTACATCGTCCTGTAAATGTCCAATAAGAGCATCCATATGGGCTTAAAGCGATCCCTGATGTAATCCAACAAAAATAGAAAAATATTTGGTCAATCTTCCTTCTGTTCGAACACAAGTAACAGCTCTAGTATCCAAATCTTTAATGACTTGAATATGAGTCATATCAACACCTTTCTTCTCAAGAAATCTCTAAAGGATATTTCTTGGAATCTTATTGTAAGCTTTTTCTAAATCAATAAAAACCATATGTAGATCTTCTTTATTATCTCTGAACTTCTCCATCAAACCTCTTAATACATGTATAAATTGCATGGTAGACATGTCCGGCATAAATCCAAATTGATTATGAAAAATCTTTGTAATACGTCTTAACCTATGTTCAATTACCCTCTCCCATAATTTTAAAGTATACTGCATCAACTTAATTCCTCTATAATTTGCACACTCTTGTGCATCCCCTTTTATTATTAAAAATGAGGATCAAAATTCTCTTCCTCCACTCCTCAGGCATCTTTTTTAGTTTTTATAATAAGATTAAAGAGTTTAGTAAGCCAAAAAACTCTAAAATCTTCTATATATTTCCACACTTCAATTGGGATATGATCAGGTCCTACAGACTTTTCACTCTTAGTTTTCTTTAAAGTCTTCTCAACTTCTTTTTTACTAATACGACCGTAAAAATGAAATATTTTATTATTATTATTAATGGTATTAAGATCACTAAAGTCGATCCTATTTTCAAAAACTTCACTAAAAAAATTTATTAAAAAAACTCGCCCACCTATGTTGAATATCATTTTCTAAGAAAATCATTTTCTGATTTTCATCTTTAACACACTTTACATGAGTTAAATTTTTACTTTACTTTCCACTTTGTTTGGCTAGTTTATACATATATTTTTCAGCATCTTTAGTATCTAATCTATTCTAAAGATCATTAAAAGCATAATTTTTAGTGTCGCAGNTCGCCTTGAGCCTTACCAACAAGGCTCTCAACCACATCATTTCGGCAACTCCTAAAGTCATGACCCTATACTCTGCCTTTATTGGTGACCTCGCCACTATCGATTGTTTCTTTCTCTTCCAAGGGACCAAGTTCCCTCTACAAATATGCAATATTCTAATGTGGACCACCTGTCATTAGAACAACTCGCTCAGTGAGAGTCACAATAGCTCTCAATTCCTACATGCCCATTTTTCTTAAAGATCGATCACTTCCCTGTGCACTCTTTAGTACCTTAAAACCTGATACATTGCGTCCATATGGCTCTTCCTTGGGTCATGCATGTAGCGGCTCACCATGCACACTACAAATGAGATGTAGCGACAAGTGTGACTCAGATAGATCAAATGACCCACCAATCTTAGGAACCTCCCATGATCAACTGCTCTGCTACCTCTGCACTCAACTTGGTCTTCCGATCAATTAGAGAGACTACAGGCTTGCATCCCAGCCTGCATGTTTTCGTGAGGAGATTCAATACATATTTCATCAGAGACAAGACCAGCCCCTCCGGTCCACAGGCAACCACAATCTCAATGAAGTATTTTAGCTGTCTAAGGTCCTTCAACACAAATTCTTTGCCCAATCTTACATTTAGCTGATCATCTGCCTCATTATTACCAGTGACAATCATGTCATCAATATACACAACAAGCATAGTGGTGTGACCTCCATATTGTCAACAGAATACTATATTGTCAACATTGATCTGCTGATATCCCATGCCCACTATAATCTTTCTAAACTTGTCAAACCAAGTTCGACGAAACTGCTCAAGCCATAAAGTGACTTCTGAGCATGCACAACTTGTCTACTATCTGGCATGTACCGAATCATGGTGGTATCTCCATACAGACACCTATATTAACTCACAATGAAGAAACACATTCTTCCCATCGAGTTGGTGTAACATCCACCAACATTCCCTGCCAAAAAAACCAATGTCATGAATATGCCTATCATTGCTACTGGTGCAAAAGTTTTTTCATAGTCAAACTGTACCCTTTCACCACCAATTGTGCTTGTAGTGTTGCATATCCCCTTATGAATTTTGTTTAACTGTGAAGATCCACTTGTTCCCAACTGTTCTATTTTCCACTGGCAGTTTCCCATGTTTGGTTTTTATCGAGAACCCCAAGCTCTTTATGCATGGCCGCTTTCCACTTTGGATGCTCCTTAACTACCTGCTAACACTTGGGTATAGAGATAGTATCCAAAAATGTAATGAATGTTCCATTGAAAGGTGATACGTTAGAGTATGAAACAAATTGAGCAATGTCATGTTCTCACCCAAAACGATCAAAAAGATGTCCCGCATTACTGTGAGAGATCCTTCTTAAGGTTATGAGGTTGGAAGTAGAAGATGAATCCTATCACCCGTGACTTCTGAGTCTGAGGTGGATGGTATAAGTGTTTCGAGAGTCGGGGCGAACCATGATAAGCGACTTGTTGGCACGAGTGGCACTGCAAACACATTTCCCTTCAGCTGGAGTCTCAACATCTCTGGGTTCAATCTCATCATTTTCAATCTCCTCATTTTCAGCTCCTTAGCATATTCATTGCACATTACAGGACAAGGCATCGCTACCAATCTCTCACTATTACCACTCACCCCCTCTTGCCTCATAACTCCAATATCAAGTGAGGTCACCTCCAGAATATAGTACAGTTCGAATTCTCTAAAGGACATATTCATGCTCACAAGTATCTTCTTTATCGGGCTCCAATAAATACTCATTCTGGGTAGCAAAATACCCCACGAGAACACTTTACAACTCTGGATCCAATTTCTTTTACAGATGGTCTGTTGTCATTTACAAAACGTACACGTCTCAATGCCTTCAATAGAAAAATCCCGCTATTATTTTTTTTTAATATCTGACAAAGAGACTTCCAATGCAACAATCTCGAAGGCATTCAATTGATCGATGAAGCAGCTCAAAACTGTTTGGCCCCACAAGTGCTTTGGGACATTCATCACGATCATTAGTCGTTGGGCTACCTCTAGAAGTTGTCTATTATTTCTCTCTGCTACTTAGTTTTGTGTCGGTGAGTATGAACATGTGGTTTAATACATATCCCTTGGGCTGATAAGTATTTCTCAAACGTCTTGTTAGCATATTTTGTCTCATTATCAAACCTCAATACCTTCACTCTAACAACATATTGGCTCTAGATTGTCTTGTAGAAATCATTAAAGCAAGCAAACAAATTACCCATACTTTCATCAGCAACAACTAACACAAGAAAAAAACAATCAAGGAAAGACAATATCGACAATCATTCATCGAACTCGTAGAACAAAATCCCAAACATCAAAATGTATGAAATCAAAATCACAAGAACACCTATTCCCATAACTATATAGCAGCTCCTATTAAACTTACCAAAATCGCAAGCATCACAAACAAGTTTTTGTTTATTTGTCTTTCATACAAGGACAAAGACAAACAACTAAATAATAGCAACAACACATCTTCCACACTCCTCCCAGATCCCTTTCAACACTCTCTACCATGAATGTCAAAAGCTGAGTCCATCCTCTTTCTATCCAAGTACCAAATTTCACCATGCCATGTTCCACTCCCAAGTATCGAGCTCGTTCCTTTCTCTTAAAAGATCACCTTCAGAATATCAAATGAAAGAACACGTTTTAGTTGGAGAATAAGGATACTAAAGAAAAAAAATATTAACTGAAAAGTAAGGATCATGCAAAACATTAGACAAAAGCATATAATCAGTACACCTCACTCTACCCTTACCCACTACAGGTCGTATTGTACCATCAACAATTTGAATGCTCTCTAGAAATGCTAAGTGAGTATGGGAAAAGAACTCTCTAGTAGTACCTGCCACATGTTGAGATGCACAGGAATTTAATATTCATTATGGTGATTGTGTGGTAGAAATAGCGACGAGCATGCGTATCACGAGTACCTTTGTTAGAGTGACCATAAGTAGCAATGTTACCCCTTGATGATGAAGAGAGAGATGAAATCTCGGCCTCATCATTTGCTGTTTTCTGCCTCATCTTCAACATCTCCAGAAACTCATGATCCTCATCGGTAAAGAACACATCTGTCTCTCCCTCATCCTCTATTACCATCAGACTTGTCTGATAGCCCCTTCTGAAACCTCTTCAACCACCACAATCACGACCACGAACTCCAAATTGTTCATGTCCACATCTATGTCCGCCTGTCTCAGACAAACTTTACTCAAATGTTCTACTTCACCACAGTTGTAGCGCTTGCGAGTCTCCCCTTGGACACCTGTCATGAGTTCGAGGGAGCTAAAGCTGATCGCGCACCTGGCAGTACACACGGCTCAGAGTGTAGCCTCATGTAACTCCCCTCCTATATCATAGTGATGGCCTCATCCAGTGAAAGGGTCGTCGTCTGGGCTAGAAGGACTGATCTCCTCTGATCAAAGACCGGATTCAGATGAGCCAGAAACAGAAGTTCTCATCTGTGCAAATATCTCCCCCTTCTTACACCTCAAATTGCCACAGCACGACATCAATGAAAAATGATTAAGATCTGCCCATAGCCTCTCCCAATCTATAGAGTACTCCTAAATCGATTTATCACCATGTACCATTGCCTTTATCTCACGGTGAATCAGGAACACTCTCATGCGATTCTCAGCCCAGCATAGATCATCTTCAGCTTCGCTCAGATGTCCCTCATCTTTTGAATGACATCTACTGATGAGGCAATCAATAAAACCATCGAATAGAGTAATCAGGTGTAAAGTAAGGTGTGTGTAGTCCACTCATCCCCCTCAACATTGACACTTTCTGACTCAACCTCCGTCAGATATCCCTCTATTCTTATCCCTACTAGAGCAGCCTCGATCCGACATGACCAACTCAAATATGTGGTCGATCCATCAAGTTTCAGATTCACGGGACGGAAATCTAACTTCACCTACGCCAAAGCATTTGTTGTGGTAGTTGTTCTTGTCGAGACGCTAGCTCCCTGTATGAGTTTGATCTAGACCTTCAGAACATTAGGATCTATCTTTCCAGAAGTTACAATCATTTACCTTCTGCACTATCTTCATCTCCTAACAACCTTAATCACAAAGATCCAAGTCTAGATCACACAAATTACAAGCGACATTCTTCCTCTTCTTCATCTAATCTTAATCTATCTCATCGTCAAGGTCATACTCAATTTAATTATTCCCACCGGCTCACTTCAAAATGACACAACATTCCCTAGCATTCGTCATCCTTACACACACGTAGAACCAAAGTTTTCTCCTTCACTACTTAAATATCACACATGCTTCACCCCTATCCTAACACAAGCCACAAGAACCTCTATGCCGCAAACCAACAGCCAAAGGTGTCGCCTCTTCCTTTCAATTGAGCCGAAAAAAACTCTCTGCCTTGAACCAGCAGCCGAAGGCATCTCCTATGCCTTTCGATCGATCTTCCCTACACCGAAGACACTTCCTGCACCGGTGATTGAAACCGAAGCCTCCTCTTATCTCATTCTTCTTGATGCGATAGCCAGCCTAAAGAGAGGAGCAGCAGTACTGGAGCAACACTAGCGACGGCTAGGGCTAGGGTTTAACTCTGATACCATAAAGAAATAATTGTTCTAAAAGCTTGTTCTATTCATTCATGATTTGGGCTTACATAGAGCNTGCCTTGAACCAGAAGCCGAAGGCATCTCCTATGCCTTTCGATCGATCTTCCCTACACCAAAGACACTTCCTGCACCGGTGATTGAAACCGAAGCCTCCTCTTATCTCATTCTTCTTGATGCAATAGCTAGCCTGAAGAGAGGAGCACCAGTACTGGAGCAACACTAGCGACGGCTAGGGCTAGGGTTTAGCTCTGATACCATAAAGAAATAATTGTTCTAAAAGCTTGTTCTATTCATTCATGATTTGGGCTTACATAGAGCNTTGATATACCATGCCCACTATAATCTTTCTAAACTTGTCAAACCAAGCTCGACGAAACTGCTCAAGCCATAAAGTCACTTCTGAGCATGCACAACTTGTCTACTGTCTGGCATGTACCGAATCATGGTGGTATCTCCATACAGACACCTATATTAACTCACAATGAAGAAACACATTCTTCCCATCGAGTTGGTGTAACCTCCACCAACATTCCCTGCCAAAAAAACCAATGTCCTGAATATGCTTATCATTGCTACTGGTGCAAAAGTTTTTTCATAGTCAGACTGTACCCTTTCACCACCAATCGTGCTTGTAGTGTTGCATCTCCCCTTATGAATTTTGTTTAACAGTGAAGATTCACTTGTACCCAACTGTTCTATTTTCCACTGGCAGTTTCCCATGTTTGATTTTTATCGAGAACCCCAAGCTCTTTATGCATGGCCGCTTTCCACTTTGGATGCTCCTTAACTACATGCTAACACTTGGGTATAGAGATAGTATCCAAAAATGTAATGAATGTTCCATTGAAAGGTGATATGTTAGAGTATGAAACAAATTGAGCAATGTCATGTTCTCACCCAAAACGATCAAAAGGATGTCCCGCATTAGTGTGAGAGATCCTTCTTAAGGCTATGAGGTTGGAAGTAGAAGATGAATCATATCACCTGTGACTTCTGAGTCTGAGGTGAATGGTATAAGTGTTTCGAGAGTCGGGGCAACCATGATAAGAGACTTGTTGGCACGAGTGGCACTGCAAACACATTTCCTTTCAGCTGGAGTCTCAACATCTCTGGGTTCAATCTTATCATTTTCAATCTCCTCATTTTCAGCTCCTTAGCATATTCATTGCACATTATAGGACAAGGCATCGCTACCAATCTCTCACTATTACTACTCACCCCCTCTTGCCTCATAACTCCAATATCAGGTGAGGTCACCTCCAAAATATAGTACAGTTCGAATTCTCTAAAAGACATATTCATGCTCACAAATATAGTATCTTCTTTATCGGGTTCCAATAAATACTCATTATGGGTAGAAAAATACCCCATGAGAACACTTTACAACTCTTGATCCAATTTCTTTTACAGAAGGTCTGTTGTCATTTACAAAACGTACACATCTCAATGCCTTCAATAGAAAAATCCCGCTATTATCTTTTTTTAATATCTGACAAAGAGACTTCCAATGCAACAATCTCGAGGGCATTCAATTGATCGATGAAGCAGCTGTCAAAACTGTTTGGCCTCATAAGTGCTTTAGGACATTCATCACGATCATTAGTCTTTGGGCTACCTCTAGAAGTTGTCTATTATTTCTCTCTGCTACTTAGTTTTGTGTCGGTGAGTATGAACATGTGGTTTAATACATATCCCTTGGGATGATAAGTATTTCTCAAACGTCTTGTTAGCATATTTTGTCTCATTATCAAACATCAATACCTTCACTCTAACAACATATTGGCTCTAGATTGTCTTGTAGAAATCATTAAAGCAAGCAAACACATCACCCATACTTTCATCAGCTATAACTAACACAAGAAAAAAACAATCAAGGAAAGACAATATCGACAATCATTCATCGAACTCGTAGAACAAAGTCCCAAACATCAAAATGTATGAAATCAAAATCGCAAGAACACCTATTCCCATAACTATATAGCAGCTCCTATTAAACTTACCAAAATCGCAAGCATCACAAACAAGTTTTTGTTTATTTGTCTTTCATACAAGGACAAAGACAAACAACTAAATAATAGCAACAACACATCCTCTACACTCCCAGATCCCTTTCAACCCTCTCTACCATGAATGTCAAAAGCTGAGTTCATCCTCTTTCTATCCAAGTACCAAATTTCACTATGTCATGTTCCACTCCCAAGTATCGAGCTCGTTCCTTTCTCTTAAAAGATCACCTTCAGAATATCAAATGAAAGAACACGTTTTAGTTGTAGAATAAGGATACTAAAGAAAAAAAATATTAACTGAAAAGTAAGGATCATGCAAAACATTAGACAAAAGCATATAATCAGTACACCTCACTCTACCCTTACCCACTACAGGTCGTATTGTACCATCAACAGTCTGAATGCTCTCTAGAAATGCTAAGTGAGTATGGGAAAAGAACTCTCTAGTAGTACCTGCCCCATGTTGAGATGCACAGGAATTTAATATTCATTATGGTGATTGTGTGGTAGAAATAGCGACGAGCATGCGTATCACGAGTACCTTTGTTAGAGTGACCATAAGTAGCAATGTTACCCCTTGATGATGAAGAGATAGATGAAATCTCGGCCTCATCATTTGCTGCTTTCTGCCTCATCTTCAACATCTCCAGAAACTCATGATCCTCATCGGGAAAGAACACACCTATCTCTCCCTCATCCTCTATTACCATCAGATTTGTCTGATAACCCCTTATGAAACCTCTTCACCACCACAGTCACGACCACGAACTCCAAACTGTTCACGTCCACATCCATGTCCACCTGTCTCAGACAAACCTTACTCAAATGTTCTACTTCACCACAGTTGTAGCACTTGCGAGTCTCCCCTTGGACACCTGTCATGAGCTCGAGGGAGCTAAAGCTGATCGCGCACCTGGAAGTACACACGGCTCAGAGTGTAGCCTCATGTAACTCTCCTCCTATATCATAGTGATGGCCTCATCCAGTGAAAGGGTCGTCATCTGGGCTAGAAGGACTGATCTACTCTGATCAAAGACCGGATTCAGATGAGCAAGAAACAGAAGTCCTCATCTGTGCAAATATCTCCCCCTTCTTACACCTCAAATCGCCATAGCACGAAATCGATCAAAAAATGATTAAGATCTGCCCATAGCATCTCCCAATCTATAGAGTACTCCTAAATCGATTTATCACCATGTACCATTGCCTTTATCTCACGGTGAATCAGGAACACTCTCATGCGATTCTCAGCACCAGCATAGATCATCTTCAGCTTCGCTCAGATGTCCCTCATCTTTTGAACGACATCTACTGATGAGGCAATCGATAAAACCATCGAGTAGAGTAATCAGGTGTAAAGTAAGGTGTGTGTAGTCCTCCACTCATCCCCCTCAGCATTGACACTCTCTGACTCGACCTCCGTCAGATATCCCTCTATTCTTATCCCTACTAGAGCAGCCTCGATCCGACATGACCAACTCAAATAAGTGGTCGATCCATCAAGTTTCAGATTCATGGGACGGAGATCTAACTTCACCTACACCAAAGCATTTGTTGTGGTAGTGGCTCTTGTCGAGACGCTAGCTCCCTGTATGAGTTTGATCTAGACCTTCAGAACATTAGGATCTATCTTTCCAGAAGTTACAATCATTTACCTTCCGCACTATCTTCATCTCCTAACAACCTCAATCACAAATTTCCAAGTCTAGATCACACAAATTACAAGCGACTTTCTTCCTCTTCTTCATCTAATCTTAATCTATCTCATCGTCAAGGTCATACTCAATTTAATTATTCCCACCGGCTCACTTCAAAATGACACAACATTCCCTAGCATTCGTCATCCTTACACACACGTAGAACCAAAGTTCTCTCCTTCACTACTTAAATATCACACATGCTTCACCCCTATCCTAACACAAGCCACAAGAACCTCTATGCCGCAAACCAACAGCCAAAGGTGTCGCCTCTTCCTTTCAATTGAGCCGCAAAAAACTCTCGGCCTTGAACTAGCAGCCGAAGGCATCTCCTATGCCTTTCAATCGATCTTCCATACACCGAAGACACTTCCTGCACCGGTGATTGAAACTGAAGCCTCCTCTTATCTCATTCTTCTTGATGCGATAGCCAGTCTGAAGAGAGGAGCAGCAGTACTGGAGCAACACTAGCGACGGCTAGGGCTAGGGTTTAGCTCTGATATCATAAAGAAATAATTGTTCTAAAAGCTTGTTCTATTCCTTCATGATTTGGGCTTACATAGAGCCTTACAAAATTCTTATAAATAAACCCCCATACTTCCTCGATATTTCATATTTACAAATAGAACCCTAAACTAGATAGAAGTTTCAGTTGTTCCGATGGCATAATGTTGCCTATCATGCAATCAATTAATATATCAAATGAAATAATTGGGAATATGATGTTTGACGTTGAGGCATGAAGATATCTAATTTATTTGCAAAGTCTAGCTCAAATGCCTTGACAAATTAAGTAGCATGCCTGCTATTTTAATATTCGTGATCTTTTTATCAAGCTTGTGGAGCGCTCTAACCTGAATCGAGATTTTTCATTTTGTTCCCAGCTAATGTGCTACATATTTGAGCACAATATTCAAGAATTTTAGCAATCATTGGGCCATAAGTAAATGTTTTCAGAATTAAGAAATTCTGCTTTTTAAAGCAGTAAAAAAGACTAAAGTCTTGCCTGGCAATGTCAATGGCAAATTTAAGAACTTTGTGTAACGGTAGTCGACCTTTTTTCTGAAGATAGCTTCCTAAGTTGCCCTGAGATTCAAAATCAAGATGTCAGCCAAGATGTGGAAACGGAGAAAATAATGATTATCAAAAAGAATTAGCCCAACACTGGCATGCCTTTACATACATACGACCCAGTTCTTATGTATTTACACATTGAATACATAAAATTCTAGGAGTTAGATTTGTAAATACATAGGGATTAAGTGGCATGCAAGTAATTCTTCCCACAATTCAAACAAAAAAAAAAAACAGCAGTGAGAGAATGGCGAGCATAAACTAACTTTTGGATGGTATTCGGAAATAATCATCAATGGTGTGTTCTGTGTGACAGCACCAAGAAATTGGACAACATTAGGATGTCGAACCTTCNACAGCAGTGAGAGAATGGCGAGCATAAACTAACTTTTGGATGGTATTCTGAAATAATCATCAATGGTGTGTTCTGTGTGACAGCACCAAGAAATTGGACAACATTAGGATGTCGAACCTTCNCAGCAGTGACAGAATGGCGAGCATAAACTAACTTTTGGATGGTATTCTGAAATAATCATCAAAGGTGTGTTCTGTGTGACAGCACCAAGAAATTGGACAACATTAGGATGTCGAACCTTCAGCAACAAACTAAGCTCATGCTTGAAAGCATTTCTGCACAATAAAAAAAAATAAAAAAAGATAATATATGTAAGGTTTTAGAGAAGAAAGATGAAAAGGTATGCAAATATAGAAAAACTTCAACAAAACTCATTCAGCTTATACACTCGATATATGCTAAAAGACAAAATAAGTTTATAGGATGAGAGNTAAAATAAAAAAAGATAATATATATAAGGTTTTAAAGAAGAAAGATGAAAAGGTATGCAAATATAGAAAGACTTCAACAAAACTCATTCAGCTTATACACTCGATATATGCTAAAAGACAAAATAAGTTTATAGGATGAGAAAGAAGAGAAAGTAAAAGGAAACAAAAGAAAAAGATAATATCTGCGGAGCTTCATCTTGATGAACGAAAGTGTAGCTGTGCCAAAAATTTTTTGAAAATTCCATGGAGAACTGCAATCATCCANAATCTGCGGAGCATCATCTTGATGAACGAAAGTGTAGCTGTGCCTAAAATTTTTTGAAAATTCCATGGAGACCTGCAATCATCCATTTTGAGCTTAGTTGTTTTCTTTAATGTCTCTCATGTTAGTTGTTTTCTTCAATGTCTCNTATCTGCGGAGCATCATCTTGATGAACGAAAGTGTAGCTGTGCCAAAAATTTTTTGAAAATTCCATGGAGAACTGCAATCATCCANGGTGTGTGTGTGATTGGTGCTCTACAGATTGAGATAGATTTTTTTCTTATGCTCCTTTTATTTGTAAATTTTTGTGGCTTCTTTATAATTTTTCAGATGTCTCGTCTCTTATGATTGTAGGCTTGATTTTGAAACACATAAATATTAATGACTTTTGTGATGAACAATCCCTTTTGATACTATTTTTGTGTTCATTTTCCTAGGATGTCCCCTCAACATATAATTTATACGTTATCCTAACAAAAACAAGCATAATAGTTTTTAAAAACCCAGATGTATGCCCCAGTGTCTGCTGATAGTTGCTTATTTAATACCTTCCCTACATAATCCGGGTGATACGCTAATAGAAGAATTACATTCATACTGCTAAAGTAAATTAATATCATTAAACAATCCACACTGCAGCAGAGGAAACAAAGGATTGATTATTGATACCAACAATATAACTAATCAACCAGTTCTACTTGTTCTTAGTAGACCCGTCAATTTGGCTCATTGTTCTCAAACAGCTTGTATTTGGCTCGTTAAGCAGTTCATGTTCGGCCTGTTCGTTAAGCCTAACGAGCCGAACATGATTAAGCTCGAAATGTAAATGAGCCGAACACGAACAAAAGTTTGTTCACTCGTGTTCGACTCGAATTGACTGGNGTATCGAGTGTCATATTTTCATTTAATTCTAATAAACTAAGATCATTTTTTATACAATATGCCCAAATCTTTCTAGGTCTACCTCTGCCTTTCTTAACATAAGTCAAATCTAAAACATATACTCTCCTAATCGGATCATCGGATGGTTGACATTTAATGTGACCAAACCATCTAAGACGACTCTCTCTAATTTTGTCCGTCACTGGAGCTACAACAACTCTATCACGGATATATTCATTTTGCATTTTGTCTCTAAGTGAAAAGCCACTCATCCACCTAATCATTCTCATCTCGGCAACACTTACTTATTATTATGCTTCTCTTTTAAAGGCCAACATTCAGCGCCATAGAGCATTGCAGGTCTTACCACCATGTATTATGCTTCTTTTTTAAAGGCCAACATTCAGCGCCATAGAGCATTACAGGGTCTCACCACCGTCTTATAAAATTTCTTTAAAGGCCAACATTCAGCGCCATAGAGCATTGCAGTCTCACCATCATCTTATAAAATTTTCCTTTCAGTCTAAGCGATACTTTTCTATCACACAATAGGCTCGAAGCATTCTTCCACTTCAACCAACCAACTTAAATTCTACTAATAAAATTCTCATCTATATCATCATCACTTTGAACAATGGACCCGAGATATCTAAAGCATTCACACCTTTTAATAATTTGATCACCTACAGTTACAATTCTGTCACCAGAGCTACTACTACTAAAATTACATTCCATGTATTGAGTTTTAGTTCTACTCAAATGAAGGCCTTTAGATTCCAATATAAACCTCCATAATCGAAGTTTTTCCCGAGCTTTCTCTCTCGTCTTATCCACGAGAAGGATATCATTAGCAGAAAGCATATATCAAGGTACACCGTCCTATAAATGTCCAATAAGAGCATCCATATGGGCTTAAAGCGATCCCTGATGTAATCTAACAAAAATAGAAAAATATTTGGTCAATCCTCCTTCTGGTCGAACACAAGTAACAGCTCTAGTATCCAAATCTTTAATGACTTGAATATGAGTCATAGCAACACCTTTCTTCTCAAGAAATCTCTAAAGGATATTTCTTGGAATCTTATTGTAAGCTTTTTCTAAATCAATAAAAACCATATGTAGATCATCTTTATTATCTCTGAACTTCTCCATCAAACCTCTTAATAAATGTATAACTTGCATGGTAGACCTGTCCGACATAAATCCAAATTGATTATGAAAAATCTTTGTAATATGTCTTAACTTATGTTCAATTACTCTCTCCCATAATTTTAAAGTATACTGCATCAACTTAATTCCTCTATAATTTGCACACTCTTGTGCATCCCTTTTATTATTAAAAATGAGGATCAAAATTCTCTTCCTCCACTCCTCAGGCATCTTTTTTAGTTTTTATAATAAGATTAAAGAGTTTAGTAAGCCAAAAAACTCTAAAATCTTCTATATATTTCCACACTTCAATTGGGATATGATCAGGTCCTACAGACTTTTCACTCTTAGTTTTCTTTAAAGTATTCTCAACTTCTTTTTTACTAATACGATCGTAAAAATGAAATATTTTATTATTATTAATGGTATTAAGATCACTAAAGTCGATCATATTTTCAAAAACTTCACTAAAAAAGTTTATTAAAAAACTCGCCCACTTATGTTGAATATCTTTTTCTAAGAAAACCATTTTCTGATTTTCATCTTTAACACACTTTACATGAGTTAAATTTTTACTTTACTTTTCACTTTGTTTGGCTAGTTTATATATATATTTTTCAGCATCTTTAGTATCTAATCTATTCTAAAGATCATTAAAAGCATAATTTTTAGTGTCGCAGATTGTTCTCTTAGACACTCGAAAGGTCATTTGATATTATTCCCAGTTCTCTACGCTTTTAAATTTAAACTAATTTTTATAACATGATTCTTATATGTTATCTTTTCTTGCACATTATTATCTCACCATCAACTATTTTTATTTATAGAAAATTTTTTTTTTTATTTTACAGTACCTCTTTTGTTACTTGTTTAATAGTGTTTGTTACTTTATCCCACATAGAATTTGCTCCTTCATGAACATCCCAAAACTTGAAATCTTGAATTTTATTCATAAAAATAATTTTATTTGTGTCTTTTAGGCACTCTCATCAAATTTTACGACAATGATTCATAGTATTCCTTATTTTACAACTCTTTATTTTAAAATCTATAACTAATAATTGATGTTGAGTACTTAAATCCTCACTTAGAATGATCTTACAATCTTTATATTTTCGACGATTTCTTTTTTTATAAGAAAATAATCAATTTGTGTTTTATTAAACACACTCTTATAAGTAATAATATGCTCATCTCTTTTCTTGAATAAAGTATTAGCAATAACAAAATCATACACTAAAACAAAATCTAATATGGCTCCACCTTCTTCATTAATCACTCCAAAATCATAGCCACCATGAGTATTTCTAAAATCTTCTACCACTTTACCAACATGTCTATTTAATCTCCTCTAATAAATTTTTTTTCTTTAAGAAGTATCATTTGTATTAATTCTTCTAAGTCATTCCAGAAGTTATGTTTAGGACCTATATCTAAACCTATTTGAGGAGCATAATCACTTATAAAATTAAAAATCCTAGTGTCAACAATAATCTTAAGACCTACAATTCTATTAGTTTTTACAAAATAATCTTTCAAACTAGTATCTATAAAAACACCATCATTTCTAGTGTGACTATTACCTGAATACTAAAGTTTAAAGCATAAGTTATCAATCTCCTTAACATTTTCTCCAACTCATTTAGTTTCTTGAATACATAAGATATTTATCTTTCTATGAATCATAATTTCAACTAATTCCATTAATTTACCAATGAGAATACATATTTCCAAGATCATATCCTAATATTACTTTCATGGACTAACTTCTTTACTTGCATCCGTCCATAATGTAGAAACCCTTGCTTATTTGACACTACGCCCAAGTGTCGTTGTAGCAGTTCTTGCACACTTTCACTGTATTCAGGCTATACAGCGCGTCGCTTCCAGAGGATATCCTAGCATTTACACAATGAACAAAAGGATTCATGCTATAATTTTTCGACAAATTTTATGCTGGTTATCGACTACCTAACTGATTTGATGAGGAAAAAAGAATGAATGGAAAATAAATAAGAAAGAGAAAAGAGAAAGATGAGAGAAAACAAAAGAAAAAGATATTATGTTACCGTGGTACATCACCTTGACAAGCCAAAAGTGTGGTTGTGCCGGAAATTGTGTAAAAAGATGTGAGATGCCACCATTTCGCTATTAATCACTTTCTTTATTGTCACTCTAGAGTTATTTTCACAAGCGGTTTTCTTATTTCTTTTTTTTTTTTTTTGGGTGTGTGTGTGATTGGTGCTCTACAGATTGAGAAAGATTTTTTTCTTATGCTCCTTTTATTTGTAAATTTTTGTGGCTTCTCTATAATTTTTCAGATGTCTCGTCTCTTATGATTGCAGGCTTGATTTTGAAACACGTAAATATTAATGACTTTTGTGATGAACAATCCCTTTTGATACTATTTTTGTGTTCATTTTCTCTTGGATGGCCCCTCAACATATAATTTATACGTTATCCTAACAGAAACAAGCATAATAGTTTTTAAAAACCCAGATGTATGCCCCAGTGTATGCTGATGGTTGCTTATTTAATACCTTCCCTACATAATCTGGGTGATACGCTAATAGAAGAATTACGTTCATACTGTTGAAGTAAATTAATATCATTAAACAATCCACACTGCAGCGAGGAAACAAAGGATTGATTATTGATACAACTATATAACTAATCAACCAGTTCTACTTGTTCTTAGTAGGCCCGTCAATTTGGCTCATTGTTCTCAAACAATTTGTATTTAGCTCGTTAAGCAGCTCATGTTCGGCTTGTTCGTTAAGCCTAACGAGCCGAACATGAACAAATTTTTAAGCTCGAAATGTAAATGAGCCGAACACGAACAAAAGTTTGTTCACTCGTGTTCGACTCGAATTGACTGAAATATATATATAACTTTTTGAATAAAATAATGAAATTTCAGACCAGGGAGGCGAATCCAAACCGAAATGATCGGAGATTCCGTCTAAGGGTCAAAATCCACAGACCATTTCATAATCTTCATTACTCAATTATCAATCCAGATTATCCTTCTAGCAAATAAACGTGTATAATCCTCTTCATTATTTATTTGTATGACAATGTGTCATCCATTTAATAGTCTAATTTTCCACTCCCCAACCAGGTGCATAAGCTCAAATTCCTTACGAATCAGCTCCATTTTGAGATGACCATACAAAAATTTTCCAACCAAATTCAGTCGACAGGAGGAATCAAATTGAATACCTTCAGCTTCTGTAAAAAAGATGACAGGCTTCTCATTCTTCCTACTAGGTTTCTTGATATTCTCCTCCCACTCAAACGAATGAGGGAAAGAGCACGATTTAGGTGTACTTGAGGAGCGTTTTTTTCCATGCGGACTCCTGACATAGCTCTACGTGCGGACCAAGTTATTTCTAAGTTATTTTCAGGTTATTTCTGGGTTANAACCATTTCATAATCTTCATTACTCTATTATCAATCCATATTATCCTTCTAGCAAATAAACGTGTGTAATCCTCTTCATTATTTATTTGTATGAGAATGTGTCTTCCATTTAACAGTCTAATTTTCCACTCTCCAACCAAGTGCATAAGCTCAAATTCCTTACGAATCAGCTCCATTTTGAGATGACCATACAAAAATTTTCCAACCAAATTCAGTCGACAGGAGGAATCAAGTTGAATACATTCAACTTCTATAAAAAAGATGGCAGGTTTCCCATTCTTTCTACTATATTTCTTGATATCCTCCTCCCACTCAAACGAATCAGGGAAAGAGCACGATTTAGGTGTACTTGAGGCGTGGACACCCGCAAGTGCAGCAGCATACGATCTGTTTGAAGTCGTCCCCAATAGATGGAAGTGTGGCGTTAAGAACAGCGAAGAAAACAATCAAGAGAAAAGTCCGAATCCAGAAAACAAGGAGCAGAGCGAAAACCTCGCGAATTCAGCTCAAGCAAAATGACGCCCTATAAGTAGAACCGGACTACACAGAACGAGGACCCTGCGAAATCAGCTCGAGCAGAGCGGCAGACAACGAAGGAGACGAAGAATGATGCCCTTCAGCCAATAAAAAACAGACGACGAGCAGAAGCGACGCAGCCCGCCGAAATCGGAGAAGCGGACTACGAGGACCCCTGCGAAATCAGCTCGAGCAGAAAGCGGCAGATGACGCAAGAAGCCGATGACGAAGGTGAAGTAGAGACGTGAGAGATATCGAAGCAGCCACTAAGGTTCGTCATGAGGCGAAACCCTAGCAAAGCTGAAACGACAGTCAGCTTATGGCAAGCCACTCAAAACGGACATTCCTACTTTTAATCGTTCCTGTCCATCGGAATCCAGAGTACTTGTTGAAAGAGACATCACTTCATCTGCTTTTGAGGAAATTTGGTTGGGCACACAACATCATGGGTATTGGCAAAAGGTAGTGATTGAGCATTTTTCTTCGTATTGTTCAAAATGTCGTATGTTTGGCCACTCCAATTCTTAATGCCACCATCTACATCCACACCTCAGACCAAAAAAACACAGTGCTCTGCCAGAGACAGTGATTTTATCTCCTTCTAATCAGCTCCAAGTTATTGACACTATTGATCATCAAAAGAATGCCCCCGAAAACGTCACTATTCTCGCAGGCAATATTACAACCATTCAGCCATCTTTGGAACCTCCTATCGTGGGTGAGGGAGATTCTTTAAACCCCAGTTGCCTTAGAACCTATCACCGTTATTACAGGTGACAATACTTCTATTATTTCACTATCGTCTCATCAGGTCGAGCAAGTTGTAACTGTCACTCAGATTCATGGGGATCATGTTGTGCAATAGCCTACACCTGTCCAGCCAAATTTGAAACTATCTATTGATCAAATTAGTTAATCATCAGATGACGAATGGTAGTTCTACACATCGACGAGGAGGAAAAAGAAGAATGGAGACCTACTTGAGCTTAGAATCTGATGGATAATACTTTGGTTACTTCGGGCAATGACACTCATTTTACTAATTTGTTAGCAGACTCAATTATGAGAACTAGAGGATGGTGGAAGACTAAAGTGGGACGTCCCTAGCACTTTTGCGCTCTTTGGTGGCTTTTGGTTTTTTACATTTATGTATCTTTGTTTTATTTGAGTTTTGTGTGTGTTGTATTGTGTGAGTTGAGTTTTCTTTTAGGCTCTCTCACACAATCTTTCTGTATCTTTTCCTCTTNGGGTTATTTCGGTATTATTAAAAATAACCCAGAAATAACCTGAAAATAACTTGAAATAACTTGGTCCGCACGTAGAGCTACGTCAGGAGTCCGCACAGAAAAATTTTTTGTACTTGAGGCGTGGACACCCGCAAGTGCAGCAGCATACGATCTGTTCGAAGTCATCCCAAATAGATGGAAGTGTGGCGTTAAGAACAGTGAAGAAAACAATCAAGAGAAAAGTCTGAATCCAGAAAACAGGGAGCAGGAGCGAAAACCTCGAGTGTCCACACCACTCGTATAAGTAGAACTGGACTATAAGTAGAACCAGACTACACAGAACGAGGACACTGCAAAATCAGCTCGAGCAGAGCGGCAGACGACGAAGGAGACGAAGAATGATGCCCTTCAGCCTACAAAAAACAGACGACGAGCAGAAGCGACGCAGCCCGCCGAAATCAGAGAAGCGAACGACGAGGACCCCTGCAAAATCAGCTCGAGCAGAAAGCGGCAGATGACGCGAGAAGCCGACGACGAAGGTGAAGTAGAGACGCGAGAGATATTGAAGCAGATACTAAGGTTCGTCGTGAGGCGAAACCCTAGCAAAGCTGAAACGACAGTCAGCTTATGGCAAGCCACTCAAAACGGACATTCCTACTTTTAATCATTCCCGTCCATCGGAATCCATAGTACTTGTTGAAAGAGACATCACTTCATCTGCTTCTGAGGAAATTTGGTTGGGCACACAACATCATGGGTATTGGCAAAAGATAGTGATTGAGCATTTTCCTTTCGTATTGTTCAAAATGTCGTATGTTTGGCCACTCCAATTCTTTATGCCACCATCTACATCCACACCTCAGACCAAAAAAACACAGTGCTCTGCCAGAGACAGTGATTTTATCTCCTCCTGATCAGCTTCAAGTTATTGACACTATTGATCATCAAAAGAATGCCCCCGAAGACGTCACTATTCTCGCAGGCAATATTGCAACCATTCAGCCATCTCTGGAACCTCCTATCGTGGGTGAGAGGGAGATTCTTCAAACCTCACTTGCCTTAGAACCTATCACTGTTATTACAGGTGGCAATACTTCTATTGTTTCACTATCGTCTCATCAGGTCGGGCAAGCTGTAACTGTCACTCAGATTCATGGGGATCATGTTGTGCAATAGCCTACACCTGTCCAGCCAACTTTGGAACTATCTATTGATCAAATTAGTCAATCATCGAATGAGGAATAGTAGTTCTACACATCGAGGAGGAAGAAGAAGAAGAATGGAGACCTACTTGAGCTTGGAATCTGATGGATAATACTTTGGTTACTTCGGGCAATGACACTCATCTTACTAAATTGTTAGCAGACTCGATTACGAGAATTAGAGGTAGATGGAAGACTAAAGTGGGACGTCTCTAGCACTTTTGCGCTCTTTGGTGGCTTTTGGTTTTTTACCTTTATGTATCTTCGTTTTATTTGAGTTTTGTGTGTTGTATTGTGTGAGTTGAGTTTTCTTTTAGGCTCTCTCACACAATCTTTCTGTATCTTTTCCTCTTTAATATATTATTCATTGGGTTTTTTTAATATATATATATATATTAAAAAAGCCCAAGTGCTACTATATTAAAACGGAAAAGATACAAATAGGTTGTATGAGTGGGCCCAAAAAAACACCCAACCCAGAAGTGCAACACACAAAATCCCAAAACAAAAAAGGAAAAATACATATATGATAAAAAAAATTAAAATTATCAAATCGCGCAAAAAGCTAGAGACGACTCAATTTAGTCTTGCATCTACATCTAGTTCTCGGAATGGAGTCGGCTAATAAATTGGTGAGGAGCGTACCATTACCCGGAGTAACCAATGTATCATCCATTAGATTCCTGAGTTAAAGTAAGTCATCATTCTTCTTCTTCCTTCTGGATGTGTAAACCTGACATTCCTCATCCGAGGATTGACTCATCTAATCAATGGATTGGTTCAAATGTGGTCGGACATGTGTAGGTTGTTGCACCGCATGTGCCTGAGTAACATTAACATCTTGCTTGACCCGACAAGGTGGTACCGTTACATCGGTGATAGGTTATAGGGCAGGTGAAGCTCCCGCTGAACCTACATCATGAGCATTGTGTGGAGGCTNTTATATGGGCTTAAAGTGATCCCTGATGTAATCCAACAAAAATAGAAAAATATTTGGTCAATCCTCCTTCTGTTCGAACACAAGTAACAGCTCTAGTATCCAAATCTTTAATGACTTGAATATGAGTCATATCAACACCTTTCTTCTCAAGAAATCTCTAAAGGATATTTCTTGGAATCTTATTGTAAGCTTTTTCTAAAAACCATATGTAGATCTTCTTTATTATCTCTAAACTTCTCCATCAAACCTCTTAATAAATTTATAACTTGCATGGTAGACCTGTCCGGCATAAATCCAAATTGATTATGAAAAATCTTTGTAATACGTCTTAACCTATGTTCAATTACCCTCTCCCATAATTTTAAAGTATGCTGCATCAACTTAATTCCTCTATAATTTACACACTCTTGTGCATCCCCTTTATTATTAAAAATGAGGATCAAAATTCTCTTCCTCCACTCCTCAGGCATCTTTTCTAGTTTTTATAATAAGATTAAAGAGTTTAGTAAGCCAAAAAACTCTAAAATCTTCTATATATTTCCACACTTCAATTGGGATATGATCAGGTCCTACAGACTTTTCACTCTTAGTTTTCTTTAAAGTATTCTCAACTTCTTTTTTACTAATACGACCGTAAAAATGAAATATTTTATTATTATTAATGGTATTAAGATCACTAAAGTTGATTCTATTTTCAAAAACTTCACTAAAAAAGTTTATTAAAAAAACTCGCCCACCTATGTTGAATATCTTTTTCTAAGAAAATCATTTTCTAATTTTCATCTTTAACACACTTTACATGAGTTAAATTTTTACTTTACTTTTCACTTTGTTTGGCTAGTTTATACATATATTTTTCAGCATCTTTAGTATCTAATCTATTCCAAAGATCATTAAAAGTATAATTTTTAGTGTCGCAGATTGTTCTCTTAGACGCTCGAAAGATCATTTGATATTATTCCCAGTTCTCTACGCTTTTAAATTTAAACTAATTTTTATAACATGATTCTTATATGTTATCTTTTCTTGCACATTATTATCCCACCACCAACTATTTTTATTTATAAAAATTTTTTCTTTTGATTTTACGAGTACCACTTTTGTTACTTGTTTAATAGTGTTTGTTACTTTATCCCACATAGAATTTGTTTCTTCATGAACATCCCAAATCTTGAAATCTTGAATTTTATTCATAAAAATAATTTTATTTGTGTCTTTTAGGCACTCCCATCAAATTTTACGACAATAATTCATAGTATTCCTTATTTTACAACTCTTTATTTTAAAATCTATAACTAATAATTGATGTTGAGTACTTAAATCCTCACTTAGAATGATCTTACAATCTTTACATTTTCGACGATCTCTTTCTCTTACAAGAAAATAATCAATTTGTGTTTTATTAAGCACACTCTTATAAGTAATAATATGCTAATCTCTTTTCTTGAATAAAGTATTAGCAATAACAAAATCATACACTAAAACAAAATCTAATATGGCTCCACCTTCTTCATTAATCACTCCAAAATCATAACCACCATGAGTATTTCTAAAATCTTCTACCACTTTAACAACATGTCTATTTAATCTCCTCTAATAAAAATTTTTTCTTTAAGAAGTATCATTTGTATTAATTCTTCTAAGTCATTCCAGAAGTTATGTTTAGAACATATATCTAAACCTATTTGAGGAGCATAAACACTTATAAAATTAAAAATCCTAGTGTCAACAATAATCTTAAGCCCTACAATTCTATTAGTTTTTACAAAATAATCTTTCAAACTCGTATATATAAAAACACCATCATTTCTAGTGTGACTCTTACCTGAATACTAAAGTTTAAAGCATAAGTTATCAATCTCCTTAACATTTTCTCCAACTCATTTAGTTTCTTGAATACATAAGATATTTATCTTTCTATGAATCATAATTTCAACTAATTCCATTAATTTACCAATGAGAATACATATTTCCAATATCATATCCTAATATTACTTTCATGGACTAACTTCTTTACTTGCATCCATCCTTAATGTAGAAACCCTTGCTTATTTGACACTACGCCCAAGTGTCGTTGTAGCAGTTCTTGCACACTTTCACTGTATTCAGGCTATACAGCGCGTCGCTTCCAGAGGATATCCTAGCATTTACACAATGAACAAAAGGATTCATGCTATGATTTTTCGACAAATTTTACGCTGGTTATCTACTACCTAACTGATTTAATGAGGAAAAAAGAATGAATGGAAAATAAATAAGAAAGAGAAAAGAGAAAGATGAGAGAAAACAAAAGAAAAAGATATTATGTTACCGTGGTACATCACCTTGACAAGCCAAAAGTGTGGTTGTGCCGGAAATTGTGTAAAAAGATGTGAGATGCCACCATTTCGAGATTAATCACTTTCTCTATTGTCACTCTAGAGTTATTTTCACAAGCGGTTTTCTTATTTCTTTTTTTTTTCTTTTTTTTGAGTGTGTGTGTGATTGGTGCTCTACAGATTGACTTTTATTTGTAAATTTTTGTGGTTTCTCTATAATTTTTCAGATGTCTCGTCTCTTATGATTGTAGGCTTGATTTTGAAACACATAAATATTAATGACTTTTGTGATGAACAATCCCTTTTGATATTATTTTTGTGTTCATTTTCTCTTGGATGCCCCTCAACATATAATTTATACGTTATCCTAACAGAAACAAGCATAATAGTTTTTAAAAGCCCAGATGTATGCCCCAGTGTCTGCTGATAGTTGCTTATTTAATACCTTCCCTACATAATTTGGGTGATATGCTAATAGAAGAATTACATTCATACTACTGAAGTAAATTAATATCATTAAACAATCCACACTGCAGCAGAGGAAACAAAGGATTGATTATTGATACCAACAATATAACTAATCAACCAGTTCTACTTGTTCTTAGTAGGCCCTTCAATTGGGCTCATTGTTCTCAAATGCTTGTATTTGGTTCGTTAAGCAGCACATGTTCGGCTTGTTCGTTAAGCCTAACGAGCCGAACATTAACAAATTTTTAAGCTCGAAATGTAATATAACTTTTTCCGAAATGATCGAAGATTCCGTCTAAGGGTCAAAATCCACATACTATTTCATAATCTTCATTACTCTATTATCAATCCAGATTATCCTTCTAGCAAATAAACGTGTGTAATCCTCTTCATTATTTATTTGTATGAGAATGTGTCTTCCATTTAACAGTCTAATTTTCCACTCCCCAACCAAGTGCATAAGCTCAAATTCCTTATGAATCAGCTCCATTTTGAGATGACCATACAAAATATTTCCAACCAAATTCAGTCGACAGGAGGAATCAAGTTGAATACCTTCAGCTTCTGTAAAAAAAATAGCAGGCTTCTCATTCTTCCTACTAAGTTTCTTGATATCCTCCTCCCACTCAAACGAATGGGGGAAAGAGCACAATTTAGGTGCACTTGAGGCGTGGACACCCGCAAGTGCAGTAGCATACGATATGTTCGAAGTCATCCCCAATAGATGGAAGTGTGGCATTAAGAACAGTGAAGAAAACAATCAAGAGAAAAGTCCGAATCCAGAAAATAGGAGCGAAAACCTCGCGAATTCAGCTCAAGCAAAACGACGCCTTATAAGTAGAACCGGACTACACAGAACAAGGACCCTGCGAAATTAACTCGAGCAGAGTTGTAGACGACGAAGGAGACAAAGAATGATGCCCTTCAGCCTACAAAAAACAGACGACGAGCAGAAGCGACGCAGCACGCCGAAATCGGAGAAGCGGACGACGAGGACCCCTGCAAAATCAGCTCGAGCAGAAAGCGGCAGATGACGCGAGAAGCCGACGACGAAGGTGAAGTAGAGACGCGAGAGATATCGAAGCAGACACTAAGGTTCGTCGTGAGGCGAAACCCTAGCAAAACTGAAACGACAGCCAGCTTATGACAAGCCACTCAAAACGGACATTCTTACTTTTAATTGTTCCCGTCCATCGGAATCCAGAGTACTTGTCGAAAGAGACATCACTTTATCTGCTTCTGAGGAAATTTGGTTGGGCACACAACATCATGGGTATTGGCAAAAGATAATGACTGAGCATTTTCCTTCGTATTGTTCAAAATGTCGTATGTTTGGCCACTCCAATTCTTAATGCCACCATCTACATCCACACCTCAGACCAAAAAAACACAGTGCTCTGCCAGAGACAGTGATTTTATCTCCTCCTAATCAGCTCCAAGTTATTGACACTATTGATCATCAAAAGAATGCCCCCGAAGACGTCACTATTATCGCAGGCAATATTACAACCATTCAGCCATCTCTGGAACCTCCTATCGTGGGTGAGAGGGAGATTTTACAAACCCCACTTGCCTTAGAACCTATCACCGTTATTACAGGTGGCAATACTTTTATTGTTTCACTATCGTCTCATCAGGTCGAGCAAGTTGTAACTGTCACTCAGATTCATTGGGATCATGTTGTGCAATAGTCTACGCCTGTTCAGCCAACTTTGGAACTATCTATCGATCAAATTAGTCAATCATCGGATGAGGAATGATAGTTCTACACATCGAGGAGGAGGAAGAAGAAGAATGGAGACCTACTTGAGCTTGGAATATGATGCATAATACTTTGGTTACTTCGGGCAATGACACTCATCTTACTAATTTGTTAGGAGACTCAATTACAAGAATTAGAGGCAGGTGGAAGACTAAAGTGGGACGTCCCTAGCACTTTTGCGCTCTTTGGTGGCTTTTGATTTTTTACCTTTATGTATCTTTATTTTATTTGAGTTTTGTGTGTGTTGTATTGTGTGAGTTGGGTTTTCTTTTAGGCTCTCACACAATCTTTCTGTATCTTTTCCTCTTTAATATATTATTCATTGGGCTTTTTTGATATATGTATATCAAAAAAGCCCAAGGGCTACTATATTAAAACGGAAAAGATATAAATAGGTTGTATGAGTGGGCCCAAAAAAGCACCCAACCCAGACGTGCAACACAAAATCCCAATACAAAAAAGGAAAAATACATATATGATAAAAAAAACCAAAATTATCAAAGCGCGCAAAAAGCTAGAGATGACCCAATTGAGTCTTGCCTCTACCTCTAGTTCTCGGAAAAGAGTCGGCTAATAAATTGGTGAGGAGCGTACCATTACCCGGAGTAATCTATGTATCATCCATTGGATTCCTGAGTTAAAGTAAGTCTCCATTCTTCTTCTTCCTTCTGGATGTGTAAACCTGACATTCCTCATCCGAGGATTGACTCATCTAATCAGTGGATTGGTTCAAATGTGGTCGGACATGTGTAGGTTGTTGCACCGCATGTGCCCGAGTAACATTAACATCTTGCTTGACTCGACAAGGTGGTAACGTTACATCGGTGATAGGTTATAGGGCAGGTGAAGCTCCCGCTGAATCTACATCATGAGCATTGTGTGGAGGCTGAATGGTTGACACATTACTTGCAAGGATAATGGCATCTTCGGGGGTATCCTTTTGATGATAATAGTGTAAATAACTTGGATTAGATCAGGAGGGGGGAATCACTTCCTCCAGCAGAGTACTTTGTTTCTTTGGTTTGAAATGGGGGTGTAGATAATGACATTGAGAACTGGAGTGGTCGAACATACGACAGTTCGAAGGGAAAGACTCAATCACAACCTTTTGTCAATATTCATGATGCTGTGTGTCTAACCAAATTTCCTCAGAGACAACAAAAGTAATGTCCCTTTCAACAAGTACTATGGTTTCAGATGAAGGGAAAAGATTAAAAGTAGGAATGTCCATTTTGAGTGGTTTACCATAGACTGAGGCAATAGAGTAAAACATTTTTTGAGTAAAATAGTGAAATTTCATGTCAGGGAGGCGATTCCAAACCGGAATGATTGGTGGTTTCGTCTATGGGTCAAAGTCACCGACCATTTCAAGATCTTCATTGTTTTGTCATCAATCCAGATTACTCTTCTAGCAAATAAGCGCATATAATCTTTTTTATTATTAAGTTGAATAAGAACGTGTCTACCAGCTAGAAGTCCAATTTTTCACTCCCAACGATGTATAAGCTCAAATTCCTTACAAATAAGTTCCATTTTGGAATGATCATAAAGAAATTTTCCAACCAAATTCAGACGACAGGAAGAAGCAAGTTGATTGTATTCAGTTTCTGTAAAAAAGATGACAGACTTCCTATTCTTCCTTCCAGGTTTCTTGATGTCTTCTGTTAACTTAAACGAAAGAGAGAAAGAGCACGATTTAAGAGTAGCTGAGGTGTGGTCACTTGCAAAGATAGTAGCATATGATTTGTCCGAAGCCATCACCAAAAGAGGGAGGCACGGCGAAAACACAACGAAATTGCAATGCATGGAAGAGTTAAATCCAAAAGGGGATCAACTGAAATCCAAAATGGGGTCAACTGTAATCCCATAAAATTAAATATTATAAGTTATAATTAATTAATTTTTATACAAACTGTTTTTTAGAAAAATTATTATTTAATTTTATTTAAAAAATTAATTATTATAATAATTTTATATTCTAACGAGCCAATTTCGAGCCGAACATGAACATGAATAAGTTTTTCAAGTCAAACAAGAACACACTATTCACAAGCCATTTTGAACACGAGCCAATTTCGAATGAGCTGAACATGAGCTAAGTCTGAGCTCGCTCAGGCTAGGCTCGTTTACA
>JXCR01118826.1:10695-22027 GCA_002079205.1 Phalaenopsis hybrid cultivar
ATATTGTGTGATGAAAACGTACCGCTTAAACTTAAAAGAAAAATTTTATAAGATGGGGTGAGAAATGCAATGTACTATGGAACAAATTGTTGGCCTATAAAACAATACATAAAATTAAGTGTTGTTGAATGAGAATGATAAGATGGATGAGTGGTTTTACATTAAAAGACCAGATGTAAAATGATAAATCCATGTAAAAGACCGATACTCGGCTAAAAGAACATTTTGGCCAAAAATAGAAGAGAGCTAGAGGCCTTGGAGGTTACCATTAGTGTATAGAATTTCCAATAGACTGTAACAACTGTGAGGGATTCTTCGAGAGATTGTAAGAGTGGAGGGAAAGTGAGAGATTTATTCCTCCTTGCTACTTCAAAGAGGAATTNAAGCCTAGCCGCAGAATCAGTTACCAAGCATAGGATTAGTGAATGTTCTTTATGCCTGGACCAAAGGGTAAATAATAAGAATGCTCCTATTTGGCACAATATAAATTGAACTAATTCATTTTATCCATTCACTATAATTTAGAATAGTTATGCTCCTATTTGGCACAATATAAATTGAACTAATTCATTTTATCCATTCACTATAATTTCTTGTGCTCCTATTTGGCACAATACAATTTGAACTGATTCACTTTATCCATTCACTATAATTTCTTGGGAGAAAGATGCTTTCTTATATTGAATATCACATTTAAACTCTCATTAGTATCATTCGTTATTTAATAGGAGAAGGATGTTTTCTTATATATTGAATATCACATTAAAATCTTTATTAGTACAATTAGTTACTTTCTTATATATCGAATATCACAATTACACCCTATTTTCTATCATTAGTTACTTATTAGTTATTAAAATTATCTATGAAGGATGCTTTCTTATATATTGAATATCACAATTAAACCCTACTTTATATCATTAGATATTTTGATATTTTCTTATATATTAAATATCACAATTAAACCTTACTTTATGTCATTAGTTATTTATTAGTTATTAAAATTATCTATTTATTTCAATTGCCTATTAGTGACAGATAAGCAAATTGAACGTCGTTGTTGTGATTAAAGTCTTGCTTTTCTAAGGTCTTAGTCCGTAATTCTAAACCTCTCCCTGTGAGATCGATATCTAGGACGCCATAAGAACCCTATATTACTTGAGCGATACGTATACTTATGTTGACAAATTTGACTTTAACATTATTGAATATTATATTTATACATATTAATCAAATTAAACACATCTATAAAGTTGTGATCAAGTCTTTGGACGCCGTTGTTGGAAATTAAATCTTCTAGTAGCGTCATCAAATTCTTGTATTTGTCGATTTACAAAAAAGTCGGTCAGCTAGACATATCAATTGGCCAAATTAATTATTGTATTTGGTGTAGATGATCATAAGTAATAACTTTGGTGAATTATTGAAGTGGTTTTGAGCTCAATTGAAGGATAAATTTGAGGGAATTTGAACTTTAATCAATTTGGGCAAGTTGGGCTAGGTTTGTATCTAGCTTGGGTTAGCCTTGGGCTAAGTCCAAATTGATTATTGTAAATGGTCAATAGGGACCTCATGAAGAGTTTTAAATATGAATTGGATGCCAATTTGGAGGTTAAGGATATCAATTGGGTGAAATTTGGGGACTTAGCCAATTTGGGACTAAATTTGAGAATTTTGGATTTAGGCCAAAATCAAATGGGTTTGAGGCTTAACCAAGGACAATTGATGGTTGATTTTGATGTGTACTAATGTTATGAAGATTTTTAAACATTAATTGGGTCCAATTTACTAGGCTATAGGTTCAATTTGGTGAGATTAGGTCATTTGGTCAAAATTGGGGTTTTGATCTAAATCAAAATTAGGCTCAAATCATGGGCCAATTAAGCTTGAATTTGGTTTATCTTGGCCATCTAAAAAGTTAATTTGAGTTTAGTATTGAAATTGGGGTCAATTGAGATCAAATTGATGGACATTTGAGTTGGATTTGGGGAAATTTTCTTTAAAGGCAAATTTGGGGATTTTGGTTAAAGATAGTCAAATTGGCCAAATTGGGTCATGTGGTAGTTAAGCGAAATGAAATTGGGTATATTTGAGATTTATTGAGATTTTCTGGGAATTTTTGAATTTTTTTAGATTTTGGGCTATAGAGGGGTATTTTGGTAATTTTGGTGTGTTTTAGGGGTAAAAGGCCAAGATAGGTATTTTGGTAAAGTTGAGCTACCAACCATCACCAAAAAGTCATGGACCAATGGAAACCCTATTTTGGGTCATCTATATAGTGGTCTTAGCCAAACCATAGCCCTAGGGCTAATAGGTTTGAGGACCATCTCCATGAGTATCTCAAAAGATCAAGGGACCTAGGCTAGAAATTTGAGTTTAGGGTTGTGAGTGATTGTAGGTGCAGAAAAGTTTAGTGAGTGCCTCAGCTCCAGACCAACACCCAGGGTCAACCTTAAAGTCCAGCAGTCCTAAGGGTGACTCATCTTGAGTTTCCCTTATAGTGACCCCACCTACTAAGTGCTAAAGGTTAGGACCAATATGTGGAACTTCAAGTTGAGTAAATAAGATTTTGAAATTTCTAGTGGTGAGGGTGTCTTTTCTAGTTTTCTAAGAATAGTCAATAGGAAAATCCTATGGGATTTCTAATGGTGAGGGTGCCTTTTCTAGTTTTCTAAGAATAGTCAATAGGAAAGTCCTATGCCTTAGGCTACTAAAAAGGAAGAACTAAACCTCAACCAAAAGTGAGGTCAACAAATGGACCCCCATTAGGCTACTAAAGAGGAAAAAATAAACCTCAACCAAAAGTGAGGTCAACAAATGGACCCCCAATAGATGGTGCCTTTTCTAGTTTTCTAAGAATAGTCAATAGGAAAGTCCTATGGCTAGACCTTAGGCTATGAAGAGAAAAAAATAAACCTCAACCAAAAATGAGGTCAACAGCGCGTTAAGGAATATTTTTTGATTTGATTGGAATATTCCTTTGTTGTTTTCTCCTCTCTGCAGCCTTATCTTGGTTGTTCCAATGATATAATCATAATATTAAGCTGTTATATATTTTTAATCGTAAAATGTGTCAAATTAAGAGTAACAAGAGCTTATAATCATGACATGATTGTATAAATACGACAAAAATAATATAGGTTTGAATAAAAAATTATGCTTGTTTTTTAATGCCTTTTTTGAATAATCTGCCTTGAATATTACCAAAATATTGTTGAAATACAACCACTATATAACAACGCGGGTTAAGAAATATTTTTCGGATTTATTGGAATATTCTTTTGTTGTATTCTCCACTCTGTGGTCGTATCTTAGTTATTCCGATGATATATTCATAATATTAAGTTGTTATATATTTTTAATTGTAAAATGTGTCAAATTAAAAGCATCAAGAGCTTATAATCATGATAATATTATATAAATACGACAATAATGAATAAAAAATTTTGCTTGTTTTTTAAATCCTTCTTTGAATAGTCTGCCTTGAATATTACCAAAATATTGTCGAAATATGACCACTATATAACAACGCTCGCTAAGGAATGAGAATACAACCTCAATATTACTATAATAATACGAGAATACGAAGATAACAGATAAAATGACAGTCATGATATCAAAAACATCAGGAATGAGAATACAACCTCAATATTACTATAATATTATGAGAATACGACGATAACAGATAAAATGACGGCAATGGTATCAAAAACATCATGAATGAGAATACTATCATAATATTACTATAATATTATAAGAATGTGACGATAACAGAAGTGAAATAACAGCCATTGCATCAAAAACATCAGGAGTGAGATTACAACCAAAATATTATTATAATATTACCTTAATATTACTGCAGAGGAAAAATAGCAGCTCTATTAATAAATACAACCATAAATAAACATGTGTGTATCGTAAACATTGTAATAATATGGCAAAAAAATTGTAATAACAATGAACGGTGCAATTAAATCTATTTTTGCATAGACAATACCCACAAACAAATTTCATGAGAAAGATTTGCCCTAAATCTTGACATCTCTATCTGCCAATCCTAGTCTTCAGTCCAATAACTTCTGTAACCCTTTCCTAATTTTTTCATACATTTACAGGCAAACATCCCACAATCAATACTATTGGTTTGTACTGGAACATTTCTAACTATTGAAATTTGTCAGGTCTTGGATTTAGCCCTAAAAGAATTTCCAAAATCTACTTGAAACTTTTTGACCTACAAAGTTTAATATTGATCAGTGCATGGACTAAACTATTGAAATTGCATAGGTATACTGAAGTTGCATGGACTGACATTATACTTACAAAGTCCTTGCACACGTTATTGTGCATCTGGTTAGGTAATGATTCATAAATTTTTCACTTCTTATCCTGTAAATCTGCAACCAACAATACCCAGTGTTGGTTGTTCATAACAGGAATCATAATATTATCAACTCCTTTAACTGCCTCCTTCGTGATATGACCCACAAATATTGTGGTGTTACCCATTTTATGATAACCTTGCATAAGATTACAAACTTATAATATATTCATATAGTTATTTAAATTTTAAATTTACTTAATCAATGATTACCCAGTATAATGGTGATACATAAATATAAGCCTGAAAAAAGATGGAGAAGCATTTCTCTTTCTTTCTAAAATCATGGCTTGGGCATCAACATGGTCATTTGCAATCATGTCATTCCACAGTAACTCTACCATTGCTCTGTGATCTCTAAAAATCTCTCTAATGTGTAACATAATATCATCTCTATAGAATAGCACAAAATATATGTGAGTCTTTCATCTAAGACAAAAGCAATGCATTATGAAAGATGAAGACTACTCACATATTCATTTATTTTGACATAGTTTGATCAATCACTAGCTGTGTTTCAGATGATACCATAGATCGGCCAGGATAATTTATCTTGGAGTCCGCTGGAAGAGGCTAAAAACTTTTTTTGTAAAACATTTGAAATACATAGGTATTTTAGATGATATAAAACAATGTATAAAAAACTTCTTCCAAATAGCACATTGACAACACCGGGCAGATCTCTTAAAGTTGTTAGTGTCAGGACTACTGATCCTTCTACTTTTTTCCTCTTCAATTATTTGTTGTTCCTCCTCTGCAATAGGAGTTGTTAGTGTCGGGACTACTGATCCTTCTACTTTTTTCTCTTTAATTATTTGTTGTTCCTCCTCTGCAATGGGGGTTGTTAGTGCCAGTACTAATGCTCCTTCTACTTGTTTGTCTACAATTGGGTCTTCAAGGTTGTCCTCCCTGGCATTCCTATGTACAACATCATCTTTATTAGGCAAGGTTGTCCTCCCTGGCATTCCTATGTACAACATCATCTTTATTAGGCAACATAGGCTCATCTGCTTCTCTTATTACTTTTCTTCTCTTAAACTCAAAATCAGTGAAAGGAGAACTCAGTTTCTTCTTTCTTTTATTCTGCTGCCCTTAACCCTTTGTATTAAGCTCATAACAGACCGTTTATGGGAGCCTTCAACGGTGTCTCCTTCAACTGGGGAGGTTTGTTGGGTTCCCTCTTTTCCCATAGAAGCTGACTGTTGGGTTCCTCTTCTCCCACATTAGACAACTGTTGTGCTCCCTCTTCTCCCACAGAAGACGATAGTTGGGCTCCCTCTTCTCCCACATGAGACAACTATTGTGCTCCATGTTCTCCCACAGGAAACGATTGCTGGACTTCCTCAATGTTGAACTCATTATATGCAGCATCATGACGACTTCCAAAATGAGGGGAGGCTACCTAGGCATCATATACTCCAACCTCTTCGCCTTTATTAGTTGAAATATTTTCAGATTTATCAAACTTATTTTGTAGCATTGACATTTGCCCCTGCAAACTCGACACTCCAACAGTTATCGTATTTAGTGTCCCCTGAAATTCAGTGAACCATTTCTCTTGCCTTTTCAGCAGATCAATTATTAATTCCATGTTTTTATTCATTGTCGTGTACATTGTCTCCGGGGCAATGTCACTTGAAACAACTGACCCCATATCAAATGATACAGTTGCCTCAGGTCTGCCTTAGAATTCCGGTACTGGAACTAGACCGAGTAATCCTGCATCTGGATTTGAGAGCAGATTGAGCTCATCCTCTTTCAGATCCAAAAATTGATCATGAACTTGCAATTTATTTCAAAAAAATACACTTTAATTATCAAAACTCTCAAATAAACATAAGCTTTTATTTTTTAATAACAATTAAATGTAACTTGTCTGTTCAGTATTCAGCCTCTTAAAGGCTATATCAATCTGTGATGCGTTCCAGCTTACAGTTGTTGGCCACCTCAACATTCGAGGTCTGGCCTCAGGAGTGGCAGGGGTAACAAAAGAAGTATGCTCATGAAACCACAGCTGTGTAAAAGAAAAGTCATATTCAGCTTTACACAAAGAAATTAATATTTATTGACGATTATACAAGATACTAACCGTTAGCAAAAAAAGAAAACCATTTATATATCCCAAAGGTCAGTTCCGCCTTATTTTAATGGCTACTATATTAATTTGCTCAATAAGGAATTCACAGAGCGCAACAGTCCAATTAAATGAAGAAAATGTATGTACATTCTTGCCAAAGATGTAAAGTCCTTTGGATACACTGAAATTTTTTTAAGGAAAGAATAAATTTGATAACAAATAATTTATATACAATTGATTAAAAGGGGTAGAAGACTCCCCGGTTCCAAAGTTCAAAATATTATCCCTCATTTGGCGGGCATCCACACCACTTGATGGAACTTTCTTCCACTTTGGCACTTCTCCTCTATTTGGCATGTCAATCAAAAATTTAACTTCAAGAGGATTTATTCTCAGATCATTCCCACCCATTTTGAAAACCATTCTTTCATGTTGCCAGTATTGTAATATTTGCAATGTCAGGACATTGTGAAATAGCAAAAAGTTGATCAACATTCATCATTTTCAGCTCATTCCTGATGTCTTCAAATAAGGCAGGCATGACTTTATCGAACACATCTCTCACTAAGGATGGCCGACATCTACAACTCATGGACCTTGGGTTCACAAACCTACATAAATTAAAATAATGCAAATAAATATTAGGTATATTCAAACCTGCATAAATCAAAAAAATGCAAAAAAAAATGTTAGGTATATTCAGGCAGTATAAATGGAATTATTATAGTAATATTTAGATATTATTCTGGTATTATTTCGGGTGTATTATTTAGGTATTACTATGATATTATTTTGGTATTATTTCTATATTATTTCAGCTGTATAAATGAAATTTAAGTTTTATTCAATCTTCAGGTATTACTCGGGTAATATTTTGGTAATATTAAGTAGTGTTAAGTAGTGTTAGTTTGGTCTTATTTAGATAATATTCAGGTGATATTGTTACCCAATAATAGCGTGAGTTAAAATACTACTCAAATATTACTCATATACTACTAAAATACTACTAAAATATTACCCAAAAATAGTCACTCTGAACTAAATATCTGAGTGATTTGTTACTCATATACTACTAAAATATTACTCCAATACTAGGTAGTGTTAGTTTGGCCTTATTTAGGTAATATTCAGGTGATATTTTTACTCAATAACAGCGTGAGTTAAAATACTACTTAAATATTACTCAAATACTACTAAAAACTATTAAAATATTACCCAAAAACAGTCACTCTGAACTAAATACCTGAGTGATTTGTTACTCATATACTACTAAATTATTACTCCAATACTATATTGATGAATTTCTACACTCTGTTAACAGCTTTGTATCTGAAAATACCAAAATAAAATTTACTTGGATGAACCCTCCTAAATTTCCTTCTTCTTACGCTCTTTTGCTTCTTTTTCTTGGGCTTATGAGCCTCCATTGTCGATTCCTCTTCATTCTCCATTATCAACGGCTCTTCTATCTCCATTCTCACAATGCTATTTTTGGTTTCCGTCTGCCTGGGCTCGTATTCCATCTTCCTATGGAGAAAGCGTGATTTTCCTTCGATCGACGAACATATGTCGAACGAATGAAGGTGTTGTGCGGGCTCGGGCGACGTTTAGCTTTCCGATGATCTGACCTTTTTTCTGAGACGCGCGATTTAATTTTTCGTTGCTTCGAGCTGGGCTTGGGCCGGGTCACGCAGTAAAAAAACAGGAATTTCATTTTTTTTAATTGTGGGGCTCACATTTCCACGTGTCACATTTTTATTGGACACCACATACAGACTTGCGTGCGGTGTCCGCACAGAATAAGCGCTCCAAGGCAAGGCCTTATACTCTCCCTTGATTTATTTTAACTTGATATGACATAACCACACAAATTTAAACAAGAAAAGCATACAACTGACACAATTAACAAGAAAAACATTAGATAAATCACAACACACTTTTTAACACATTATTCTTACAATTGTTGCATTCATTTCATGAAAGAATTAAAAAAAAATTACATATATATCATTCAAAATTTCTTATTTATAAAACTAATATAGAATTTTCTTAAACCATTGTATGTCATCAAGAAATTTAAATGATCAAGCATGTATCTTAATGGATTATGGATAAGAATTTCTCAATATTTAAATTCAAAATCATTCAAGCTATAATTTCAATAAAGTTACAATTAAACTAAGCATCTCGATAATACGAACCTAATGACATCCATTAATTCCTATTCCAAATAAGCTCAGATAAAACACTTGAAATGTAATTAAAAGCTTAGGAGCATTAATTGAAAATTTAAATAATATCTAAATATGACTTGCTTATATTCAAATAACAAGTGGCTTGATGGGAGGAATCCGAGCCTAGGATTTCTCAATTATGATGTCGTTAAGACACTTAATTGCCGAAAGTATAACCTATGATGAAAGAAATCAATTAATATTATCTGATGGATTGTTTTAAGATTATGTAGTTTAACAAAATTTCTCTTCAAAATCTATAAATAGGTCTTTATTTTTCACATAAAGGAGAGGAGAATATAAGAGTCTGACAACTAAGACATAACTAAAGAAAGCAAATACAAAGGATTGACTATCAATCATTGTCAATAACAACAAACAATTGTTGCAGTCAGCTACAGGTGTTGTAGCAATCAAATATAATTATTGTGGCCAACTACAATGGCTATACCAACCAACTAATATATAATTATGATTCTCAATTTTATAATACAATCTTTCCACATTCAAGAGAAGAGTCAATATCTGCACTTTTAATTTTTAAGTTGATTATTTTGATTGAACTAGACCCCGTAACTTTTTATCTTTAAAAATTTTTCACAAAAATTTTTTTTTTTGAATCTCTTACATTTCTAACTATGAACAAAAAAATCACAATGAGCAAAGTCTTAAAATTTTTTTACCATTGAAAATTTTCTAGTACACAATAATAGAATTTTATAGCACGCAACAATTATTAAACTCATTAATTTATGTGTGCCTTGAATAATTTTTTTTAAAATTGACAACAATAGAAAATAAGGATTAGATTTTTCTTGTGAATCCTGATATTTGGATATATATTTAAAAACAAAGACGGGCAAATATTAACAAATAACAAAAATTTGAGCGTTATGCATCTAATTGCTAAAAAATATGTTGGAAGCAAACAATTTTTGCCAAAGAAATAAAAAAGGGCAAGTTACAAACATAGCATTCAAACTTTACATTTGCTGAAATATCACTCATCTATCACAATGTGCAATCATCTTTCCCAATGCTCAAAAAGTACAAGAAAATTCTAATCCGTATCTTTTTCATTTCGTTAAATTTTCTATATTTTGATTGTATCATACTCAAATACACGAGTTCAATATTTCATTCTAAACGCCTAAATATAAGTCTTAACAATAAAAATGCTTTCTTTGATCCAAGCATAAATCCTTTGAATGCCATAACTTATTGAAAGAAAAAATTGATTCGTAATTTCCTAATAAAAAAATTTAATATATATCGAAATTAAGTTTTTCTTTTCAGGTGAGTCCAATAAAAATTAGGCACGATTCCTATATTACACCCATCTCAAAACAAATTTACACACACAGATATATATATATATATATATATATATATAGCAAAAAATTTCAATCCCATAACAACTTTCACCCAACCCAAACAATAATTATAATACTAATAAACGACACACATAAGACCGAATGAAAAAATTCAGTTAAGTTCATCCCAAAACATAAATTCCATTAATCCCCCACACCCCTACCTCGGCGACATGGTTGAGGTACTACAGTTCGCCTGCGAATGGGCGCGGCTCTGAACCACCGACGACGACGTCAGCGCTGAAGAAGTGAGCTCGTCGTAGAGAAAACCTCTCTTCATGGCGTTATACACAGTGTGGAGCCCTTCTTCGACAAATTCCAGAACAGCTTGAGGCATCGGCGGCTCATTTATCTCCACCGATCCTTCCAACATTCTCACCACCTCTCCCATCGATGGCCTCACCATTGCCTCATCCTGAATGCACCAGAAGGCAGCCTGCAGAGCTCTTACCACCTCTTCTTGCTCTATGTGGTCTTTTAGTCGCTTGTCTGCTGCTCTCATCGGCGTCCCATTTGTCATTTCCTGAAGAAATTTTCAAGCAATTTTGTTTGAAGAAAGTTGGAATAAAATTGATGTTTGAAGATTTTAACTTCCACTAGAAATTTTAAGGTAGGCTCTGTTTAGGTTTTTTTTTATGTTTTTATTAAATAAAATATTTATTTAGGAATATTTACATGCATACCACAATTCCTATGCATTTACATGTCTAACACCAAACTTTTAGTTCTTACATAAGTATATATATTATTTTATTTTTCTTAAAATTAAAATAACAATATCTTTGATGTGATATAAAATAACTTTAATCCTATAAATGTAAATCCTTGTTTATTTATTTCATTCGTTATAATTTTTAAGATTGTAAAAAATAATTTTGAATTAAAAAAGATAATTGGCATCACGGCATGATGCCTCTGCCACCGTCACCATCAATCCTCCATTCCCGCCATCAACCTCATGACATGTTGCCATGGCCCCTTACACTCACAAAACAGTTTATTTGATATTCAATGCAAATCAAAGCAATATATTTTATTTATTTTATTAGGACACACATGTTCGAAGCACATTATAACTATTAATCTCTACTATAAGTATCACTAAAGCTAAATTTCCTAAAAAATAAATAAATAAAATAAAAGGTTCAAAAGAAAGAAGAAATAAAGAGAGTAATGAGCACTTTCTCAATCATATTTATCCCTTCCTCTCTAAATTGGCATGCCACAAAACTGAAATAAATGATTTGGAATATCTACTTTTTTTTTT
>JXCR01118826.1:46101-84811 GCA_002079205.1 Phalaenopsis hybrid cultivar
TAGCTTTCAAGTGCACAAAAATCAACAACTTCGTCATAAAACACGGGATAGACTGGAGATACTCCATAATTTATTATCCGAAAGCAAATGGGTTAGCTGAAGCCTTCAACAAAACACTTGTACAAATTTTGAAAAAAATACTCAATGAAAATAAACGAGACTGGCACAATAAACTGCTAGAAGCTCTGTGGGCCTACCGAAGGACGTTCAGAACTCCCACTCAATGTACACCTTCGATGCTCGTGTACGGGTCAGAGGCTGTACTACCATTAGAAATACAGACGCCGTCTCTCAGAGTCGCCATTGCAAACCAACTTACAACTGAAGAAAATGCAAAGCTCAGACTTGAAGAACTTGAAAGTCTTGAAGGAAAGCGCCTACAAGCACAACAACATCTGGAGCTATACCAAGCAAAGATGATACGAACTCATGACAAAATAGTCTGCCCAAGGACATTTAAAATTGGTGACCTGGTCCTTGTTCTCAAAAGACCTATTCTTGCCTACCCAAGGACATTTAAAACTGGTGACCTGGTCCTTGTACTCAAAAGACCTATTCTTGCACGTCAGCATTTAAAATTGGTGACTTGGTCCTTGTTCTCAAAAGACCTATTCTTGCACGTCGCAAGATAAGGAGGAAAAAATTTTGACCAACTTGGGAAGGACCATTTGTTATTCAAAAGGTCTACGCCGGAGGAGCTTATCAACTCATCAATTCTCAAGGAGAAAGGCCCATGCTCCCAATAAATGGACGGTTTACGCCGGAGGAGCTTACCAACTCATCAACTCTGAAGGGAGAAAGGCTTCTGCTTCCAATAAATGGACGATACCTAAAGGCCTACTACGCGACATGACGGCGCTTGCCGCTGTTAGTTTGTCGCGTACATATGAAAATTTTTGTGAACTTCAGATAGTTCTCGAGTTATTTATATGGCCTAAAAACTCTATGACCAGATAAATTTTTTTTTTAATCAATATCAAAATTTAATGAAACTTCTTAGTATCGCATATTACATCCATCCTTTTCTACATATATATTAACAAGATAAAATATATGTTAATTGAACTATGTTTTGTTCTGGTTCATAAATAATTCCAGCTGACTGATGTCTCCCTGTTAATTTAAGGAGGAGATGTCAGGACTGAGGCTGATCTTTTCCTTCAAAGACGGTTTAAACCTCGCTTTAAACGAAGAAGATGTACCGCAAGGCGGAATAATCAACTTCGATATGAAATTTGATGATATCAACGCAGAATACAAAAATCCACTAACGGATGCTGTTGGAGAACAAGAAAAAGAGGGATTGCCCTCATTGCTCAAATTCAGCACCAGGATTCTCTTCTCCTTAAAAGGGAAAGAAATTTTTTGAAGAACAAGATCCAATGGAAGGGCCAAGCCGCCGTTTGCCTTCCATGATAGCTACTTCGACAAGAAATTTGATAGTTGCCGATAATCAGAAAATACCTTTCACCTCATTGCGTAGGAGTCAGCGAAGAAATGCTGATCGGAGAAAACAAAGAGCTCTTGTCAAAGCACAGAAAGAAAAAGCAAAGTTATTTGCGATCCCGGAAGGATACATATATAATGTCGACATGCGGGAATCTTCTGACAGTCTGCCATTGACAGAAGATGAAGTACAATCAGTACAGCGTCCGGAACCATCACCAGCATGGATTCACTNCAACATCTGTGCACCTTCAAGAACACCCCCAGCCGTATCAACCCTGGATTGGAAATCAGCCGGCGTAGCGTTGGAGATATACTGAGCTTGAACTATCACTGCTAATGTTGATTGCTCCTTGTTGATTGTTCGGTTCGATCAACCGCCAAAATCGTTCGACCCTCTTTCCGAAGCTCGTGCGGTAGGAAGAAGGGTGAAAATATTCGGTGTGGGTAAAATGGCTCGGGTTTTGTGAAGAAATAAGTGGGGGAAGGGGGTAGCTTGCATTGGAAACCAAGATGTGAGCTTGGCTAGTTTAGATTAACCCAAATGTATTGAAAGTTTGGTTGGCCAATCATCTTAGGAATTTTTTTGAGAAAGTTATTAGGTAAAGATCAAGTGCATGGGTGATTGGCACCAACTATTGGTGTAATGGAGGAAGCTTCTTGGAGAACCTTCAAGGGACTCTAAATTTGGTATTTAAAGAGTTCAAAGTGATTCAAATGATAATTGAAATGTCTAAGAAGATTCAACAAAATATGTGGTTCAAAGAAAAGTCCAAATTCATTCAAAGTTTGGTGAATTAAAAGGCATTTGAGTTTGGCTTGGATTTGAAGCAAATTTGAAATGGATTTGACAAGCTTATAGCAAAGCGGTTNCCACATGCCAGTAATATAGTGAATAAAAGAAGAATTGCAGTATCACATGAATATACAAAACATATACAATCAAGTTAAGTAAATAAGAAAGTAATAGAACATACCAGTCACCTCTGATGCTATTTCAAATGGCTAGCAGCTATCTTATTACCAGGCACGATTCCAAGGCCTTCTTTACTTGTTGTAGCTGTGGGAAAACCCCAAACCGCCTGGTCATAACTCCTCCAATTTGAATCATGGTGTTCAGATGGATTTGTCTCATCTTTGGCGAGTAATTCCCTTAAAATTCCTTGAACCCAATATATATTTAGCTCGGCATCATCGTTATAGTCTTCCTCACAAATGTCATCCTCTTTCTGCTCTGTGTGGGCAAATCACCCCTAAGCGTCGTAGGGGACCAGATTTTCCAGGTGAACATGGGGCACCAACAAAATCTTCTTCAGTTCTTGGTCCACCTGGTGGTTTGAAATCAACTTTATATCTTTTCAGACGCCTGGAATAATCATTATCATCTGCGTCCTGTTCGTGAAGCATTCGGGGTGGCTTTTGATTAGCATCAGCGGTGCGCACCTCCCTTACATCGAGCTCCATCACTGCAGATCTGCAATCAGCCATTATCTAGTCAAGATCTCTCATCCTCCATGGAATCATTCAGGCCAATCGATTCATACTGGTCCTGGCTCTGCATCATTCCACTCAGTCTGGTCCACAGCACTATTGCAGCATCAGTATCTTCGTCCCTTTCCAAGGATAAAAATCCATAGTTGTATGAATCCCCAGATCTGTTGTTTACCAAGTCATAAATTGAGAAAGAAAAGATCATATCATTGATGTTTAACCCTTCCATGGATCATTTTCATTCCAGACTTGCCTCATATGAGTTTTCTTCATCATTATCAGCTAGCGTATTCAGCACATTAAAAAAAAAACCCAAATCTTCAGTATTGGATAGTGTTGCAAGCTTGTTAAATATCCCAAGTGCTTGACTCAATTTTCCTTCATTGTTAAACTCTGCATTTTGAACTTTCTGAAGTTACGCCTGCAGCAGGTGAACCAGGGCAGGGGCATCTGCAAGCATCTTTCAAGTTTCTGGCATTAGATAAGTCTTGAAGAGCTCCATGTAATTATGTGAGAGGGGTGGCACGCTGATCTCAACAAGCTGGGCAAATAGCAAGAACTGAAACGAGGCAAGCAATGCAGTGCGTAGCAATATCACTACTAGGGCTGTCAAATCAGCGAACAGCTCGTGTTCGGCTTGTTAAGAAACTCGTGTTCGGCTTGTTAAGAAGCTCGTGTTCGGCTTGTTAAGAAGCTCGTGTTCGGCTTGTTAAGAAGCTCNACAAGGCTACAAAGATTTATAATTAATTTAAAGTATTTATTAAAAAAGTAGAATAAAAATTATTAAATTAGATTCTAATGATGTTTTAAATCTTGCCTCAATTCTTAACATCTTATGACTACGTGATTAGGATTGTCAAAACGAATCTTTGTTCGTGAATGGCTAGTGTTCGGCTCGCTAAGCAAACGAGCCGAACACNAAAGTATTTATTAATAAAATAGAATAAAAATTATTAAATTAGATTCTAATAATGTTTTAAATCTTGCCCAATTCTTAACATCTTATGCCTACGTTATTAGGATTGTCAAAACGAATCTTTGTTCATGAACGGAGCGTGTTCGGCTCGCTAAGCAAACGAGCCGAACACGAACACACTTTTTGAGTTAGAAATATAAACGAGCCGAACACGAGCGAGCCAGTGCTTACTCGTGTTCGGCTTGTTTACACCCCTAATCACCACTAATATCATCAGCCCCAAGAACCCTCATGACGCACTTCATAATATAATGATTTTCCTTCGAATCAGGCAACTTTAATGTTTCAAAAAGATTTCTAATTAATGGTGTCAGTTGGGGATTAATATCCAAAGCACCATACCATGGCTGAAATGCCCCAATATTTATTGGAGATCTGTCCCCTACCAGCAAAAGCTTCTCTATACAATTTGCTGCATAGGAATGAACCACATTAGAATTAGCTGCAATAAAATTTATCACGTCTTGCAAGAGAGCAATTGCTGTGTGCTTGGGAATCTGTTCACAAAACACCGTAAAGAATTTCATAGCAGAAGCCTACAAAATTCCTCCTTCATTCACATTTCCCTGCGAAACTCAGGAACCACAACAGAAGTGAAGAAGCTTTCCACATCTACAAGCTGGGTCCCCACCACGATTCCACCTGCCTTTGCTGCCTGTGAGCTCACCAAATATATTACAGCATCTTTTTCCTTCCAGTTCTCTGACTGGTTTGCCGAATATATCACCAGCATGTTCTGTATCTGAGCCGATACCAATGTCACTACCTGATCCTCACAGTTTGCAGCCAGGCCTTTCAAAAGCTCATAGGCAATTCGCCTCCTGGTATTCACATCACTTCCCTCAATATCTCTACGTATGTATTCAACATCATTCATCTCAAAGAGCCCCTCATCATCATCCCAAAGTCGTATGTTTGGGAATACAATATTATGGCAAAACTGCAGCAGGATTTCTGGGCTCCTAAATAAAGAATGGTGGACATTAGCGCTGACTATAGTGAGAAATCGGATTGCCGTGATGGTAAGCTGATCACGAGAGGAAAAAGAAGCCTGTGACAGGAGGACATTCCAGACAGCAGCAGCAAAATCCTTGAGGTAATCCTTAAACTGCTCATTTTCTCCATACAGAGCTGGAGATACTCACACACCGCCGAGCGGAGGGCATCAACAGTGCCATTAGCCTCCACCGCTGCTGGGAAGGTGTTGGTGAAGTAGCTCAGGAACTCAGTCATCCACTCTCTCATGTGATCGTCAAAGAACTCAGGAAGCTTGGTGGAGTTGAGNTTCTGGGCTCCTAAATAAAGAATGGTGGACATTAGCGCTGACTAGCGAGAAATCGGATTGCCGTGATGGTAAGCTGATCACGAGAGGAAAAAGAAGCCCGTGACAGGAGGAGATTCCAGACAGCAGCAGCAAAATCCTTGAGGTAATCCTTAAACTCCTCCTCATTTTCTCCATACAGAGTCGGAGATTCTCACACACCGCCGAGCGGAGGGCATCAACAGTGCCATTAGCCTCCACTGCTGCTGGGAAGGTGTTGGTGAGGTAGCTCAGGAACTCAGTCATCCACTCTCTCATGTGATCGTCAAAGAACTCAGGAAGCTTGGTGGAGTTGAGAGATCAGAAAATCTCCCAGCAGAGACGCTGGGACTCAAGGAGAAGGCGAATATTGGCTTTGAGGAAAACGTCGTACAATCGCACGCTGCGATCGACATGGAACTTCAGGAGGCGGAAGAGTTTGAATGCCTCCTGGGGATACCCGCGTGACCATAGGCGGCAATGAGATCAACAAACATNCGAGAGATCAGAAAATCTCCCAGCAGAGACGCTGGGATTCAAGAAAAAGGCGAATATTGGCTTTGAGGAAAACGTCGTACAATCGCACGCTGCGATCGACATCGAACTTCGGGAGGCGGAAGAGTTTGAATGCCTCCTGGGGATACCCGCGTGACCATAGGCGGCAATGAGATCAACAAACATNGAACGTCGTATAATCGCACGCTGCGATCGACATCGAACTTCGGGAGGCGGAAGAGTTTGACGGCCTCCTGGGGATACCCGCGTGACCATAGGCGGCAATGAGGTCAACAAACATTTTCTCATCACGGGGAACTAAGCGCTTTGGCATGTCGTCGAGAAGAAGGCATCGGGCGTGGNCAACAAACATTTTCTCATCACGGGGAACTAAGCGCTTTGGCATGTCGTCGAGAAGAAGGCATCGGGCGTGGTTGAGCATGGAGGAACAACTGAGAATGGAGATGATTGATGGCGCGCTGGCATAGAGAGGAGAACCTCCCGGCAATATTTCTTTCGCAACTCCTCCATTCTTAAACGAAACATCTCGCTCTGGTAGCGTAAAAGATCATCGATTTCGTTGCCCTGCCGATACAACAAAGCAAGAAGCTCAGGATTGACATCGGATCCACAGGGCACATAGGAGAATGAAACGCCACTNCCGAAACATCTCGCTCTGGTAGCGTAAAAGATCATCGATTTCGCTGCCCTACCGATACAACAAAGCAAGAAGCTCAGGATTGACATCGGATCCACAGGGCACATAGGAGAATGAAACGCCACTGGTGGAAGCTGCGCCAACAATTCCTACCACAGCAGTATTGCGAAAGCATATCTGTTGATAGATCAGCGTTGCAGTGGCGATCAGAGGCTAATCCATCCTTGGCTTACGGGAGGAGCTTGAGACATTGCATTTTAGATCACTCTGCGGATGATCGCTCAACACAGTGGCGTTGATGACGGCCCCTACTCCCGCCTTCGTTTCATCTCCGACAGCATTAAAAGAACCTCTCAGTCTGATTATTATAGCTTTGCAACATCTGTGCACCTTCAAGAACACCACCAGCCGTATCAAACCTGGATTGGAAATCAGCGGGCGTAGCGTTGGAGATATACTGAGCTTGAACTATCACTGCTAATGTTGATTGCTCCTTGTTGATTGTTCGGTTCGATCAACCGCCAAAATCGTTCGACCCTGGTTCCGAAGCTCGTGCGGTAGGAAGAATAAGGGTGAAAATATTCGGTGTGGGTAAAATGGCTGAAGAAATAAGTGGGGGAAGGCGGTAGCTTGCATTGGAAACCAATATGTGAGCTTGGGCTAGTTTGGATTAACCCAAATTTATTGAAAGTGCGGTTGGCCAATCATCTTAGGAAATTTTTTGAGAAAGTTATTAGGTAGAGATCAAGTGCATGGGCGATTGCACCAACTATTGGTGTCATGGAGGAAGCTTCTTGGAGAACCTTCAAGGGACTCTAAATGTGGTATTTAAAGTGTTCAAAGTGATTCAAATGATAATTGAAATGTCTAAGAAGATTCAACAAAATATGTGGTTCAAAGAAAAGTCCAAATTCATTCAAAGTTTGGTGAATTCAAAGGCATTTGAATTTGGCTTGGATTTGAAGCAAATTTTAAATGGATTTGACAAGCTTATAGCAAAGGGGTTCATCGACAAATTTGAGTGAATTTAAGCATGAAGTATACCCAATAAGGAGCCTCCAAATTATGATGTGTGAACTAGGAAGAAAGCACAAAGTGGATGGGTGTGTGCATGTGATGTTTTTATAGGATTTGCATTTTTTTATCGTATTTATTTTTTTTTCATTTAAATGAATCAATTTGCGTGCAATTTGCTTCCACTCGGAATCATATCAATATGGTTGTCTTTCCTAGGTAAAATCGAGTTCTGGACCTGCTCGTGTGGTCTGTTTTGTCACCCGATGGCGTCTAGAAAAATTCGTCAACAATCAAGTCAATCTGAGCAAGTTTCGTGTGTGATGCGATGAATGATATTTAATTTGACTGGCCAAAACATGTCCTCTAATCGTAAGAAAATTATGTAACATTGTTAAAGGTAAAAACGCCAATCAGAGCAATTTTCATGATTTGTTGAATTATAATTTTTTATTGGTTTTAAAAAAAAATTAAGTAGAAAATACCTTTTTATTTTTAAATACCCCATTTTTATTTTTCACCAATCTCTCATAACTCAACAAACTTGAGTATGCAAATTTTTTTATTTCATTTTTTAGAATTAATTTATTTAATAATTTGTAGAAATATTAAAAAATACATTTAAGTACTCAAAATATATTTTTAGATCTTTAAAAAGTTTTTAAGAGCACTTCGACGTTGTTGTCTTTAATCAGTCAGTTCATTAAACCTAATTTAATAACTTTTTGATTTATATTTTATTTTTTATAATTTTTTAAGTCAATATTTTTTAAAGACATGGAAAAATACACTTAGCTACTCAAAATATGTTTTCTATCTTTGAAAGGTTTACGGGAGTTCTTCAAAGTTGTTTCCTTTAATTAGAGAGATTTTTGTTATATTTTGAATTATATTAGTATTTTCATGATTTTTTAGTCATTCTGAATAGGAAAATAGGTAGAAAACAAACTTTTATTTTCTTGAGTGCCTTTGACCTTAGTGAACTTATTAGACTTAATTTCATAAATTTTTCTGATTTTTATTTTATTTTTTATAGTTATTTAAATGGAAAGAGGTGATTATCATGAAAAGTTAGGGCTTTTAGAGTTAGGCGTGTTCTCTGACATTGGAAAAATCATAAAATAGTCCTAATCACATGATGGACAAATCTTAAAAATTTGAAGTTATGGTGACTAATATTAAAGTAATTAGGGTTCAAATAAGATTTAGGGTGTTTAAATAATTAAAAATCAGATATTGGATAAATATTTTCAATTATTGGTTCATTAGATGCTCCTCCATTTACGGAGCATAGGGGTATTGTTTTTTTTATTTTTTCATTTTTTCTACACCAAGATTTGATTTTTTTTAAATTGTATTTAATTAAATAAAAAACACCCTATTTTTCTACTTAACCATGTTTATGCCACATCAACCTTGATGGCTCCGAAAAACCACGCGGCGGGCTCCCATTGGTTGTGCTTTACACAGAAGCCACATCACCCCTGTGGTTCGGGTCTTGTGTCATGTTCCAACATCTGAACCGATCTGCGCCATTCATTTTGAATACACATGAATGGATGGAATTGGTTCATCATCTCAAATGAATCATAACCCGTGAACTGTCCACACTCTAAACCTAATATCTCTCTCGATACCTATTCAAATTTGATTTGGTGTGTTCATATACCTTCATTTATGTGAGGCAAATATATTTATAAGGATAGGTGGATATTGATTATTCATTCTCTTCACAAAAGGCCAAACTGAGGCAAAAATGAGAGCTTTCGAGTTATATTTTTTTCCAAGAGGTGAGGCCTCAATTTGATTGGTTGAGAAGCTTCGCCTTAACACCACAAACCTTGTCCAAGTGTTGATATGCTAGGTAGTTGGTTCTAGGTATGAACTAGACCAAATGGTGAGTCGGGTTTGGTCTAGAACTAGGTTAAAGTGTGATGGAGAGGGAGCTTTCGATTGGGGAAGTGGATTTGAAGTGAGGTGAAGCTTTTGAAACAATCAATTTGGAGTTTTAGTGGAGTTGGTGAGATGGTAAAAAATGTCCTAGTTTTTTGCTTCAAAATTAGGGTTTTGTGGGGGGGACAATGGATGAGAATGGTGGGGAAGAGCTTCATATAGGTTTAGGAAGGGTTTGGAGCAATTTTGGTAGGGCTTCACTAAGGTTTGTGCACTTCTTTTATTTAGGCGTGAAGGGGTGCCCTATTTATAAGCTTGGCCATGGAGCTCAATTGGGCTAGCCATTGGGTGGAAAGGGACGCTTATATGATGGTGAGGTGGAAGTAAGAATTCAATTAGAGTGTGCGAAGTAGGATGGGTGGAATTTTGAATTTTTGTTCATGGGTGGCTCTGAAGTTAGGGTTTTTTTGGCTGTCATGGTAGTCGGTCAGGCCATTGGTCAGATCAAAAAGTAAATGAAGATTGGAGTTCAAATCATCATAAATTATTGCATTTAAAATCGTATAAAATAAAATTTATTCTTCACAAAACCAAATCTCATTGTATGGAGAAGGATAAAGAAGACTACTCAGAATTAATGAGAAGGATACGACAAAATATAGATTTCATATATAAAAACAAGTTTACTAATCAAAAGAAATAAAAGGCACAACTTATCTCACAATCCTTCCCGAGAAAATCCCTAGAAGTTCTCTCCAAGTCTTACTCTCTTTACAATCTCACTCAATTCTCTCTTAGAAGTGTAATGACGAAGAAATCTCTCACCTTCCCTCTCCTCTTACAACCCTAGAAGAAAATCTCATCTTCTTTCGTCTTGCCTCTCATGCGAACTTTCTTTCTCTTCCTTTCCCCTCATTTCCTCTCTATAAAGTCTTCCCTTTATTTTGGCTGCCTCCTTTGAAAAAAAATTCAAAATTCCACTCCAAAGTCAACTCGTTTGAATTCAAAAGATGTGTCATTTGATCCAAGAGACATTTCTCATCATAAAAGAAACTTTCAAAGTGTCTAGATGCATTGAATTACTCCAACAGGTGTGTAAAACAAGTGTCCCTTTGAAAATTTGCACAAAATTCATTTCGAACTGCCTTAATTTGCAAAAGTCATCTCTAGCGCATCATGCACCAGTTCTCTGTCAAACGGCGCATCATGCGTCAAAATCTCAAAATTCATTGTTTTGGTTCCAAATTTATTCCTTTTTGTCATTTTTGCTCCAAATGCCTAAAAATGATATACCTGCAACAAAAACATGAAAATACATTTCTTTGAAATGCAATATCACCAAAAATAAGCATAAAATGTGCTTGAAACAGTATATTATTTTGCTGTATCAAAATCCACCAAACTTAAATTTTACTTGTCCTCGAGTGACACTTTTATTACATAAAAGAATATGACTAGGATAGAGATTAACATATAACTTCTATACTTTAGTTTAATAAATAGAATGGCAAAAATTAAGAAAAACCTTTAATAACTTAGATTCAAATTCTTGGTCTACGAATACTTAGTAATCAAATTTAAGATTTCTAAATCTCTATTCATTTATAAAAGAATTGAAATTTTTCATATTAAGGATATTTAGAACATTTATATGAAAAAGAAATTCATGAAAATTTTACTATGAATGTTACTAATACTCCAATATAAGTTTAGAAAATGTAATAAAGCTCCTTCCTTAAGTTTATTCAAGTGAAACCAATTTTTGATTAGGCATCTCTTCAAGCTTCTTCTCACCTATTTTTCTTTTATTTTATTGTCTTTTCTTTTCCCTTTTTTTTTCTTTTAGGATCTTTTCAATCCTTTCTTTTTTTTCTTTTTCTTTTTCAAGTGAGGATTACTATATCTGGATAACCTTTAATAATTTTAAACTTCACAATCCTACTCTTAAAGTTAAAACTTTATACATTCTTCCTTTATAAATTCATATTAGTTTATGATTTGTCATAAAGTCTCATTCTTTTCTTCTTATATGAAACTCTAAAATTCTTAACACTTCAAAAATACAACTTCCTTTATTTTAAATAGAAAAGCATAGTTTTATCCTATTATACTAAATATCTTTAACTTTAGAATTGACATTCATTATTAAAAACTTTTTACCTAAATTTACCACAATATTTATAAACATAAGTATAGTCATTTAAAGTTATATCTTAATATCTCAGGCCATGCTAAATTAATTTTGAAATATAGTTAATTGAGGACAAATAAAATTTAGTTTACTTCTTTTCAAAATAAATTTTTCTTTCCCCCAAACTTAAGTTTTTAAGTGATTTTAAAAATGTTTTTTAGTATAAAATTGAGTAGGTGAAAGAAAACAGTAAATGCATGAAAATAAAAACAAACCTGTGGAGGATTTCTTACTATGAAATTGGGCTCTGGTATACTGCAGGCACTAACTGTAAAACTACATATTGACTTTAAAAGCATTAAATAAAACATAATATATTTTAAAGAACTTGCTGAGAATTAAAAACAGAAATACAAAAACTGAAAAACTAAACTGAAAATACTAAAAATATAAAAAAAATGAAAGTCTACAGTTACTTTATTGATTTAGTTCACAACACAACATAAAATTTTTTACTACAACAAGTTTTAAATAAAATTTCAACACAATACAATCACAAATAACAAACAAACATCAAATCACTCTAAACTAAACTCATAAAAATCAATCCTCATCTCCTTCCTCACTATCGGGATAATTGCTACGGCAGTGATGTTGTAGAATCTTTCCCAGTTTCTGGCGAGAATCAGTCCCTCGATCTCGCCACTCGGGTTTGCAAACGACCATTCTTAGAGCATTACTCTTGGCTGCATTTGAGTATTGTAACTAAGTTGGGCTTTCAAACTAACAAATCTTTGTGCATCAAAATCTTCGGACGACCTTCCTCTCTTAACTCGGGGAGCCATTTAAAAATTCTACGAAAATCCAAATACTTCCAAATAAATTGTTAAATAAAAAATCTAACACCTCAAGCAAGATTATGTGGTAAGAAACTTTTCACCATGAGTTTTCGTCAAACTTTTTCGTAAAAAATTCCAATTTTCAGATTTCCGAAATCCATGGTGAAAATAAAAAATTTCTAAGTTAAAGTGAAGCTCTTACTAAGCGAAGATGAAATCTATGGTTTTTAGCCTCCGAATTCTTCTCTTTCGCCCACAATGTGATGCCCTAGACCAAGGTCTTGAGGTAGGAGACCACTTAAGTAGCAAAAATGGAGTTTGTCTGTGAGATTTTGCGGTTTCAACATAATCTGTCATGTTTGGACCTTTGGCACATCACATGCTAATCTGGCGTATCTTGCGCCAAGGCTTTGTAAATTGGCGCATCATGCGCTAATCTGGTGCTTCATGCTCCAGAGCTTAAATTCACCAGACTTTGATTTTTGTGGAAATCTGCTCCATACCGCTTTACGTCAACTTCTATTTGACTCAAATAAACCTTTTTAAGTATAATTAAAAATCACACTAACACCAAACTTTCACAAATAACATAAAACTCACATTTATATATAAAATATGTGTTATTACGTATTAACATTTTTCAAGCCAATAAACATCAAATTCAGTGTTCTAAAGCAAACCAACATCCTAACACTGAAATCTAAACATCAAAATAGAAAACATAAACATAGATAGTGCAACAACAGAAAGGAAATCCAATCCAACACAACAAAATAACTAAAACAAACAGTACTAAACAAAAATTTTGTGCATAAATTAAGTTTAAACATCTTCTTCACCATCATCCTCGATATCTCCCATAGATTGGTAGTGCACATACAAGTTGCAGAAGGGTCGATATGGAAATTCATCAGTTGAATTTTCCTCATCAATCCAAGCATGTTTCTTAAACATACATACCAAACCATCTTCAATACACCCAGTATGTTAAAAATGTTCCTATAGTCTTCAATCCAGATGATCCAACATTTTAGTAATATTCTCAATCACATGCATGAGATTCTGTATCTCTTTTTCAATCTTCTTCAAAAGTGCCCTCAGTTGTAGTAGTGCTGAACAGGTGATGAATTCTGAGATTCTTGATCCATCAACACATTCATATCATTTTCATCTCCCATTCTAATACAGTTGCAATAGACTTCTCGATCTATTGGCTTCCATGGAATAAGTACTTTTTCCCAACTTGCATAAGGTACTTGCGATTGATTTTGAACAAAGGAAAATATGTTGAGATTTTCATACCTATTTTATACTGTTTTTGATGATATTGCACTTTAAAGAAAGGTATTTTTGATGTTTTGTTGCAGAAATGATGAAATATGGTCATTGGAGCAAAAAGATGCAAAAATGAGTGAATTTAGAGCAAAAAGGACCAAAATGTGACGAATTGAACTAAAGCGCCGACGACGCCATCGACCCCGCAGACTGCAAGATTTTCTAGAGACTCCAAAATTAATTCATTAAGAAGGTCCACCGATGGCGCCCTCGAGGCCACCGACGGCGAGCTCGGCGGTTATGACCAACTAGGCTTTGGATGAGGACAAATTTTGAAGGGATGCTTAGGCAACTCTTGCGAAAAGCTCATCCACAACTTTAAAAGAAGATTTTGGCCGAAAATTAGAGAGGTCCTGGATGTTAGAAAGGTTCTGGAGAGATGGGAGACTCAAAATTGAAGTGTAAAACAAGTGTAGAGAGTCTAAATTATGAGGAATTCTTTGAGAGATTGTAAGAGTTGAGGGAAAGTGAGATATTTCTTCCTCCTTGCTTCTTCGAAGAGAAATTCTGTGTGCTGTAAAGAAAGGAAGAGATTCAGAGGAACTTCGAGGAGTTTTCTTGGGGAGAAATTAGAGATAAGTTTATTTATTGTTGTAGTTTATATGACTTTGATTTTATATATGAATTCTGAGTTTTTTTGTGTTTTCCTCATGAGATCTGAGTAGTTTTCTCTAACTTTCTCCTTGTCTCAAGATTTGTGAAATGGTGATTTGAATTGGTGAAGCCTTAAAAATGTTTAAGAAATTGTGATAATCTTTTCACTTTGATCTTAATTTACTTTTAATCTGGCCAATTGATTTGTTAAAATATGTTGAGTTTTACAANGTTAGATCGCTCTGCGGATGATCGCTCAACACAGTGGCGTTGATGAAGGCCCCTACTCCCGCCTTCGTTTCATCTCCGACAGCATTAGAAGAACCTGTCAGTCTGATTATTATAGCTTTGGAACATCTGTGCACCTTCAAGAACACCCCCAGCCGTATCAACCCTGGATTGGAAATCAGCGGGCGTAGCGTTGGAGATATACTGAGCTTGAACTATCACTATATACTGAGCTTGAACTATCACTGCTAATGTTGATTGCTCCTTGTTGATTGTTCGGTTCGATCAACCGCCAAAATCGTTCGACCCTCGTTCCGAAGCTCGTGCGGTAGGAAGAAGGGTGAAAATATTCGGTGTGGGTAAAATGGCTCGGTTTTGTGAAGAAGTAAGTGGGGGAAGGGGGTAGCTTGCATTGGAAACCAAGATGTGAGCTTGGGCTAGTTTAAATTAACCCAAATGTATTGAAAGTTTGGTTGGCCAATCATCTTAGGAATTTTTTTGAGAAAGTTATTAGGTAAAGATCAAGTCCATGGGTGATTGGCACCAACTATTGGTGTCATGGAGGAAGCTTCTTGGAGAACCTTCAAGGGACTCTAAATGTGGTATTTAAAGTGTTCAAAGTGATTCAAATGATAATTGAAATGTCTAAGAAGATTCAACAAAATATGTGGTTCAAAGAAAAGTCCAAATTCATTCAAAGTTTGGTGAATTCAAAGGCATTTGAGTTTGGCTTGGATTTGAAGCAAATTTGAAATGGATTTGACAAGCTTATAGCAAAGCGGTTCATCGACAAATTTGATTGAATTTAAGCATGGAGTATACCCAATAAGGAACCTGCAAATTATGATGTGTGAACTAGGAAGAAAGCACAAAGTGGATAGGTTTGTGCATGTGATGTTTTTATAGGATTTTCATTTTTTTTATCGTATTTATTTTTTTATTATTTCATTTAAATGAACAAGTTTGCGTGCAATCTGCTTCCACTCGGAATCATATCAATATGGTTGTCTTTCCTAGGTAAAATCAAGTTCTGGACCTGCTTGTGTGATCTATTTTGTCACCCGGTGCCGTTTGGAAAAATTCGTTAACAATCAAATCAATCTGAGCAAGTTTCGTGCATGATGCGATGAATGATATTTAATTTGATTAGCCAAAACATTTCCTCTAATCGTAANCTATTTCATTTAAATGAATCAGTTTGCGTGCAATCTGCTTCCACTCGGAATCATATCAATATGGTTGTCTTTCCTATGTAAAATCAAGTTCTGGACCTGCTTGTGTGGTTTATTTTGTCACCCGGTGCCGTTTGGAAAAATTCGTCAACAATCAAATCAATATGAGCAAGTTTCGTGCATGATGCGATGAATGATATTTAATTTGATTAGCCAAAACATTTCCTCTAATCGTAAGAAAATTATGTAACATTGTTAAAGGTAAAAACGCCAATCAGAGCAATTTTCATGATTTGTTGAAGTATATTTTAATTTTTATAATTTTTTATTGGTTTTAAAAAATAAACAAGTAGAAAATACCTTTTTATTTTTAAAAACCCCATTTTTATTTTTCACCAATCTCTCAGAACTCAACAAACTTGAGTATGCAAATTTTTTTATTTCATTTTTTAGAATTAATTTATCTAATAATTTGTAGAAATATTAGAAAATACATTTAAGTACTCAAAATATATTTTTAGATCTTTAAAAAATTTTTAAGAGCACTTCGACGTTGTTGTCTTTAATCAGAGAAAATTGGTAATATTNTTATTTCATTTTTTAGAATTAATTTGTCTAATAATTTGTAGAAATATTAGAAAATACATTTAAGTACTCAAAATATAATTTTAGATCTTTAAAAAATTTTTAAGAGCACTTCGACGTTGTTGTCTTTAATCAGAGAAAATTGGTAATATTTTAGAATATATTTGTACTTTTGTAATTTTTAAGTATTTTTATTTTTCCTGAGTGCCTCTAATATTAGTCAATTCATTAAACTTGATTTAATAACTTTCTGATTTATATTTTATTTTTTATAATTTTTTAAGTGAATATTTTTTAAAGGCATGGAAAAATACACTTAGCTACTCAAAATATGTTTTCTATCTTTGAAAGATATACGGGAGTTCTTCAAAGTTGTTTCCTTTAATTAGAGAGATTTTTGTTATATTTTGAATTATATTTGTATTTTCATGATTTTTTAGTCATTCTGAATAGGAAAATAGGTAGAAAACAAACTTTTAATTTAAAATTCCTTTTTATTTTCTTGAGTTCCTTTGACCTTAGTGAACTTATTAGACTTAATTTCATAATTTTTTCTGATTTTTATTTTATTTTTAATAGTTATTTAAATGGAAAAAGGTGATTATCATGAAAAGTTAGGGCTTTTAGAGTTACACGTGTTCTCTGCCTTTGGAAAAATCATAAAATAGTCCTAATCACATGATGGACAAATCTTAAAAATTTGAAGTTATGGTGATTAATATTAAAGTAATTAGGGGTCAAATAAGATTTAGGGTGTTTAAATAATTAAAAGTCAGATATTGGATAAATATTTTCAATTATTGGTTCATTAGATGCTCCTCCATTTACGGAGCATAGGAGTATTGTTTTTTTTATTTTTCATATTTTTCTACACCAAGATTTGATTTTTTTTTTAAATTGTATTTAATTTTTTGTATTTAATTAAATAAAAAATACCCTATTTTTTCTACTTAACCATGTTTATGCCACGTAAACCTCGATGGCTTCGAAAAACCACGCGGCAGGCTCCCATTGGTTGTGCTTTACACAGCAGCCACATCACCCCTATGGTTCTGGTCTTGTGTCAATTTGTTCCAACATCTGAGCCGATCTGCGCCATTCATTTTGAATACACATGAATGGATGCAATTGGTTCATCATCTCAAATGAATCATAACCCGTGAACTGTCCACACTCTAAACCTAATATCTTTCTCGATACCTATTCAAATTTGATACGGTTTGTTCATATACCTTCATATATGTGAAGCGAATATATTTATAANTTTTTCATATTTTTCTACACCAAGATTTGATTTTTTTTTAAATTGTATTTAATTAAATAAAAAATACCCTATTTTTTCTATTTAACCATGTTTATGCCACGTAAACCTCGATGGCTTCGAAAAACCACGCGGCGGGCTCCCATTGGTTGTGCTTTACACAGTAGCCACATCACCCCTATGGTTCTGGTCTTGTGTCAATTTGGTCCAACATCTGAGCCAATCTGCGCCATTCATTTTGAATACACATGAATGGATGCAATTGGTTCATCATCTCAAATGAATCATAACCCGTGAACTGTCCACACTCTAAACCTAATATCTCTCTCGATACCTATTCAAATTTGATACGGTTTGTTCATATACCTTCATATATGTGAAGCGAATATATTTATAAGGATAGGTGGACATGGATTATTCATTCTCTTTACAAAAGGCCAAACTGAGGCAAAAAATGAGAGCTTTTGAGCTATATTTTTGTCCAAGAGGTGAGGCCTCAATTATATTGGTTGAGAAGCTTCGCCTTAACACCACGAACNTGAGAGCTTTCGAGCTATATTTTTGTCCAAGAGGTGAGGCCTCAATTATATTGGTTGAGAAGCTTCGCCTTAACACCACGAACCTTGTCCAAGTGTTGATTTGCTAGGTAGTTGGTTTCAGGTATGAACTAGACCAAATGGTGAGTCGGGTTTGGTCTAGCACTAGGTTAAAGTGTGATGGAGAGGGAGCTTTTGATTGGGGAAGTGGATTTGAAGTGAGGTGAAGCTTTTGAAATAATCAATTTGGAGTATTGGTGGAGTTGGTGAGATGGTAAAAAATGTCCTAGTTTTTTTCTTCAAAATTAGGGTTTTGTGGGGGGGGGNGGTAGTTGGTATCAGGTATGAACTAGACCAAATGGTGAGTCGGGTTTGGTCTAGCACTAGGTTAAAGTGTGATGGAGAGGGAGNGAATCTTAGTTCATATTTCTAATCTTACTCCATGTGGGATCGATATCTAGGACTCCATTAGAGCCCTATATTACTTAAGCGATATGTATACTTGCGTTGATAAGTGTGACTTTACAATTATTGAATATTTATTTCATCCATATTTATCGAATCTATAACTGTTATTAAGGATTTGGTACAGTTGCTAAGGAAGTAAATCTTTTAGCAGCAGTATTAAATACTTATATTTTTAAGAATATATAAAGTCGTGGTCAACTGCACAGTAGGAAAATAATGGAAGGAAGTCCAAGTCCAGTTGCCGATCCATTTACAATCAAACCCAAAACCGATTTCACAATAATAGCTCCAACATCATTGCTTTTTTTTAGTTTGAATGCAGTAATTTAGAATGACACTCTCCTTAGTTACCTTAATGATTTTCATGGTGGGCAATAATTTTGATGCAATAAAGAAGTGCTAGGCTTTTGAAACTGGATTTAAAAATGATGAGGGAAAACATACATTTCCATCATCTCTGGTCTCCTGATTCGCATCTTCATCCATAAGGTAGCGGTAGAGTTCATTCATATTATCTCTCGTAGGGGTAAAATTCACATAATAGCAGATAGGCACATCTCAATCATAAACATCTCGTTTATTCTTGAAGGAGTGAACTGCACCAACATGCCTCACACGTAGATCATTCCTTGGTTGATCCCATGTAGATTTGCATAAAATTCTTTTACTACAAGAACAACGACAGCGACAGTAGTGTAGCAAAGCACTTCTCAGTGCCTCTACTCAATAGTTTCTTCCACTCGAGTATTCGGCATGTTGAATCCTCAATTCACAAATTCCCTTTCTTTGATAAGCCTCTTCTTCACTAGAACTCAGTCATGTAACTTCTGCACATCAAAACTAACAAACTTTCTTTGGTTAAAAATTCTAATTTTAGTGTAGTTTTTAGAGTGGGAAGCCATAGGATTCAAAAGTGGTGACACTTCATTTCCCCCCACCCTAAAATATGTTTTGGAGTCAGTTTATAGGAGTTATATGGAGAAGAAACCACCAAAAACTGCCAAAAACCGAGTTTACATGTTTTAGTCATTTTCGGTACCACGTCGTATCATGCGCCAGCTCTCTGGAATTCGGAGCATCATGCGACAATCTAGCGCATCATGCGTCAGTTCAAAAATCTTCACTGTTTCGATCTCGATCCAATAAATTTCAATTTTTTCTTAAAATTAGGTAAATAAAGATGTTCTTAAATATTTTTCTCAAGTACACAGACTACATAAGGGCCTAAACATAAATATAAGTAAAATTTTTCAAGCAAAATAAACTCAAAAGCAAACTAAACAACAAAAAATATGGGTTGTTTCCCACAAAGCGCTTGGTTTAATATCGTCATCCTGACATTTCCAGTCTTATTCTGGGTGACCCAACATTACAGTCTCTTTATGTGCTGGTCTTTGAACATCAAAATATGATTTCAATTTGTGTTGTATCACTTTAAATATTCTTTCGGTGTTGATATTAACTACTCTATAGGGATAGAATTTTATAACTCTGAATGACTCTTTTCACTTAGACTTCAATTTTTAAGGAAACAATTTCAATCTTGTATTGTATAATAAAACTTCCAGTCCAGGTTTAAATTCTCTTTTTATTATCTTCCGATCATGCCATTTTCATCTTTTCCTTATAAATCCTCACATTACGTAAGATTCATTTCTAACTTCTTCAAGCTCATTCATATGCAATAATCTATTCTCACCAGTGTCTTTCAAATTGAAATTAATTTCTTTTATCGTCTAATAAGCTTTATGCTCCAATTTAACTAGCAAGTGATAAGTCTTCCCAAAAATTAATCTATATAGGGACATTCCTATAGGTGTCTTTGAAGCTGTCATGTATGCCCATAATGTAGTATCTAATCTAGTAGACCAATCCATTTTATTAGGATTAACATTTTTTCCAACATTCTCTTAATTTCACGATTAGATATTTCTGCTAAACCACTGGTCTAGGGATGATAAACAGTTGAAATTTTATGCATTATATTATATTTTTTCACCAATTTTACAATTATTGCATTCCTAAAATGAGACCCTTCGTCGGTAATGATTACTCTCGGCATTCCATATCTCATAAAAATATTTTTAATTAAAAATTTTGAAACACTCCGAGCATCACATCGTGGTAAATTAATTGATTCAATCCATTTTGAAACATAATCCACTGCAATCAATATATAAATATTTTCAAATAAAGGTATAAATTGTCCCATAAAATCTAATCCCCATGCATCAAAAATTTCAATTTCCAAATTAAAATTTAGAGGCATTTCATTTCTTCTTAAAATATTACATACTCTCTAACACCGATCACATGTTTTGATATATATATTAACATTTCTAAATAGAGTAGGCTAATAAAATCTAGATTGTAAAATTTTATGAATAGTTCTATCATTTCCAAAACGACCTCTAAATTCAGAATCATGACTTTTTTAAATAATTTCCTGAATTTCTTTGTAAGGAACATATCGTCTCATTACTAAATATTTACATTGTTTATACAAATATGGATCATCCCAAAAATATGATTTTTCATCATAAATGAATTTATTTTCCTACTGTTTCGTCAGTCCATATGGTAAAATACCACTAACAATATAATTTACAATATAAGTGTACCAAGGAATTTCTCATCCTTTTACAGCATAAAGTTGTTCATCAGGAAAAATTTCATTAATTTCTCTCTCCAAATCAAGTATTTCTTCATGTTCTAGCCTAGATAGATGATCATCAATTTGATTATTAGTCCCTTTCCTATCGACTATTACAGAATCAAACTCTTGCATAAGTAGTACCCATCTAATTAATCTTTGTTTAACATCCCTCTTTTGCATCAAATATTTAATCGACGAATGGTCAGTATGCACAACACATTTAGCTCCAATCAGACATGACCTAAACTTTTCAAAAGCATACACAATGGCTAATAACTCTCTTTCAGTGATAGTGTAATTAATCTGAGCATCATTAAGAGTCTTACTAGCATAGTATATAATTTTAAAAATCTTGTCATATCTCTACCCTAAAACTGTTCCAATTGCATAATCACTAGCATCACACATTAATTCAAAAGGTTTCTCCGAATCATGTGAAACAATTATAGGAGCAGTGATCATTTTTTTCCTTTAAAGTTTTAAAAGTTTTAAGATAATCTTTATTAAAGTCAAATTTTGTATCTTTTCTTCCAGAAGTTAGCATAAGGGTTTAGTAAATTTTGAAAGTCTTTAATATATCTCATGTAAAATCCAGCTTGTCCTAGAAAGCTCCTAACTCCTCTTATTGTAGTAGGTGGAGGTAGGTTTGATATAACCTATATTTTTGTAGGATCTACTTCCATGTCATTTTCTGAAACTTTATGTTCAAGCAAAATTCCTCCTGCAACCATAAATTTACATTTCTCTCAGTTCAATGCGAGATTATTCTTTTCACAACATTTCAGAACTTTCTTTAAATGATTTAAACATATTTCAAATGAAGTTCAAAATATAGAAAAATTTTCCATAAAGACTTCAATCCCTTTTCAATCAAATCACTGAAATTTAACATCATACATCTTTGAAATATTGCACGGTGCATTACATAATCCAAAGGGCATTCGCATAAAAGCAAACATTTCATAAGGACTAGCAAAAGTTATTTTCTCTGGATCATTTAAAGCAATAAGTATTTAATTATAACCTGTATATCCATCTAGAAAACAAAATATTTATGCCCAGCAAATCTATCCAACATTTGATCCAAAAAGGGTAAAGGAAAATGATCCTTCCTGGTGGCAAAATTTAATTTTCTATAATCTATGCAGATTCTCTAACCAGTGACTTGTCTTGTTGATATTAATTTGTTATGCTCATTTGTCACTATAATCACACCTCCTTTCTTTGAAACACAGTGAATTGGACTTACCCAAGCACTATCTAAAATAGGATATATTATTCCAGCATCTAACCATTTTAAAATTTCTTTCTTCACAGCTTCTTTCATCATAGAATTTAATCTCCTTTGAGGGGATCAGCTCTTAGTTTATGTTGATCTTCTAATAAAATTATATGCATACAAATTGAAAGACTGATTCCTTTAATGTCATTTAATGTCCATCCAAAGGCTTTTTTATATCTTTTCAAAGTTTCCAACAACTATTGTTCTGGTGTATCAGTTAATTTTGATAATCCTAAAACAGGTAATGTAGATAAATCTCCTAATAATGCATACTTCAAATGTGTAGGAAGTGTTTTCAGTTCTAATTCAGAAGGTTTCTCAATAGATGAAATCAAATTCTTTTTATTTTTTATAGGATCTAACATTTCAAATTTTTCTTGAACATAATTCAAATCCTCTTCACTCACTTCCATAAATTCATCATGAATTTTATCCTCATCTTGATATTTCATATATTCCTTTTCAAATTTGCTTTTAAAAGTCTTCTTAAAATATTCATGGCTTAAATATTCATTAATATTCATTCTGAAGCATTCAATCTCTTGTTCTTTTGCAGGGTATCTCATTTATTTTGCAATATTAAATGTAACATCTTAATCACTAACTCTCATATTTAGTTCTCCTTTTTTCACATCTATCAAAGCTGTTCCAGTGGCTAGGAATGGTCTTCCTAAAATGATAGGAATATATTTATCTTCCTCCATATCTAATATAATAAAGTCCACATGAAAGATAAATTTATCAACTTTTACTAAAACATCTTCTATAACTCCTTTAGGATAGGTAATCGAACAATCAGCTAACTGAAGAGTTACAGTTGTATGTGAAATATCTCCTAAGCCCAACCTTCTGAAAATTGATAACGACATAATATTAATGCTAGCTCCTAAATCACATAAAGCTTTTTCATAAAATCATTCGCCAATAACACAAGGAATTGTAAAACTTTCAGGATCTTTAAGTTTTTCAGGAAGTTTTTTTTTGAATTTTAGCGCTACACTCTTCACTGAGTACAACAATCTCGTTATCTACAAACTTCCTTTTCTTATTAAGTATATCCTTCATGAACTTCACATAGCTTGACATTTGTTCTAAAGCTTCAACAAATGGTATGTTTATCGTTAATTTCCTCAAAATTTTTAAAAATTTTGAAAATTGATTATCTCTGTGATTATGCTTCAATCTTTGAGGAAATGGAGGTGGTGGTCTTCTACAGTGATTTTCATTGTTTTAATAGGACTTTTTTGCTTCAAAAATAAAATCTTCCCCATATTTTTCATTTTCAACTTCATCTTTTTCAACTTCAACTTCTTGTTGAACTTATTTTCTAATTTTGTTCCACTTCACAATTGAATAAATTTAATTTTCTCTTTGTTTTGATCTTTAGGATTTACTTCAACATTACTAGGTAATGTTCTTGGAGGTCTATTGCTAAGTGCGGTAGCAATACATCCCAATTGATTTTCCATGTTTCTGATTGTAGCTCCTTGACTTTGGAATTGACTTCCCATTTGTAATATCAATTCTTCCATTGATAGATTTTTTTCTCCTTACTCAACAAATTATTAAATCCGAAGGAGTAATAAGGTTTATAAGTTTGATTCCCTTGATTGTTGGAGTTTCCCAATGGGTTAACAGTATTATTTCCCTATTGCAGATTTGCAACATTTGAATTATTGTTACTCCAACTAAATTTTGGATGATTCTTCGATCTAGGATTATAATAATTGTCATAAGGGTTATTAGAATGATTGTTTATTACATTTAAAGTCTAATAAGAAGATTGAGATTCTATCATTTGTCCTAATGAGTTTTCCTCAAGCACAAGTGTTGTCTGAGAATAATCCATTCCATATTGATCTATCTTTTTTGATATAGCAGCTATTTGGGTAGCTAACGTAGATATTGCATCAGAATCATGAATACTAGCTACTCTTTTTTGGATTTAGAGGGCCATTAAAAATTATTAGTAGTCATCTCTTCAATTAATGAATATGCTTCATCGAATGGTTTTGACATTAATGATCCATCAATAACAACGTCAATTATCGATTTAAGAGATCCAACCAACCCATTATAAAAAGTTCGAATTATTAACCAATCTAGCAATGCATGGTGTAGAGATTTTCTAAGGAGATCTTTAAATCTTTCCCAGGCTTCAGGAATTGATTCCCCTTCAAACTGACAAAAAGATGTGATATCATTTCTAAGCTTAGTAGTTTTTGAAGGTGAGAAATATTTAAAAAAGAATTTTTCTGATAAATCTCCTCATATTCTGATAGATCCATGTGCTAATGAGTTTAACCACATCTTAGCTATATCCCTTAGTGAAAAAAAAAATTCTAAGCCTGACAACATCACTCGACACTCCATCATATTTAAATTTAGCACACAATTCTAAAAAACTAGCAAGGTGTAAATTATGATCTTCAATTATTGTTCCTACAAACTGTTTGTTTTGTACCATTTGGATAATAACAGGTTTAAGCTCAAATGAATTGGTAGCTACAGCAGGGTTTTGTATACTCAAATGAATTTCACCTACTGTAGGATTAATATAATCTCTTAAAGTTCTCTAATGATGTTCATTTTCATTTTCAACATTGTTTAAATTGCAAGCCATTTTACTAAAATAAAATTTCTCTTTTTGTTATTTTCAACTTATTCTAACTGTTCTCTCTAATTCAGAATCGTAAGGTACTAAATTTGCAGATCTTACACTACGCATAAACAAACAAAACAAGTTATTAAAAACAAATAAACACAGTTAAATAAGAAAATTTCAAGACTAAACTACAAACACACTTTATTTATTTTTTAATATATTTTTAAAATAAAATAAAATAATTACTAATACTACTTTCCGTTACTTCCCCAGCAACGACACCAAAAACTTGATAGGCGGGGTAGTTTTAGTGTGTAAATTTTGTAAATATTTTTCAATATTCCAAAACTACACACGACAGATACACNCAAGTTTACTAATCAAAAGAAATAAAAGACAACTTATTTCACAATCCTTCTCGAGCAAATCCCTAGAAGTTCTCTCCAAGTCTTACTCTCTTTACAATCCCACTCAATTCTCTCTTAGAAGTGTAATGAAGAAGAAATCTCTCACCTCCCCTCTCCTCTTACAACCCTAGAAGACAATCTCCAAGCCCTTAACTTTCTCTCTCTATCTCTTCTCTCCTCTTACAACCTAGAAGAAAATCTCCTCTTCTCTCGTCTTGCCTCTCATGCCAACTTTCTCTCTCTTCCTTTCCCCTCTTTTTCTCTCTATAAAGTCTTCCCTTTATTTTGGCTGCCTCCTTTGAAAAAGAATTCAAAATTCCCCTCCAAAAGTCAACTCGTTTGAATTCAAAAGATTTGTTATTTGATCCAAGAGACATTTCTCATCATAAAAGAACCTTCCAAAGTGTCTAGATGCATTGAATTACTCCAATAGGTATGTAGAACAAGTATCCCTTTGAAAATTCGCGCAAAATTCATCTCAAACTGCCTTAATTTGCAAAAGTCGTCTCTGGAGCATCATACGCCAGTTCTCTGTCAAACGGCGCATCATGCCCCGATCTGGCGCATCATGCGCCAGAATCCCAAAATTCGTTGTTTTGGTTCCAAATTTATTCATTTTTATCATTTTTACTACAAATGCCAAAAAAATGATATACCTACAATAAAAACATGAAAATACATTTCTTTAAAATGCAATATCACCAGAAATAAGCATAAAATATGTGCTTGAAACAGTATATTATTTTGGCGTATCAAAATCCCCCAAACTTAAATTTTACTTGTCCTCGAGCGACACTTTTATTACNCTTTTTATCATTTTTACTATAAATGCCAAAAAAATGATATACCTACAATAAAACATGAAAATACATTTCTTTAAAATGCAATATCACCAGAAATAAGCATAAAATATGTGTTTGAAATAGTATATTATTTTGGCGTATCAAAATCCCCCAAACTTAAATTTTACTTGTCCTCGAGCGACACTTTTATTACATAAAAGCATATGACTAGGATAGAGATTAACATATAACTTCTATACTTTAGTTTAATAAATAGAATGACTAAAATTAAGAAAAACCTTTAATGACTTAGATTCAAATTCTAGGTCTAGGAAAATTTAGTAATCAAATTTAAGATTTCTAAATCTTTATTCATTCATAGAAGAATTGAAATTTGTCATATTAAGGATATTTAGAACATTCATATGAAAAAGAACTTCATGAAAACTTTACTATGAATGTNTATTTAGTAATCAAATTTAAGATTTCTAAATCTTTATTCATTCATAGAAGAATTGATATTTGTCATATTAAGGATATTTAGAACATTCATATGAAAAAGAACTTCATGAAAACTTTACTATGAATGTTACTAATACTCCAATATAAGTTTAGAAAATGTAATAAAGCTCCTTCCTTAAGTTGATTCAAGTGATATCAATTTTTGATTAGGCATCTCCTTAAGCTTCTTCTCATCTATTTTTCTTTTCTTTCTTGTCTTTTCTTTTCCCTTTTTTTTTTAGGATCTTTTCAATCCTTTGATTTTTTTCTTTTTCTTTTTCAAGAGGATTACTATATCTGGATAGCCTTTAATAATTTTGAACTTCACAATCTTNCAAGCTTCTTCTCATCTATTTTTCTTTTCTTTCTTGTCTTTTCTTTTCCCTTTTTTTTAGGATCTTTTCAATCCTTTGATTTTTTCTTTTTCTTTTTCAAGAGGATTACTATATCTGGATAGCCTTTAATAATTTTGAACTTCACAATTTTATTCTTAAAGTTAAAAGTCTATACCTTCTTCCTTTATAAATTCATATTAGTTTATGATTTTTCATAAAATCTCATTTTTTTCTTCTTATATGAAACTCTAAAATTCTTAACACTTCAAAAATACAACTTCCTTTATTTTAAATAGAAAANCTTATTTTTAAAGTTAAAACTCTATACCTTCTTCCTTTATAAATTCATATTAGTTTATGATTTTTCATAAAATCTCATTCTTTTCTTCTTATATAAAACTCTAAAATTCTTAACACTTCAAAAATACAACTTTCTTTATTTTAAATAGAAAAGCATAGTTTTATCGTATTATAACAAATAACTTTAACTTTAGAATTGATATTCATTATTAAAAACTTTTTACCTAAATTTATCACAATATTTATATACATAAGTATAGTCATTTAAAGTTAAATATTAATATCTCAGACCATGCTAAATTAATTTTGAAAATATAGTTAATTGAGGACAAAAAAAATTTAGTTTACTTCTTTTCAAAATAAATTTTTCTTTCCCCCAAACTTAAGTTTTTAAGTGATTTTAAAAATGTTTTTTAGTATAAAATTAAGTAGGTGAAAGAAAACAGTAAATGCATGAAAATAAAAACTGACTTATTGAGGATTTCTTACTATGAAATTGGGCTCTGGTATACTGCAGGTACTAACTATAAAACTATATACTGACTTTAAAGCATTAAATAAAACATAATATATTTTAAAGAACTTGCTGAGAATTAAAAACAGAAATACAAAAACAGAAAAACTAAGCTGAAAATAATAAAAATATAAAAAAAATGAATGTCTACAGTTACTTTATTGATTTAGTTCACAACACAACATATAAATTTTTACTACAACAAGTTTTAAATAAAATTTCAACACAATACAATTACAAATAACAAAAAAACATCAAATGACACTAAACTAAACTAATAAAAATCAATCCTCATCTCTTTCCTCATCATTATCAGAATCTTCTTCTCCTCCTCCTTCTTCTTCTTCATCATGAACAGGAGCATAGGGAGTGAAGTTGGGGCAAGCAGGAAAGTCCACATTAGGCTCACCCCTAAGATGTCTTACTATAGCATTTTCAAAATCAATATCACGTTGAACTCTCCTCTACTGATATTCATCATTATAAGCATTTCTTGCTCCTATCTCTCCCAACTAAGTTTGAATATTAATTATGTCCATTTGTTGAATCACCAGTTGGTCCATAATACCTTCAAGTGATGCAGATCAAGAAGTAGACGCCTCTGCAATAGATTTAGAGGGCTTACCTCTTCTTCCATCTCTATATTCAACAAATGATTCCACTTTCTGAATCATATGCCTCCATATTAGATTTTTTAGCTGTAATCTTTATTCATTTCTATGGGAATCTACTTCTGATTGTTCACATAAAGTGAAAATCAGAACAGGGTATCCCAAACCACCAACTATAGAACAACCAGCTATACTTCGAGCATGTTGAACTATCAGTGCACCAATATCTATTGATTTCATGTTCTGAATGCAATATTTTAGTACAACTCTGTCTTTTGTAACATCAACCAAATAATTTGTTGACAACAATCTGACAGAAATGAAGTGGTGCCATACTTTTGACTGAATAATCAACATGGAAGCGGGGAAGTTAATTATCTTGTTATTTTTAATCTTCCACTCTCCTCTTCCATCAGTAAAAAATGCAATCACTTCATCCAGTGATGAATCAGTCATAACGAATGTAGCGTATTAATAAAAAAATATGCCTCTCAACCCATAAAATGTATTGATCCGATCAACAGTAAATTCAACTTGTTTACCTCTAACCAAGATGTGATCTTCAGTAGTGAACCTCCGGTTTGCATAAAACTCTTGAACCATCAGGACAATTTCTACGATAGTGATGTAGCAGAATCTTTCCTAGTTTCTGGCGAGAATCAGTCCCTTGATCTCGCCACCTGGGTTTGCAAACGACCATTCTTAGAGCGTTATTCTTGGCTGCATTTGAGTATTGTAACTAAGTTGGGCTTTGNGCCCCTGCAATAGATTTAGAGGGCTTACCTCTTCTTCCACCTCTATATTCAACAAATGATTCCACTTTCTGAATCATATGCCTCCATATTAGATTTTTTAGCTGTAATCTTTATTCATTTCTATGGGAATCTACTTCTGATTGTTCACATAAAGTGAAAATCAGAGCAGGGTATCCCAAACCACCAACTATAGAACAACCAGCTATACTTCGAGCATGTTGAACTATTAGTGCACCAATATCTATTGATTTCATGTTCTGAATGCAATATTTTAGTACAACTCTGTCTTTTGTAACATCAACCAAATAATTTGTTGACAACAGTCTGACAAAAATGAAGTGGTGCCATACTTTTGACTGAATAATCAACATGGAAGCAGGGAAGTTAATTATCTTGTTATTTTTAATCTTCCACTCTCCTCTTCCATCAGTAAAAAATGCAATCACTTCATCCAGTGATGAATCAGTCATAACGAATGTAGCGTATTCATAAAAAATATGCCTCTCAACCCATAAAATGTATTGATCCGATCAACAGTAAATTCAACATGTTTACCTCTAACCAAGATGTGATCTTCAGTAGTGAACCTTCGGTTTGCATAAAACTCTTGAACCATCAGGACAATTTCTACGACAGTGATGTAGCAGAATCTTTCCTAGTTTCTGGCGAGAATCAGTCCCTTGATCTCGCCACTCGGGTTTGCAAACGACCATTCTTAGAGCGTTATTCTTGGCTGCATTTGAGTATTGTAACTAAGTTGGGCTTTGAAACTAACAAATCTTTGTGCATCAAAATATTCGGACGACCTTCCTCTCTTAACTCGGGAGCCATTTAAAAATTCTATGAAAATCCAAATAATTCCAAATAAATTGTTAAATAAAAAATCTAACACCTCAAGCAAGATTATTTGGTAAGAAACTTTTCACCATGAGTTTTCGTCAAACTTTTTCATCAAAAATCCCAAATTTCAGATTTCTCAAATCCATTGTGAAAATAAAAAATTTCTAAGTTAAAGTGAAGCTCTTACTAAGAGAAGATGAAATCTATGGTTTTTAGCTTCTGAATTCTTCTCTTTCGCCCACAATGTGATGCCCTAGACCAAGGTCTTGAGGTCAGAGACCGCTTAAGCAGCAAAAATGAAGTTTTTCTGTGAGATTTTATGGTTTTCTAGGCAATTTGTCATGTTTGGGCCTTTAGCGCATCACACGGCGTATCTTGCGCCAAGGCTTTGTAAATTGGCGCATCATGCGCAAATCTGGTGCATCATGCTCCAAATCTTAAATTCACCAAATTTTGATTTTTATGGAAATCTGCCCCATACCTCTTTACGTTAACTTCTATTTGACTCAAATAAACCTTTTTAAGTATAATTAAACATCACACTAACACCAAACTTTCACAAACAACACAAAACTCACATTTATTTATAAAATATGTGTTTTTACAAATTAACATTTTTCAAGCCAATAACATCAAATTCAGTGTTTTAAAGCAAACCAACATCCTAACACTGAAATCTAAACATCAAAATACAAAACATAAACATAGACAGTGCAACAACAGAAAAGAAATCCAATCCAACACAACAAAAAAACTAAAACAAACAGTACTAAAAAAAATTTTGTGCATAAATTAAGTTTAATAATCTTCTTCACTCTCGTCCTCCTGGATATCTCCCATAGATTGGTAGTGCACATACAAGTTGTAGAAGGGTCGNACTAAAACAAACAGTACTAAAAAATAATTTTGTGCCTCGTCCTCCTGGATATCTCCCAAAGATTGGTAGTGCACATACAAGTTGTAGAAGGGTCGATATGGAAATTCATCAGTTGAATTTTCCTCATCAATCTAAGCACATTTCTTGAACATACATACCAAACCATCTTCAATACGCCCAGTATGTTCAAAATGTTCCTATAGTCTCCAATCCAGATGATCCAGCATTTCAGTAATATTCTCAATCACTTGCATGAGATTCTGTATCTCTTTTTCAATCTTCTTCAAAAGTGCCCTCAGTTGTAGTAGGGCTGAACAGGTGATGAATTCTGAGATTCTTGATCCATCAACACATTCATATCATTTTCATCTCCCATTCTAATACAGTTGCTATAGACTTCAGGATCTATTGGCTTTCAAGGAAGAAGTACTTTTTCCGAACTTTCATAAGGTACTTGCGATTGACTGCACAGTAGGAAAATAGTGGAAGGAAGTCCAAGTTCAGTTGTCGATCGATTTACAATCAAACTCAAAACCGATTTCACAATAATAGTTCCAACATCAATTAGTTTTTTAGTTTGAAAACAGTAGTTTAGAATGACACTCTCCTTAGTTACCTTAATGATTTTCATGGTGGACAATAATTTTGATGCAATAAAGAAGTGCTAGGCTTTTGAAACTGGATTTAAAAATGATGAGGGAAAACTTACATTTCCATCATCTCAAGTCTCCTGATTCGCATTTTCATCCATAAGGTAGCGGTAGAGTTCATTCATACTATCTCTCGTAGGGTTAAAATTCACATAATAGCAGATAGGCACATTCTCAATCATAAACATCTCATTTATTCTCGAAGGAGTGAACTGCACAAACCCGCCTCACATGTAGATCATTCCTTGGTTGATCCCATCAAGATTTGCATAAAATTCTTTTACTACAAGAACAACGACAGCGGCAGTAGTGTAGCAAAGCACTTCTCAGTGCCTCTGCGCAATAGTCTCTTCCACTCGAGTATTCGACGTGTTGAATCCTCGATTCACAAATCCCCTTCCTTTGATAAGCCTCTTCTTCACTAGAACTCGGTCATGTAACTTCTGCGCATCAAAAATAACAAACTTTCTTCTATTAAAAATTCCAATTTTAGCGTAATTTTTAGAGTGAGAAGCCATAGGATTTAAAAGTGGTGACACTTCCTTCATTTCCCCCCACCCAAGAATATGTTTTGGAGTCGGTTTGAGTTATATGGAGAAGAAACAACCAAAAGCTGCCAAAAACCACATTTTTACATGTTTTAGTCATTTTAGGTACCACGTCGTATCATGCGCCAGCTCTCTGAAATTCGGTGCATCATGCGACAATCTGGCGCATCATGCGTTAGTTCAAAAATCTTCACTGTTTCGATTTCGATCCAATAAATTTTCAATTTCTCCTTAAAATTAGGTAAATAANTGATCTATTGGCTTTCAAGGAAGAAGTACTTTTTCCAAACTTTCATAAGGTACTTGCGATTGACTGCACAGTAGGAAAATAGTGGAAGGAAGTCCAAGTCCAGTTGTCGATCGATTTACAATCAAACCCAAAACCAATTTCACAATAATAGTTCCAACATCAATTAGTTTTTTAGTTTGAAAACAGTAGTTTAGAATGACACTCTCCTTAGTTACCTTAATGATTTTCATGGTGGACAATAATTTTGATGCAATAAAGAAGTGCTAGGCTTTTGAAACTGGATTTAAAAATGATGAGGGAAAACTTAAATTTCCATCATCTCAAGTCTCCTGATTCGCATTTTCATCCATAAGGTAGTGGTAGAGTTCATTCATACTATCTCTCGTAGGGGTAAAATTCACATAATAGCAGATAGGCACATTCTCAATCATAAACATCTCATTTATTCTCGAAGGAGTGAACTGCACAAACCCGCCTCACATGTAGATCATTCCTTGGTTGATCCCATCAAGATTTGCATAAAATTCTTTTACTACAAGAACAACGACAACGACAGTAGTGTAGCAAAGCACTTCTCAGTGCCTCTGTGCAATAGTCTCTTCCACTCGAGTATTCGGCGTGTTGAATCCTCGATTCACAAATCCCCTTCCTTTGATAAGCCTCTTCTTCGCTAGAACTCGGTCATGTAACTTCTGCACATCAAAACTAACAAACTTTCTTCTATTAAAAATTCCAATTTTAGCGTAGTTTTTAGAGTGAGAAGCCATAGGATTTAAAAGTGGTGACACTTCATTCATTTCCCCCACCCAAGAATATGTTTTGGAGTCGGTTTGAGTTATATGGAGAAGAAACAACCAAAAACTGCCAAAAATCGCATTTTTACACGTTTTAGTCATTTTAGGTACCACGTCGTATCATGCGCCAGCTCTTTGAAATTCGGTGCATCATGCGACAATCTGGTGCATCATGCGTCAGTTCAAAAATCTTCACTGTTTCGATTTCGATCCAATAAATTTTCAATTTCTCCTTAAAATTAGGTAAATAAAGATGTTTCTAAATATTTTTCTCAAATACATGGACTATATAAAGACCTACACATAAATATAAGTAAAATTTTTCAAGCAAAATAAACTCAAAAGCAAACTAAACAACAAAAAATATGGGTTGCCTCCCACAAAGCGCTTGGTTTAATATCGTCATCCTGACATTCCCAGTCTTATTCTGGGTGACCCAACATTAGAATCTCTTTATGTGCTGGTGTTGACCATCAAAATATGATTTCAATTTGTGTCCATTCACTTTAAATATTCTTCCAGTCTTGATATTAACTGCTCTGTAGGGATAAAATTTTATAACTCTGAATGACCCTTTTCACTTAGACTTCAATTTTTCAGGAAATAATTTCAATCTTGTATTGNCAATATCTTTATGTGTTGGTCTTGACCATCAAAATATGATTTCAATTTGTACCCATTCACTTTAAATATTCTTCCAGTCTTGATATTAACTGCTCTGTAGGGATAGAATTTTATAACTCTGAATGACCCTTTTCACTTAGACTTCAATTTTTCAGGAAATAATTTCAATCTTGTATTGTATAATAAAACTTCCAAGTCTGGTTTAAATTCTCTTTTTATTATCTTCCGATCATGCCATTTTTCATCTTTTTCTTATAAATCCTCACATTATCGTAAGATTCATTTCTAACTTCTTCAAGCTCATTCATATGCAATAATCTATTCTCACCAGTGTCTTNAAGTTTAAATTCTCTTTTTATTATCTTCCGATCATGCCATTTTTCATCTTTTCCTTATAAATCCTCGCATTATCGTAAGATTCATTTCTAACTTCTTCAAGCTCATTCATATGCAATAATCTATTCTCACCTGTGTCTTTCAAATTGAAATTGATTTCTTTTATCTATTAATAAGCTTTATGCTCCAATTTAACTAGCAAGTGACAAGTCTTCCCAAAAATTAATCTATATGGGGACATTCTTATATGTGTCTTATAAGTTGCCATGTATGCCCATAATGTAGTATCTAATCTAGTAGACCAATCCATTTTATTAGGATTAACATTTTTTCCAACATTTTCTTAATTTCACGATTAGATAATTCTGCTAAACCACTGGTCTAGGGATGATAAACAATTGCAATTTTATGCATTATATTATATTTTGCCACCAATTTTACAACTATTGCATTCCTAAAATGAGACCCTCCGTTGGTAATGATTACTCTTGGCATTCCATATCTTATAAAAATATTTTTAATTAAAAATTTTGAAACACTCCGAGCATCAAATCGTGGTAAATTGATTGATTCAATCCATTTTGAAACATAATCCACTACAATCAATATATAAATATTTCCAANCGGAATGGAATGATGTGCTGCAAAAAATGAAAGTAGAGGAGTGAAAAACATAGAGGAACGCTTTTTCTGATGAAATTTGGCCCCAAATAGAGCACAAGGTCGGTTGTCCAAGAGGTGCCTCCAAAAACTCTTCAAATAATCGTCCAAATACATCGAACCTTCAAGAAACGGGGTTCGTCGTCGGCACTGAGTAAAAAATCTCCGCGTTAAATTGTTCTGCGCCGTCGGCGCTGCCCTCGGCATTGTCGATGCTGAGCATTTCTTCAAAAACGTCATTTTGACTCCAAATTTCATCATTTTTGCTTTCTTTTTGCTTTAAGCCCTAAAAATCAACAACTTGCAAGAAAACATCAAAACATCTTCCATTAAAGTGCAATATCATCAAAAATAGGTATAAAATATGGGTCTAAAAATGCATATATCCATTAAAGTGCAATATCACAAAAAATAAGTATAAAATATGGGTCTAAAAATGCATATATTTTATGCAATATCACCAAAAATAAGTATAAAATATGGGTCTAAAAATGCATATATTTTTGGTGTATCCTCCCATAAAATGCAATCCCCATGCATCAAAAATTTCAATTTCCAAATTAAAATTTAGAAACATTTCATTTCTTTTTGAAATATTACCTACTCTTTAACATCGATCACATGTTTTGATATATATATATATTAACATTTCTAAATAGAGTAGGCTAATAAAATCTTGATTGTAAAATTTTATGAATAGTTTTATTATTTCCAAAACGACCTCTAAATTCAGAATCATGATATTTTTGAATAATTTCCTGAATTTTCTTGTAAGGAACATATCGTCTCATTACTAAATATTTACATTTTTTACACAAATATGGATCATCCCAAAAATATGATTTTGCATCATAAATGAATTTCTTTTTCTACTATTTCGTCAGTTCAAATGGTAAAATACCACTAACAATATAATTTACAATATAAGCGTACCAATGTATTTCTCATCCTTTTACAACATAAAGTTATTCATCAGGAAAAATTTCATTAATTTCTCTCTCCAAATCACGTATTTATTCATGCTCTAGCCTAGATAGATGATCAGTAATTTGATTATTAGTCCATTTCCTATCGACTATTAAAAAATCAAACTCTTGCATAAGTAGTACCCATCTAATTAATCTTTGTTTAAAATCCTTCTTTTATATGAAATATTTAATAGATGAATGGTCAGTATGCACAACACATTTAGCTCCAATCAGACATGACCTAAACTTATCAAAAGCAAACACAATGGCTAATAACTCTCTTTCAGTGGTTGTGTAATTAATCTGAGCATCATTAAGAGTCTTACTAGCATAATATATAACTTTAAAAATCTTATCATATCTCTACCCTAAAACTGTTCCAATTATATTATCACTAGCATCGCACATTAATTCAAAAGGTTTCTCCAAATCAGGTGAAATAATTATAGGAGCAGTGATCATTTTTTCCTTTAAAGTTTTAAAGGCTTTAAGATAATCTTTATTAAAGTCAAACTTTGTATCTTTTTTTCCAAAAGTTGGCATAAGGGTTTAGTAAATTTTGAAAGTCTTTAATATATCTTCTGTAAAATCCAACATGTCCTAGAAAACTCCTAACTCCTCTTACTGTAGTAGGTGGAGGTAGGTTTGATATAACCTGTATTTTTGCAGGATTTACTTCCATGTCATTTTCTGAAACTTTATGTCCAAGTAAAATTCCTCCTGCAACCATAAATTCACATTTCTCCCAGTTTAATGCTAGATTATTCTTTTCACAACATTTCAGAACTTTCTCTAAATGATTTAAACATATTTCAAATGAAGTTCAAATTACAGAAAAATTGTCCATAAAGACTCCAATCCCCTTTTCAATCAAATCACTGAAATTTAACATCATACATCTTTGAAATATTGCACAGTGCATTACATAATCCAAAAGACATTAGCATAAAAGCAAACGTTCCATAATGACTAGTAAACGTTATTTTCTCTTGATCCTTTAAAGCAATAAGTATTTAATGACAACCTGTATATCCATCTAAAAAACAAAAATATTTATGCCCAGCCAATCTATCCAACATTTGGTCCAAAAAGGTAAAGGAAAATGATCATTCCTGGTGGCAAGATTTAATTTTCTATAATCTATGCAGATTCTCTAACCAGTGNGTTTGCCACCAATTTTACAATTATTGCATTCTTAAAATGAGACCCTCCGTCGGTAATGATTACTCTTGGCATTCCATATCTTATAAAAATATTTTTAATTAAAAATTTTGAAACACTCCAAGCATCAGATCGTGGTAAATTGATTGATTCAATCCATTTTGAAACATAATCCACTACAATCAATATATAAATACTTCCAAATGAAGGTATAAATTGTCCCATAAAATCTAATCCCCATGCATCAAAAATTTCAATTTCCAAATTAAATTTTAGAAGCATTTCATTTCTTTTTGAAATATTACCTACTCTCTAACATCAATCACATGTTTTGATATATATATTAACATTTCTAAATAGAGTAGGCTAATAAAATCTTGATTGTAAAATTTTATGAATAGTTCTATCATTTCCAAAACGACCTCTAAATTCAGAATCATGACATTTTTGAATAATTTCCTGAATTTTCTTGTAAGGAACATATCGTCTCATTACTAAATATTTACATTTTTTACACAAATATGGATCATCCCAAAAATATGATTTTGCATCATAAATGAATTTCTTTTTCTACTATTTCGTCAGTCCAAATGGTAAAATACCACTAACAATATAATTTACAATATAACCAAGGTATTTCTCATCCTTTTACAACATAAAGTTGTTCATCAGGAAAAATTTCATTAATTTCTCTCTCCAAATCAAGTATTTATTCATGCTCTAGCCTAGATAGATGATAAGTAATTTGATTATTAGTCCCTTTCCTATCGACAATTAAAAAATCAAACTCTTGCATAAGTAGTACCCATCTAATTAATCTTTGTTTAGCATCCTTCTTTTGTATCAAATATTTAATAGACGAATGGTCAGTATGCACAACACATTTAGCTCCAATTAGACATGACCTAAACTTATCAAAAGCAAACACAATGGCTAATAACTCTCTTTCAGTGGCAGTGTAATTAATCTGAGCATCATTAAGAGTCTTACTAGCATAATATATAACCTTAAAAATCTTATCATATCTCTACCCTAAAACTGTTCCAATTGCATTATCACTAGCATCACACATTAATTCAAAAGGTTTCTCCAAATCAGGTGAAATAATTATAGGAGCAGTGATAATTTTTTCCTTTAAAGTTTTAAAGGCTTTAAGATAATCTTTATTAAAGTCAAACTTTGTATCTTTTTTTTCCAAAAGTTGGCATAAGGGTTTAGTAAATTTTGAAAGTCTTTAATATATTTTCTGTAAAATCCAACATGTCCTAGAAAGCTCCTAACTCCTCTTACTGTAGTAGGTGGAGGTAGGTTTGATATAACCTGTATTTTTGCAGGATTTACTTCCATGTCATTTTCTGAAACTTTATGTCCAAGTAAAATTCCTCCTGCAACCATAAATTCACATTTCTCCCAGTTTAATGCTAGATTATTCTTTTCACAACATTTCAGAACTTTCTCTAAATGATTTAAACATATTTCAAATGAAGTTCAAATTACAGAAAAATTGTCCATAAAGACTCCAATCCCCTTTTCAATCAAATCACTGAAATTTAACATCATACATCTTTGAAATATTGCACGGTGCATTACATAATCCAAAAGACATTAGCATAAAAGCAAACGTTCCATAAGGACTAGTAAACGTTATTTTCTCTTGATCCTTTAAAGCAATAAGTATTCAATGACAACCTGTATATCCATCTAAAAAACAAAAATATTTATGCCCAGTCAATCTATCCAACATTTGGTCCAAAAAGGGTAAAGGAAAATGATCATTCCTGGTGGCAAGATTTAATTTTCTATAATCTATGTAGATTCTCTAACCAGTGACT
>JXCR01118826.1:113359-126975 GCA_002079205.1 Phalaenopsis hybrid cultivar
GACTATGCAAGACTCTTTGCAAAATAATCTGTGATTATTGCTGGTACTATAATGAAAATTGTGAAGTGGACTCCTGATTTTGATCCAAGTAAAGAACCCCCTATGGTTCCCCTTTGGTTTAAATTGTCTGGTCTTCCACTTCCTTTCTTCAAGCTAAATGCTTTATTCAATATTGGAAGAGCATTGGGTACACCTCTGAAAGTGGATGCCCCCACATGTAACAAGGCTAGACCAGCTCTTGCAAGAATACAAGTAGAAAGAGACATTACTCTCTCTAAGCTGAAGATAATTTGGATTGGGTCAGACACTGAATGGTTTTGGCAAGAAATTGTAGCTGAGCAAAAGCCTTACTATTGCCAACATTGTAAAATGTTTGGCCACACAGTGGAGAAATGTTATAGGTTACACACCCCTCCAAAAGAAATGCTCGTAGGGATAAAAAAGAATCAGGAGTAATCCTATTTAAGGCCACAAAAAATATTGCTGAAAAAATAAACCTCAACAACATAAATAAAACCACTCAAAGGATTGAAGAACCTTTCCCAATAACCACTGTGGATTCCTCATCAGTTGATCTACTAGGTGAGCTGTCTGATTCCCCATCTAACATAAATGCATTGGACTCTCCAAAGAAATTAGTAAGAAAGGAAGTAAATGAAATTATAATGATCACCCTCCATCCTCAATTCATGAGGAGCTAGAGGTTCCTACTCATACAAAAATTCATGATAAATTCATTGAGGATCATATAATTTCTGGTATGAAAAAAACAGTTGAAGATGATTGGTAAGTTCAAACAGCAAGGAGAAAGAAAAAACTAGTTATAGAAGTGCAGAAATTACAGCAAGGGGCTAACTCAATGCAGGTAGAAGGTAAAGCCAGAACAAAGAATGGTTCTCCTATCCATACCCATGGAGGCAGAACTAGATCAAGATCACAACCATCTCTCCATCCCCCATCCAATGATTAATCTTCTTTATTAGAATATAAGGGGGATGGCAAACCCCCTCTCACTGAAAAGAATTTTTCATCTGAATTTTAAATATAAGTTGTGGTGCAAAACTATACGAACCTATGGTTCATAAGAACTATCAAAAACTGATTAAAAAGTTTTCAGGTTTCAACCACTTTGCTAATACCAATAGCAAAATCTAGATTTTCTGTAGGAAGGAAATCAGTTGGAACATTATAACAAACCACCAGCAATTTGTTCATTTTTCCTTTAATATTAATGGCCATATAGGATATGCTACATTTATTTATGCAAGATGTACAAAGGATGATAAAAAGGAGCTTTGGAACTGTTTCCTAAACATCAGCAAGAAGATGAATTCCCTAAGATTGGTGGGGGGTGACTTCAACTGCATCACCTCTTCTTTTGAAAAATCTAGGGGGAGGTCTCCTAGCTTAGCTAAGATGAACACTTTCAATGACAACATTCATAGTGCTGGTCTTTTTGATTTGGGTTTTAAGAGGCTTGCCTTCATTTGGAAGAGGGGTGCCATCTGGGAAAGACTTGATAGAGTTTTGTTCAATGATAATTAGTTTAATCATTTCCTCCTCACTTTTGTCACTCACCTCAGCCTTGCTGGATCTGACCACAGGCCTATTCTAATTAGCATTACCTCCTTTGACCTAACTATTCCCCTCCCCCTTTCAGATACCTTAACATGTGGTTTTCACACCCTTCCTATAATTCTTTCATTACTGATCTTTGGCAAGGTATCTCTCACCCAGACCCTCTTATTAAACTCAGTCTACTAAAAATTAAAATTGCCAACGCACTTAGAAAGTGGAGTTGGGAGGCATTTGGTAATGTGCTCACTACAATACAAGATGCAGAAAATGAAGTGACAAGATTGGAGCATGAAGAACAGGAAAGTAAAGTAGAGGAAAATGATCTACTTACTGCTCTAAATAACCTTATAACTGCTAGTGACTATTAAGAAAAATTCCTTAAATAGAAGGCTGCTATAAATATCTTCACTCATGGGGACAGAAACACTAGATTCTATCATGCTTATATAAAATATAAGAGGAAGTGTAATACTATCCATGTTATTCAAAATGATGAGGGGAAGTGGTTACATGATAATTTTGAGATAGCTTATTATGCTATTATCTACTACAAAAACCTGTTAAATCAAGTGCAGAGTCATAGAATCCCTATTGATAAGGCCTACTTCTTAGCTGAACTGAATTACACAGCAAATCTCAATTTTACTGATATCCCAAATGAAAGATAAATTTGGGAGGCTATTAAGTCTATTGATAGCAATAAATCTGTTGGCCCTGATGGATTTACTACTAAGTTCTACAAAAAATCTTGGGAAACCATAAAGTCTGAGGTTATTGCAGCTGTGGCTAGTTTCTTTCAATGAAACAACCTCCCCCATTATTTTTGTGCTTCCACCTTTGTGTTGGTTCCCAAGTCTGATATTTAGCAAATTTGAATCATTTTAGGACTATTTGTTTAACCACTGTCCTCAACAAAGTTATTAGCAAAATTATTGTCAACAGGCTCCAGCCTCATTTTGATAACATTATTAAACCCAACCAAACTACTTTTGTGAAGAGGAGATCTATCATTGACAATACACTTCTGGCCAAAGAATTACTACAGGATCTGAATAAGGCTTGTAAAGGAGGCAATTTGATTTATAAACTTGTTTTGAGAAAGTATTATGATACTATAATTTGAGAATTTATTATGGATATCCTCACTGCTAGAGGCTTTAACACTGATTTCTGTCAACTTATTAAAAGATGGTTAAATAATAATGGTCATTCTACACTCATCAATGGTAAAGGATGGGGGTCCTTTACTGCTATAAGAGGTTTGAGGCAACTGGATCCCTTATCCCTCACTATTTTCATCCTTGCTATTGATTATTTGTCTAGAATCTTGGATGCAACACTTCTGAACCTAAGCTATACTAGATATCACCATTAATATAATATAGCTATATCTCACTTATTCTATGCTGATGATTTTATGGTTTTCTCCAAAGCTTATAAAAATGTTGTGAAAAAAGTGTTTCAGACTCTTCAAAAATTCCAAGCACACTCTGGGATGTATTTTAATCATGAAAAATGCCAACTGATATTTCATAAGTATGCCTCCCCCAACTGCAAGCAATGGGCCTTCAACTATACTGGTTTCTCTAACTCTCAGCTTCCTATCAAGTATTTAGGGGTTCTGCTCCTTACTGACAGAACAAGGCAAATAATTTGAAGAAGTCATTAATAAGATCTCATCTTTTCTCAATGGGTAGACTCGATCTTTTTTGTCTAATAGGGGGAGAATTACACTGTTGAAGAGTATTCAAACCACCTTTCTTTCTTATATTCTGCAGATGACCAATATTAAGAAAAACAACTATATCGAGTTAGAAAGAGCTTTTAACTGATTCCCGTGGTCAAGTCAGAGGCAGCAAATGCATTGGGCATCTTGGTAAAAGGTAGCTAAACCTCAGCTGGTTGGGGGTATTGTTTGTAAGGGTTTGCATCAACTATTTCAAATTAACCTTTATAAACTCTGGATCAAATTTAGAACCCAAACTTCTTTGTGGGCTTAATTCATGAGGGGAAAATATTGTAGAGACCAACACCCCACACTTGTTGACAGGAAAACTAGAGATTCTAAAATTTGGGGGAAGATGCAGAATATAAGACAAACTGTTGTAAACCTATTCATTTGGGACTTAGGAAAAGGAGACATCAGTTTTTGGCTTGATAGTTGGTGCTCTAATGATTGGTTGTCTCCTATTACTAATGCCCCTAACCTTGATCTCAAATTTGTTGATTGCGGCAAAGGAGATAAATGGTCTATACATAAGTTGTTCAGCATACTGCAAGCTAAATCAGTCAACAAAGTTGCAAGCATAAAATTTGATAGAAGCAAAACTGATAAAACTATTTGGCAGGCCTTCTCTAATCAAAGTCTCACCAAAGCTATCTACTCAAAAGTTTTCTGCTGGGAGCAAATGTCTTGGGGAGATAATTTGGAATTAATTTTTATCCCCATTTATGTCTTTTCTCTGTTGGAGGGTATTTCAAAAGCTGTTGCCCACTGATGACATTATCAAATTAAAAGGCTTGAAAGGCCCCTCTAAATGCTGGTTTTGTCTGCAGGAAGAGGAGTCACTACCACACCTTTTCTTTGAATGCAACTTTGCCCAGCAGGTGTGGAACCAGCTGCTGAAACACCTGAACATTGAAGGTAAATAGTTTATATGGGATAGGCTAACCACCTGCTAGCAGACTTGGAATAAGAGGGATTATGCATCTATACCTCTAATTTTTGCTNTTCATTTTAATCAGGCTCCTAATCCAAAATTAATACATGTATGTGCTCCTTTTTATAATTTCCCTCAAATTAATGCAATAACAATAATACAATATGAGAGTAGAACCAATCCACATTTACAAGCGTTGCTATATTGACCTAAGATTAAGATTTCTTTTTTTTTTTAATTGGAAATTAAGAGTGTTGAAATTAGTTTCATAAACCTCTAAAAGAGAACTGATTTGTAAAAAATATAAAATTATATTCTTAAACTAAGTTTGATTAGTTACCGGAAAAAAAATATTACATCAGGACTACGAATGTAGAGCTACGTTTGGATTGGTGTTATAGGAATATCCTTCTGTATCATCGGAATATTCCATCAGCATTATTTGTGGAAAATGAAGTGTTATTGAAGTATTCCCCCCGCATTACTTGATTTAGGGTTATGTTATTCCAATAACATAATGGAAATTGAAATAACACGGGGAATATGTCAAATAACACAGCTCCAAATCAAGTAATGTGGGGGGTATATTCCAATAACACTGAAAATTAATCGAATAACACCACATAATACTCGAATAACAATTCATTTTTTACAAATGACGTTGATGGAATATTTCTATAAAACAGCGGAATATTCTTATAACACAAAGACTATGAATCTGAACGTACCTCTACGTTCGAAGTCCTGACGTAATATGTGTTCAAGTAATCGAGGGCATCTGTTTAATTGTGGAGCACAATTTTTACACCCCAAAGAAAACACAATATTAATTTAATCATGGGTTGATTTGCAGATTGGTAATTATTTTAAGAGTTTTATTATATTTTCTTGGTTGCCCAATTTATAATCATATGCTTTTTCTGTTGCACTGTAATATGATAAATTTTATCTCCCAACAACCCTTTGAATAGTAGCTTTGATTTGCATCTTTTTATTAATTATTATAAATTTGTAATTTTCCACTTAATACAATTTTTGTTGCTGTTTTTTTTTTTACAAATTGTGACAAATTCTTTATTGGATTGAGGATTTTCTTATATTATATGTTGAACTAATGCACTAAATTAAATTTAGAATATAAATAAAGTGGGCATTTTCGTACATAGCATACAATTCTCGTTAGGTATAACTCATATAACATAAATGAGACATATGTTGGAGCGGAGCGGAGCCCACGAGCAGAGTGGAGCGGGAGGATTTGTTCAATCGAGAGAGTTTCATTGTGTGTGTTGGGGGTGTGGGGGCAACACCATGCGATTTGGTATAGAGGTAATTTAAGTAATTACATATTATACTATAGAGTTATATAGATGTCCTGTTTGTAACCTTAGATGAGATTCAATCTAGTATTTTGTACTCTTTTCTGAATATTGAAAAAAAAGTCGTTGCTCTGCTCCCGAGAAAGTACGTATCTTTGCCGAACCTAGTAATTCTTTGTGTGTTCTTCTGGATTTGTGTAGGTTCTTGTTTTTTTTCGCCCTAATTTCTCAACAATTCTTATTTACTTACATAAATGACACTTAAACTTTCATATTTATACACACAACACTCTAATTTCTAATATCTCATCAAAAATAACATTTTACTAAATTTTTAAAAGTGAAATACATCTTTTCATGTAAAAGTTGATGACGGCAAAGTGTTATAAATGTCATTATGAAAGTTTAGGAGATGTAAATACAAAAAAATTGAGTGGTATATATGTAAATCTTCGAAAAAAAGGAGTAAAATTGTTATTATTGCATAGTCATTATTCGTTTGATCCAATTATATCCCCGAGCTATTATTTGATTATCAAATAATATTATTTATGTCAATTATTAATACTCGTCTTTAAATTTCAAATATTTTAATTTGCTAAAATGTTTTTGGGTTGATCAACTAAAGTTCCGTTTGAGGCAGTTTATTTGGTGTAGTGGGCCGTTTTGAAAACGCACCAGCTTTGTTTGAGTAAACTACGTTTTGCCAGCTTATGCGTTTTCAAAACACTGAAAACATCATTTTCACACCGCACCTATCTAGGTGTGGTGGCAGCTTTCTGGCTGCGATTTGACTTTTCAAAAGAATAAAATTTTGTAATAGTCACTGCACCTAACTTATCAGCAGATTATTTTTAATCAGCTTATCACCAAATTATTCAATAAGTTGTAGCTGCCCCAAACATAACCTAAATTGAGAGATAAGTGCGATCATCTTTTAAGTTGTTTTGATTGCACGCCTAATTGACTAGATAGTTGCAATCATTCTTTATATATTTATTTATTTTCATATAAATTTTTAACAATTACAATAAAAAGGAAATTAATTATTAAATGTTTTTTTATATATTTAACAATTTTTTTTAATACACAATTCTCGGAACATACGACCAGAGAGAAACCATTGGCTAATTGGAAAAAAAAATTAGCCATTCTTTTGTTGGGTTTAATGCAGACAAAGTGAGATATTTTAGCGGTGAAAAGATAAATAAGTTGTTTTGTCAACTAGTGAAAGTCATACAAGGTTTAATGATGCAAAAGATTAGAGAGAAGTGTGGGATCAAGGCTTTAATATCATGATATAAATCATAAAAGGCATTTTTTTTATTTGATTGACTATGATATTAACTTGTCAACAAATGGACAAAACAAAGCTTTAATAAAAGAAAGCACAATATAATTGAATATTTTCAATAGTGAAAATAAGATCATATTGTTGGGTGTGAGAAGATTTGTGATAGTAAAGTGATTATTTAGTGTTATAGTGTTGTACGAAAATCCATCACACACATATATAGTAGAAATAATAGGAAGATGCACCATGAATTTTTATGTGGTAAGCCGGAAAGGAAAAAATATCATGAGGTCTAACCCAAATTGAATGATCCACTATTAGTTTGCAAATAAAAATATAAGCCATTGTTCTACAATCGGAAAAATGTTTGCATTTCCTCCAAGTATTTTTAGTTCACAGAAAATTTCATTATACAATGATCTGGTGCAATTGCTAGTAGGAGTTATCGATGGAGATGTGGCGTACGTCGTGCCTCATTTTCGGGCAACATCATTGTACGATATTCAGAACACCGCTCTGCTTCGCAAGATGGTTCATTATTTCGCAAGTACGTCGTTACTCTGCACAGTGCTTCATTGCAAAGTACATCGTTACACTATATGGTCCATTGATAACAACGATGAGGGGGCCCAATGGTCGACGACGGCCGGCGATCGATGGTTGACGGAGTTTGGGTGCTACGAAGGCATGAAGCAATTGTAGGGCCTTCAATTCAGAGCAACTTTGAAAATTGGCTCCTTCTCCTCTTGATTCGACTAAAGTTCTAACCCCCTTCATGAGGGAGCATGGATCTACTTATAGATTATGGAAGTGAAATCTCCTATAAATAAGGTAAGAATTTGAACCACTCCATCAAATGGTCCAAAATGATTCCTTTGAACGGACGACATTTTATGAACATTTAAGTGTCCTAACAAAGTTAGAATTGAGTGATTTTAGGTTCATTGGATTCATATTACTGATGCCTTTGGTTTGACTATAAGCTTGTCATATTTATAATTCATTTGATATCTAATTAACCACCAAATGCTTCCAAGGATAGTTTAATGGCTTGATTTGAGGGGTTGATTTGATTCAAATTGGATCAATTTTGGTGTTGTTGGGTTCATCTCATCGAGCTAGTCAGTTTGATTATAAGTTTATTGAAATAAGAGATCTTAATAATTTTTAATTTAAAGCAGGATAATTCTAACTCTAAAAAATCTCATGATTACTGTGAACTGATAAATTTGTTGATGATGCATTAGTTGAAGATGAGTTATACCTGGAGCTAGTTCAGAAAGACATTAAGCCAATTTTTAAAGTTGTTCGGAACCGAAGGTCCGACAATCACTTCCAGCTTCTATAGTTGTCAACCACTGCTCGACCATCGTCAACCACCATTTTTCGGCCACCGTTGATAACTGTTAACTGCCTTCTCCTCATCATCATTAATGAACCTTGAAAATGAACGATCTAATTTGAAATGAAGCATCGTACGGAGTAATGATGTACATTGTAGAGTAATGAAGAACTATGTAGAGCAACACATTGCCTTGAATATCATACAATGACACCCCCCAACACAACATAACCCACATCTCCCTCGATAACTCTTGTTGACCTCAATTTTGGTGACGTATTTCTTTCTATTTAGTACTTAGGATTTAGCCATATGACTTTCTGTTTGATTATCCTAGAAGACTAGAGATGGAACCCACCTACATAGAAATTCAAACCACTTCACTTATCTTTTTGGAACCCAAATGGATGGTCATGAACCTTCAGCACTTGGAAGGTTGAGACCAACATGTGAGGATTCAAGCATGAGTCCCCATAGGACTGTTGAACTTAGAGCAGCCCTGGGTGGCTAGGGTTTGGTCTCTCACACGCTCAAGCACATTACAATTCCTCACTTATCTTAAAACCCCAAAATTACACTCATTGAACCCATTCCCTTCGCTCTTTTGGAAACACATGTGGGTGGTCTACAAGCTCTTAACCCTTTTGCTAGGGTAGTCAGGACCAACACATGGAGGAGCCAAAATGGGCTTCCCCTTGGTTCCATGGCTCAAAATAGGTGATCATCATGATTGGCATACCCACTTGCCTTCAATTCCACCTAAGCACCAAATTTTAGCTTTTTAGCCCCTGACTTCTCCAAAATTACCAAATTGCCCCTGAATCCCTAAATTTCCAAAAGTGGCCCAAATCCTCAAATTCTCTTCAAAAATCATATCAAAATACTCCAAATCAGCAAACTGACCAAATTGTTCAATTTTCCCTAAATACATCTAACTTAGTCAAAATTACCAAAATTCCCCTCAGACCAAAAATTTGCCAAGACCCTAACTCCACCCAACTTGATCCCAAAGATCATTTGAAACTTTCCCGCATTTCCCAATTGCCCTAAATTTGCCAAATTTGACCAAATTGACTAATTTTGACCAAAATCCCAATTTTACCCCTAATTTTCCAAATTCCCCAAATCAATCCCAATTTCCACCAAATTCATTTCAATTTCACCCAATTTCAAACCCAAATTGTACATCAACTTATCCAAACTCAATCTGCACCAATTTGGAGCCCAATTGAACCAACCTTCAAAACTCTAATTTCAATTTTGGGCCAAAATCCTCAATTTGACCATACCTCAAAATTTCATCAACATTAACCCCATAACCAATCCAATTCTCTCAATTTTGAATCCTAAAATCTTCATAACATTCCCCTATACTAATGTGAACCTTCAATTCGTCTACATCCAAACCCTAATCTGACCTAAATCTAAGCCCTAATCAATTACCCCAAATTTGACCCTAAGCCAAAATTCCACTAAATTGAGTTATTCAATCAAGTCAATTTTACCAAATTTGGTTCCTAAATTTTTCATGACGTTCACCTAGACCAATTAGACCCTTCAATATATTTTTAAACCAAGCTCAAGTCAAGCCCAAATCCAATTTTTTAGCCAAAAACCTAATTTTGAGCTTAAAATCCAAAATAATCCATACCTTTGAAATTAACTAAGCTTAATTATCTCCTACCCTGATTAGACTCCTAGGATGCTAATAAAATCAATCAAGGAACCAATTTTGAGCCATGGACCAAGGGTCCCTTGAATTATGCAAGCCTAGCTAAGGGCTATACCCCATGCCATCAGCCATAAAACCTCAAAGCTACTCATAATTAAACCTTCCATGACCTTCCCTGAGCCAGCTAGCCACCTCCCTTGGCCTGGCCGACCGGCCTAGTCACCAGAAAACCCAAAACTAAGAAGTTCATGCTTGGCTCTAACCAAAATTTCTACCCATCTAATGTCTCTCACCCCCATTGATGAATTATGCCACTCAACCATCCACCTAAGCATCCTTCTCCATCCCCTAGCTTCGCCAATTAAGCCATAATTCCTGCTTTACTTAAACCACCCCTCTCTCGGCCATGGAGAGAGTTCTGCCAATTCCTTAGGGAGACTTCTCCAAATCGCTCTCAAAGCTTCTTCTAGCCTTCCTAAGTTCAACCCCACCACTTTCAGCCACTCAAATCCACTGCCCAAGCCTAATTTAATCACCCAAATCTAAGGTTTTTTTGTCACCCCACCAAACTCCATTAAACCTCAAATTAATCGTTCCAAAAGCTTCCCCAGACCAAACAAGGAAGTTGCCCATCAAAACCCCCTGACTGTGAGCACTCTAACCCACTCCTAGACCAAACCAAAATCACCCCTTGATCAAACTCTTCCATAGGCTCAACCTCAGCTCAAATTGACGCTTGGAGGAGCACCGTGAGGTCACAACAAAAGTCTAAAACCAACCAAATTGAGGCCTCACCTCTTGGGCAAAGGTATAGCTCACCAACTCTAAAATCGTGCTCAATTTCATTGATTGTGAGGAGAAGTTTAATTTCATATTCATTTAACTGTATGGATGTGTTCGACTAGACAAGATGAAGCTATAAGATCAAACCCTATGTGATTTGGTTGAGTATCAAGCGAGATCTTATGTTTAGAAAATGAGCAGTTCTTGGGTTAGATCACTTGGGGATGATGAACGAATGTCGTTCATTTGTGTGTATATCCAACAGATGATGGAGGAGTTGTATGAGATCTTGGAACATAAAGCGCAGGGTGACGAGTGACCCGACCGACAATTATGCAGTTTTTATATATGTTTTTTTGCTCAAACACTTGACCCACTTTAATTAAGCGACTAGTGTGCAAAATGAATGTAAAGTTTGATTTATAGTTTATTCATTATGGGTATTACACAAGTATATGTATTGTTTCAAGTAATATAGGGTTTTCTTTAAAAATCTAAGTATTGATCCCATGGGAAAAAGTTAGAAATTTAATAAATTTGACTAAGAAAGACCTTTACTTCAAACAGTAGAAGAAATTTTAAGAAAATATAAAAGTAATTCAAGTGAAAAGTTAAGTTTTACTAATTCCTACAATTGCAAATTAAAAGTAAATCTAGAGATTCAAAAATAACAAAATAAGAAAATTCAATATATGTAAAGAGACTTTCTCCTTGCAAATAATTTATAAACAGTGTAGAATTGCATATCCTTAGAAGTTTAATAGATGCATTGTCACTAATAAGAGCAAACCTATTCTTTACCTCTTCCAAGCATAAAGAACATTGACAAATCTAAAGTTGGTGTTAACAAGTATAGTAGTGTTGGGTAGGTTATAGCCTCTCACCTCTAGATTACCCACTGTGTCATCTCTATAGGACCTACTAATGACCCTTAGTTCCAATCCCTAGACAAAATTGAAAAAAGAATCTAGCCTGACACCCTAGAAACATTAATTCTATGCCCATCAAATCTTATCTCCCTATCTAATTGTACTCCTCCTTGGGCGATTGCCCTGGCTCTTTCTAAAGTGAAATGTGATTCAAAGTAAATGAAGAACCAGATCAGCAAGTTTCTCAACAGGTTTTAACAAAATAAATGACTAGTTTGCAAAGTAAATGAAGAACTAGTGAAAATACCGTCACAAATTTTGGAATAACATAAGTTCTAATCAAATCAAATCCACCAAATAAATACTTCTTATTGTAAAGAGAAAGAGAAAAACTACTTAGAATTCATGGAGATAACAAAATAAAACATATTTATAAAACTCAAATCCAACATACAAAAGAAAAGATACAAATACTTATCTTAAATGTTTCTCCAAGCACTCTGAAGTTCCCTGACTTCTCTGACTCCACAAGACACTTACAAGACTCACAACACTCCAAAAATCACATAAACTCACTAGGGTGGCCGGTCACTCTATATGGGTTCTTCCCTTTTTCAAAATGACTCAAAGATTCCCTCTTTTCATCTAGAATTAGTCCCAATATATAGAGCTTCGAAAAATCATCAAGGTTTGCTCTAGAAATCTTTTCAAAATTTGTCCAAATTCAATGAATATAAGTGTAACCATTTCTAGTGCCTAGGCGCTAGCCTCAATTTCCATCTAGTGCATAGATGCCAGATTCTGGTACTTAGGCGCCAAATCGGCAGTTCTTGGTGATTGTCTTGATTTGGCCCATTTTACTCCTTTTTGATGATTTTTTATTCTTTTTTGCCCTTAAACTTCTTTTCTTACATCTGCAACCAAAAATACAAAAAATACCTTTTATTAAGGCATAATATCCTAAAAAATGGGTATAAAATGTGCATATAAAATAGTTAATTTTAAGACTCATCAATTCTCCCAAACTTAAATGTTACTTGTCCTCAAGTAACTCTTCTACTCAATAAAATATTATAACATGTGATAGTGGGTTTCACTTAAAGATTCCCATTGTTTTTATCTTAAAAATGTGATAGTAGAACTTAAGAAAAATTTTTAATAACTTAGGTTATTACCAATGTGTAAAAATATTCAATAATAAAGTCTAGGAGTTCTGAATTTTTTATTCATTTCAAAACTAATTGTAATTTGTCATACTTAGAAGTCTCAAAAAAATTAAAAGAAAAGAATTTTATAAGAATCCTACTAGTAAAGATACTAATTTTTTAAAATTGTAAAGAAGCTTACAAATGTAAATAAATATATTCCTTTAAGTTGATTCAATTGAAGTCAATTTTTTATTACGCATTTCCTCAAGCTTCCCCTCACATGTATTTCTTTCTTTTTTATCTTTTTTTTTTAAATTTTTTTTTCTTTTAAGATCTTTTTAATCCTTACTTTTTCTCTTTTTTTATGTGGGGATTACTATATCTGGACAGTCTTTAATTATTTTGAACTTTTCTTCACTTAATAATGTGTAATAGTTTAAAAATGAACTTTCACAGAGTCTCCAACTTTTTTTGAAGTATATATCTAAAATTTCTTAGTATTTTAAAAATAGATTTTTTCTACTCAGAATAATAAAAGCATAATTCTAAAGTTTCATACCAAACACCTTAACTTTTGAATTAGCCCATGCGACTTAAAAATTTTAATTAAGACTATTATAACATTATAGGATAAAAAATATAGTCTTCTAAAGTTAACACCACATATCACAGGTTATATTAAAATAATTTAAAAATATAGTTTATCGAGGATAAATAAAGTTTTAGTTTTAAAATGCTTTTCTCCCTTCTCCCAAACTTAAATTTGTAAATAATTTAAAACATTTTTGTGCATATTAAGCATTAAGTGAGAAAAATTTAAAAGTTCTTCACATGGAATAGTACAGGCATAATTAGTGAAACTGGTGTTGAGCGGTGGCCAACATGGGAAAAAGATATTTAAGTTATTTTAATATATATATATATATAAATATATATATATATATATATATA
>JXCR01118826.1:127156-142971 GCA_002079205.1 Phalaenopsis hybrid cultivar
TATATATATATATATATAGAAAAGTAATATTTTATATTTTGAAAATATGAGACATAATTGATCTCATATATGCAATTCTTTAAAGAAATGACTACAACACCGCAAGTGGTGTACCTATCCCAAGTAATTGACACATTGCTTGACAGTGACACTCGATTAAATAAACTAAAAAATTTATGATATCCGTTTTAGATTGCGAAACCTTTATGTTAACAAAAAATTCTCCTATCTATTATAAAAGATTAGATAGGGTTTATATTAATATGGGTTCCAAAGGTTCCTATAAGATCAAACTCTTATAGTTAATTACATCTTAGACAATTGAAACCGCTAAGAAAACTCTCAATTTAGATCATAAGGTAATGACTTCAAGAATTTCAAAGTTTAGGGTTGTCAAGGTCGGACAAAGGAATATGAAATGGGATAAATCAAAGAGGAATAATTATTTTCAGAATTCGAAGGGAGAAAACTAAGGGGTGCCACGAATCCGGAAGCAACTTTTGGAGACTTCCCAAGATATCTTATGATTTAGCTTCAATTTTGAGAAAATATTATTAGATGTTTCATTCTGCCAATTATTATTATTTAGGGTTTACACTTGCATGAAACGGTCATATAAATAATTGTAAAGATAAGAGAGTTTATGACATAACAAACGACAACCTCAAAGCCTAAGGTGAGTTAGGGCTTAAATTGCACAACATGGTTTTGCAAAAGCATAAAAATGAGTTAAGGATATTTGTCGTACTAGATGAGCTACCTCGAAATCCTATGACTTGTTATTTAGTTCTAAGGAAAGGTTTGTTGTTGTAGATCTGTTTGCTCTCTCGAAATTGTTCTTCATCTATCTTTATCATGTTGCCCACGGAGTTAGCTCTAAGCTCCTCACTATAATGCCCTAGAGTTCAAGAATTTAAAATTTAAGTGACAAGTTTTGTTTTTGTTGTTGTACAAGTTTCTTTAGGGGAAATTTTAATTTAACTAGAGTGACATCGGTTGGAATCTCACCGTTCCCTCATTCTGGCACCACTATTTTCTCTTGAATTTACTTAGTTTAAATAAGTTGTTAAGCTCATTTAAATCGGAGAACTCCCATTAGCGACCATAGGTTACCTCATCTGAGAAATCCTTGTAAACCTAAAAGGAGTATATTATGTTACTTCATTAATTTAAAAGTGTAGATTTAATTTTGAAAATATGTTTGTTTAGGTTTAGTGTTGCATATAAAGTGAATAAATGCAGGTAGAAAATACTGTATAGTAAATAAATATAAATTGAATGCATAAAATGTAAATGTGTACCTGAGCCTCTACTACTGCTGCATGGTTAGCATCATAAAGTATAATATATTTGTAGAAAATTTAAATAAATTGCAGAAAAATAAACAGAAACAACCGATACAAAAATAAAAGTCAGAAAACAAGTCATATCAAAAGACAAGCAAGTAAAATAAAACCCATATTGACATATAGAAGATCAAAACTAAGTGTAAGACATTGTTAGAGGTGGGGGCTCAGAGCTGGACTATGTGCTTCCCAACCTTGAATGAGAGTTACCATCCTGACAATCTATGGAAGCCAGTCCTAACCTTGATTCAAGTGATTAACCATGGACCTTTATAAAATTTTCATTCTTAATTTAATTTCATGCATGTAAATTTTACTTTAACATGCAAAAAAAATTTATTTTTGTAAATGTTAAGCAAAGTAGTGTAGTCCACGGGTTAATTACTTTGATTGAGCTAGCACTACAGACAACATAAGAGTATCGAGGGCAACCATCTTGTCAAGAGTCGATGAATAGTAGAATCGGTCCTTATCCTCTTCATTTATTGAAGGTCCTTGAGGTATGGGATATTATTCTAAATCCACATCACAACCCTTATTTTAGCACACATTAGCATTATCGTCATCGCCTTAGCCACCTATACCTCAAACTTACACAAGCATGATGACCCATATGTGGCAAAAAAATAACCTTAATTGCTCACAAGGATTTAAATATCTTAGGGAAGACTCAAATCCTTGAGCATTGGGTCAATTAATGCAGGATAAGTAGTGTGGAGTATTTTTAATGATTTAGGTGAATTATTGGGTTCCAAGGTATAACTTGAACAAAGAATAATAAGCTCAATTGTCCTTCAAAATATCTAAAAGATCATAAAAGTGTTCAGCGCATGACCCAAAACAACTTTTAAAACCCCTTGAATATTTTCGAGTTCATTTGAACTTATTATGTTGTTCAATTAATCATTTGAAGTTAATGTTAGATTCAATGGTAATTAATTTATCATACGCTCAATGAACCCTGATATTTTAATTATCTCATGAGCGGGCTACTTAAACATTCACTTGATTTTTTATTTAAGAGTTATGTAACTGGATGCCCTTAAGGGCAAGCTCAAGCCATTAAGGATCTTGGACTCATAATTAATAGAGGGTTTGTAGTGTTTTAAAGATATTCATGATTAATTTAGCTTCCTTTTCTAAACATCATTAGACAAATGTAAATCACGCCTAGCTCACTACTAAGCCCTTAAGTCAAGTTTTCAGTGTTGATTTGCAATAATTAATGATATTAAAACAAGTGGATTTAATTCTACTTGAAAGATTGTGTTAATCACCAATTAGGGGGCCTTCAAATGAGTAAGTTATTATCCTCCTAGCTCAAGCCCACTACCCTAAGATCATCCAATTAGGTTAACTTCCAAGTAACAATAATTTAGGAAAATTAGATTCTTACCCTTGTTGTAGAAAAGTGGAGAGTTGGTTTCTCCTTCTTAAACTCTTGTGTTTCAAACATCAAAGAGGGTTTGTTATGACCAATATTACCCATTTACCCTTTGACTTAACCAAAATTTTAATAAGGACATGAAAATCTCATAACTACCATTTTATCCCTAAGGCTTTTGACCTCATAAATCAATAAATTCAACTAATATGACTTTAAATGTTTCTAGGTACCCCGCTCATGGGAAAATTAAAGCAACATATGTGAAATTATAATTTTTTGATTTTTATTTAATTTATATAGTTATTTTTACTCAAAAATAGAAATTTTCAATGTTAAGTCATTCAATTAATCAAAGTAAAGTTTCTATCCTTAGGAAAATTATTGGAGGTTCACCAAGGTCAAAGGACTGCCTTGACCAAATTTCATGATTTTTCAGTTATATTTTAATTATTATAATTATTTGTTGGTTATAGTGATTAATTAAATATAAAATATAATTTAATTTTAAAAATTACTTTTTATATTTTTTTAATCCCTCGTGAGTTCAGAGAACTTAGAGAAACAAATTTTTTATTTTTTCATTTTTATGATTTTTATTTTATCTATTGTAATTATTTTAATGAAAAATAAAATACATTTTATATATTTTAAAAATTTTAATTAGAAAAATCAGAAAAAATATTTTAAATGGTCCCAAGCGATCAGGAAGCAATTTGTGACATTTTGATAGATTTTTATATTTTTGTGATTTTAATTATTTTTAATTATTTTTAAATTGAAAATTAGCTCAAAAATGAATTATTTATTTCAACACCAATTATATTTTTCTTGAGTGCCCCTGGTCACAAGGTTCACTTCAAACCACTTTTCATAATTTTCNTTTAAATGTTCCCAAGTGATCAAGGAGCAATTTGTGACATTTTGATAGATTTTTATATTTTTGTGATTTTTAACTATTTTTAATTATTTTTAAATTGAAAATTAGCTCAAAAATGAATTATTTATTTCAACACCAATTTTATTTTTCATGAGTGCCCCTGGTCACAAGGTTCACTTCAAACCACTTTTCATAATTTTCATAATTTTTTTTACTATAATTATTCTTGTGCAAAAATCTCATTTACTTTGAAAAATAGACTTTGATATTAAACATATTTCAAATTGGTTTAAATTTTTTATAGAGGCTTAATATGATCATTAACTTCATTGTGAACCAATTTTTATAATTTTTTTTATTTATATTTTATTTTCTTTAATTTACATGAGTTTTAATGACTTAATTACCTAAAATAATAAACCTACTATTTAGACTCATTTTATATTTTTCCTGGGGTCCTTTGACCATAGTGAACCTACCGAAACAAATCTCATATTTTCCTTATTTTCTTTTTAATTTATATAATTATTTTAAGGAAAAAAGGGTGACTTAACTATGAAATTGGGGATTTTAGGGTTAGGGGTGTTCTTTAACTTTGGAAAAATCAGAGAACAATCCTAATCACATAGAAAAAATTTCAAGTCGTGGTGATTAATATTGAATTAAATAAAATTAAAACAAGCTATAGAGTATTTAATTAATTAAAAAATAAAATAAATGACAAATAATTTTTATTTTTTGTTCATAATTTTCCCTCTGTTCACTGAGCATTTATGTATTTTTATTTTATTTTTATGATTTTTATACACAAAGTTATGATTTTTTAAAGTTTTTGAATTAATTTAAACAAAAAATACCCTATTTTTCTACTTATCCCACTCATTGCCACATAATCCTACGACTGCTCCGAAGCTCCACGCGACGCGCTCTCATTCGATGTCACCTTCTGTTTCAGCCTTGAATCGACCTGTGTTTTGTATTTAGTTTCCTCGCCCAACTCCTTCTTCGCCATCCAATGGATACACGCGCAAATGAACGACTTCCGTTCATCATCCCCATCAGCTCTAAACCAAGAATAGTCCATAATAAAATGCTTCGATCTCACTTGATACTCAGCCAAATCACTCATGTTTTGTTCTTATAGCTTCATATAATCGAGAAGAACATATCCATACAGTTAAAAACATATGAAATACACAATCTCTTCACAATTGGTGAAACTGGGTCAAGAATTAAGGATTTTGAGTTATACCTTTGTCCAAGAGGTGAGGCCTCAATTGGGTGGTTGCAGAAGCTTCCTTGGAGTCCCACAAATGTGCTCGAAGTGCCACCTTCCTTTGGTATGGGGTCTAAGTATGAGTTCAACCAATAGGTGGTGCGGCCTTGGTCTAGGAGTGAGTTAGAGTGCTCGAGAGAGAGGGGTTTTGATTGGGGAAGTGTTCTTAAACTCTGGTGAAGTTTAAGAGAAACTTAATTTGGGGATTTGGTGAGTTTTGTGAAATGGCTACAAAGGTTCTATTTTTGAACTCTGAATTTGAGCTCAGACAGAAGAAATGAGTGACTGAAGATAGTGGGATTGCATTTAGGAAGGTTGCAGGGAGCTCTCAAAACAAATTGGCAGAGTTTCTTCATGGATTTGGAACCTCTTCTCCAATGGTTGAAAGTGGAGGATTTCATAGCCATGGCCAAGGGGTGAGCTCTGGGCTATGATTGGCTAGTCTTTAGAAGCTGAGGTGGAGGGCTGAGCGGCACAAGCATCCAATGGAAAAGTGCCACAAGGGATTGGCTCAATTTTAGGTTCAAAGGTGGAATGGCCTCCTCAGTTTTAAGATTTTTAGTGATTAGGATGGTTGGCCAGAGCCGAGGTGGTGGCTAGCCGGGTTAGGGAGCTTAGAGGGAGGTTTAATGGTGATCATGATGGAGGTTTAATCATGTGTGAAAATTTTAGGTCACTTAGCCAAACATGGGAAGAAATCCCCCAAATCAAGGGACCCTTGATCCATGGCTCCACTAGGGTGGGCTAGGAGGATCTAGGTTGGGTCTTAGGCTCCAAATGACGGATGCGGTGACCAAAGTTAGGCTGGACCAAGTGGCTCAAGATGAGTTTAGAGTTTGGGCTCAAAGCTTGGAATTTGGCCTGGACTTGGGTTTAGGTTTAGCTACGGTTTGTTTTTGCTTCAATTAAAGGTTTAATTTGGTCTAGAACAATGTCATGAAGCATTTAGGCATCAATTGGGTTGAAATTGGGGTGTCATAAAGTTCAATTTGGGGGATTTTGAATTTTGGGTCAAAATTGGGGATTTTGGTTTGAGTTGTGTTTAGGATAGGTTTGAGTTTGGTTCTAGGTCAATTGAGGGTTCAAATTGGTCTAGGGGAATGTTATGAAGAGTTTAGGATTCAAAATTGGGGAGATTGGGTTGGTTATGAGGTTCAATTAGATAGAATTTAGGGGTAGGATCAAATTGAGGAGTTTGACTCAAAGTCAAAATTAAAGCTTGGAGGATGGTTCAATTGGGTTTCAAATTAGTATAGATTTGAATTAGAATATTTAAATTAAGTTTGGAATTGAAATTGGGTGATTGAAATGAATTTTGTGGAAATTGGAGCTGAATTGAGGACTTTAGGCATTTAGGAGCAACTTGGGATTTTTGGCTAAATTTGCTGAATTTGAGGAGAATTAGGGTTAATGAGTGGTTATGATTGGTTTTAGGGACATTTAGAGTGAATTTGAAATTTTGCGGATTTTTGGGCATGAGGGGTATTTTGGTAATTTTGGCAATTTTGGGGCATTTCAGGAATTTTGAGAATTTTGGGGTGTTTTGGGCAATCTCAGTGGTTTGAAATGGTTTGAGGTAATTTTTGGAGAGAAAATGATGATTTGGGTGATTTTGAAAAAAATAGGGTTTCATGGGTATTTTGGTAATATTGGAAAAGTTTGGGGGCAAAAGATCAAAATTAGAGTTTCAGTGGAATTGATATAAATTGAGGATGTTAATTATAAAGTCACCCTATTTAAGCCATAAGACCAAGGGAATCCTCATTTTGGATCCTCCATGTGTTGGTCCTTGTCATCCTAGTTAAGGGCTAAGGGTTTGGGGGACTACCCACATGAGTTTTCAAAAGAGTGGGGAACTAGGTTAAACATGTTTGGTTTAGGGTTTAGGTTATGAGCAAGGTTGAGGGGTTCAAGTGGTTGTGTGTAAGACTGACTAAGGCCACACCACCCAGGGCTAACCCTGAGGCTAGACAGTCTTATGAGGACTCCCATTCAGCTCCCCCATGTTGATTTCAACCTTCTAGGTGCTAGATGACAAAACCAAACATGTGGAATTCCAAGAAGAAGAAAGAGATGTTTAAAATTTCTAATGGGGTAGAGTTTCATTACTAGTCATCTAGGGTAGTCAACAAGAAAGTCATATGGCTAGACCCTAAGCATCTAAGAAAGAAAGACTAGATCTCAACAAAAGTGAGGTCACCAAATAGATCCCCAATAGATATTATGTGTCATACGAGCACACCACATGTATTGACATTGTTCAAAGAGATCAACAAAGCCAACATAACTGCTTAAGCTAACATGCTCAAAGTAGAACATAGAAAGAGTGAAGGAGGTTTTTGTTGGGGAGTATCAGGTGAATCCTCGATTGAAACTGAAGATTCCAGAACTCTCGCTCTGAATTAGCAATTGTACCTTCAAATCGTCAACTTCAAAAGTGAATATTGGATTTGCGTCACGAATTCATGATTTTTAACATTTATGAAGGGCTGCTTTATGAATTTATGGAGTCAACCATCAGGAAAATTGACGGCCTTGCGAAGATATGATTTGTTTTGTTTCATTGTTTCATTTTGATTTGATTTTAGTTGAAATTTTAATTAAGATTTTGAATTTGAGGAAATTTTGGGAATTAAGAAAAAGTGGAGAGACCAAATCAAGATGGAAAGCACAGGGACTCACATCCAACTCAAAAGACTGATTAAGGAAAAGGGGTGCTACTTTGGGAAGGAAAGCACAGGGACTCACATCCAAACCAAGTGGTAATGAAAGTGCGAAGATATGAGAGTATGATACCTTGCTTCATTAAAGGGGTCTTACATTTATATCTTGAAGTTTTAAGAATTTCACATTAAGATGGAAAGCTCGAGGACTCACATCCAACCTAAGAGGTGATAAAAGGGGATCAAAATTTAGGTACTGACCCCATAATAAGAATCAAAATTTTGACACCGACTTCAAGAATTTAAATTTACTACATTGGGATGGAAATCTCAGGGGCTCACATCCAACTTTAGAGGTAACGGAAGGGAATCAAAATTTATGTACTGACCCCGAGATGAGAATTGGAATTTAGGTACCAACCCTGAAACGAGAATCATAATTTAGGTACTGACCTCGGAAAGGATGGGAATCAGAATTTAGGTAGTGACCCCAAGATGGGAATTGGAATTTGGTACCAATCTCAAATGAGGATCAGAATTTAGGTACCGACCTTGGAAAGGATGCAAATCAAAATTTCAGTACTGAGCCCAAGATGGGAATTGAAATTTAGGTACCAAACTCATAATGAGGATCAGAATTTAGGTACCTGACCAAAAGAAAATATGCTGAGATTTTCATACATATTTTATACTATTTTTAATGATATTACACTTTAAAGAAAGTTATTTTTGATATTTTGTTGCAGGAATGATAAATTAGGGTCATTGGAGCAAAAAGATGCAAAAAGGAGCAAATTTGGAGCCNACTTTAGACTTTGTAGTCCTCCATAATGCATGTTTTTCCTGAGTTTTTTTTCTAGTCTTATCCATAAGAAGAATATCATCAACGAAAAGCATACACCAAGGTGCATCATTCTGTAAATGTCCAATATGAGCATCCATAATTAAAGCAAAAAGATACTGTTTACAGTCGATCCCTAATGTACTCCAACTAAAATAGAAAAATATTTGGTCAATCCTCCTGTTCGAACACAAGTAACAGCTCTAGAATACATATCTTTAATGACTTGAATAAAAGTCATATCAATATCATTATTCTCTAAAATTGTCCAAAATATATCTCTTGGAACCTAATCGTAAGTTTTTTTTAATCAATAAAAATCATATATATCCTCCTTATTCTCTCGGTACTTCTCTATCAAAGCTCTCAATAAATATATAACTTCCATAGTAGATCTACTGAGCATAAATCCAAAATTAATATGAGAAATTTTTATAATATGTCTTAACCTATGTTCAATTACCCTCTCCTATAATTTTAAAGTATTACACATCAACTTAATTTCTCTATAATTTGCACACTCTTGTGAATCCCCTTTATTCTTAAAAATGGAGACTAAAATACCACTCCTTCAACAACTTTTTAGTTTTTTAAAAATATTAAAGAGTTTAGTAAGCCAAGAAATTCTCATATCGCTTAGATATTTCCATACTCAATTGAAATAAGATCAGGTCCTACAAACTTTTCACCCTTAGTTCTCTTTAAAACATCCTTAACTCCGTTTTTACTAATGCGGCGGTAAAAATTAAATATTTAATTATTATTAACAATATTAAGAACACTAAGATCGATCGTATTTTCAAAAACTTCATTGAAAAATTTATCAAAATAACTCACCCACCTATGTTGAACTTCTTTTTATAAGAGCGGCACTTTTTTATTTTCATCTTTAATACACTTCACTTTAGTTAAAATTTTTACATTTCTTTTCTCCTGGTTTAGCTAGTTTATATGTATATTTTTCACAGCCTTTAATATCTAATATATTATAAAGATCACTAAAAGTAAAATTTTTAGCGTCACAGATTATTTTCTTAAACTCTTTACGAGTCATTTAATATTTTTCTAAAATTCTATAAGCTTTTACATTTAAATCAATTTTTATAGCATAACTTCTTATATTTTATCTTTTCTTGCACATTATTATTCTAACACCAACTATTATTATTTATAAAAAATTTTCCATTTGATTCTCCACAAATATCTTTTGTCACTTGTTTAATAATATTTATTACATTATCTCATATAGAATTTGCTTCTTCACGAACATCCCAAATCTTGAAACCTTGAAGTTTACTCATAAAAATAATTTTATTTGTGTCTTTTAGGTGTCCTCACCTAATTCTATAATAATGATTTCTAGTATTTCGTATTCTACAACTATTCATATTAAATTTCAGAACTAATAATTGATGTTGAGTACATAAATCCTCACCTTGAATGACCTTACAATCTTTATATTCTTGGCGATCTTTCCTTCTCATAAAAAAATAATTAATTTTTGTTTTATTAGATCCATTCTCATAAGTAATAATATGTTCAGCTCTTTTCTTGATCAAAGTATTAAGAATAACAAAATCATACACTAAATCAAAATCTGAAATGGCTCAACTTTCTTCATTAATCATTCCAAAACCATAGCCGCCAAGAATATTTCTAAAGTCTTATGTCACTCCACCGACATGTCCATTTAATTCTCCTTCAAAAAAAATTCTTTCTTCAAGAGGTATCAGTTGATTTTGTATGAAGTTTTCTAGGTCATTTCAGAATTTTTCTTTAGAACCTATATGTAAACCTATTGAAAGAGCCTAAGCACTTATAATATCAAAAAACTTAGTATCAATAATAATCTTAAGGGCAAAGCATTATTCTTTGATAAAGAGCAGGGAAATTTCCAAAGCTAGCGTAATCATGTAGTAAGAGCTCAAATTCATGCATGAATCAAACAACATAATAATAAAAGAAAAGAATAGCAACGAAATAATAGTTGGACAAACAAAACCAGGAAACACTTATTGCAGAAGTTAAACATTTCCCAATAGACATCTTTGTATACCTTCCTGCCACCCTACTAAAGAACATTGTTTATGGTGTGGCGCAAACTTCTAGTTCAGTTGACTGTAATTAGTTGATATTGCATTACTTTTACTGCTCAACTATCGTTTGAAGCTAGAAAATAAAATTTGAAAAAAGGATAAAGTTGTTAAATCGCTTGTTTGGTTGAATTTAATTAGAGATTAACATTAATTTCAAACACCACAAACCTTCTCAAATTTCCATCATATACAGTGATTTTATTTTCATACAAAAACTGAGCGAAAATTAAAATGTCATTTTCTAAATCATGTTTTCCATTTGCGAGAGATTAAAAGAACAATTAAAAACTTCACCAGTCCATTACTTGGTTTAATGAACAACAAAAAACTCAAAAACACTTCAAAAGGCCTGCACTAGCGGAGTTTCCATGCCTATTCAACAAACTGACCGATTCGCAAAACATTAACTCGACTAAACGGAGACCTAGCAAATTAAGCAGAACAATCCTGAGAAAAGGAATTTTAATTATTCAAAAGCAAACAGAAAAAAGCGAACCAAAACACCAAAAGCAATAGTTAACCCACATTGGCATTATAACACTAGTCGGGGAAGATGGAAAGGAATGCACTAGGAAAAGGACCTGAATGGCGATAGCATCCGGGTCGAGAGTTTGGACTANTAAAAGGAATTTTAATTATTCAAAAGCAAACAGAAAATAGAGAACCAAAACACCAAAAGCAATAGTTAACCCACATTGACATTATAACACTAGTCCGGGAAGATGGAAAGGAATGCACTAGGAAAAGGACCTGAATGGCGATAGCATCCGGGTCGAGAGTTTGGACTAGGTTGGAGAATTCTGGCCAGTCCTTCTTAATGCGGAGGAGGAGACTGTTGGCGTTCCAAGTTAGGAACTTGCAAGGCTCTCGCCTCTGTATTTCGCATGCTTCGACGGTGGGAGAGACCTCGACGAAAACTGAGTTGCTGCTGGAGGAAAGAGGGGGATCGGTGAAGGAGATAGAGGGCTTCTTGAAAGAACCGTCCTTCTCCACTGGTTGAAAAAAACGCTTCATGACGAGGGAATGTTGCGTTCCCGTTGGTTCCTTGACTCCTCGCTAGGTGAAAACAGTACATAAGTTCGCCCTATTTACTATTTCTTCCTCCGGTGAACTGTGGGATGCGCGAAGAAAAATACATATATAATTGATGCATAACCTCCCTGAAACAACGTAAATATGTTCTCCCTTCACCAACGGATGCGCGAAAAATATAACGGGAGTTNCTACTTACTATTTCCTCCTCCGGTGAACTGTGGGATGCGCGAAGAAAAATACATATATAATTGATGCAGAACCTCCCTGAAACAACGTAAATATGTTCTCCCTTCACCAACGGATGCGCGAAAAATATAACGGGAGTCCTCCAAGGAGCAGGTTCAAAGATTGCAAATTCAATTTAAAATTTTGACTTTCAAATAAAAATTACACTTCTATAAATATGTTAAGTATATTATATATATATAGCATCAGGCTGATGGAGCATGGTCTGAATTAGCACCGTTCGATGACCGACCGCTCTATTAGGTCGGCAGACCCATGTGTTGAGGGATTCAATCAACGGATTGTACTTATGGTCTCAGCTACCAAACTTTTTTTCAAGTGCACCCGACCACAACTAGTCGATCAACAAGCTTTGTCTTGGCAAAAGCTATTGCCACACAACCGGTCGCCATGGTAGACCAGACTAAATGCATCAATTCACTAATGCCTATTGTCTAACACTTAAATGGCAACATGAATCTTGTAATAAATTAGCGCATTAACTGCATTAAGGGTAGTTTCTGTAATCATTCCCTCTTTTCTGTAATAATAAAAAAAAACTCGTTAAATAAGAGGTCCAAAGATGAATAAAAGGACTTCTCCCCCTGACTCGTCTCTCAATAATTCTCTGTTGGCTCCACTCTCCATATGGGTTCGATATTTAGGTCTGAATCAAAAAGTCTTATATTATTTGATAACGATACGTATACTTGCATAGTATCCTAATATATATAAATTAAAAGTTAAATTCTTATTTTTCTTCAAGATCAAATTTTTGGTTTTGCTGCAAAGTAAGGAAATATAAGTGAAATATAATCTGAATTGTTGTTGTACTGTGCATATTAGCAGTACCAGGGATCATCTTTCACCGAGACCGTGGGCATGACATGGATGGTGTAGCCATCTCAATAATTCTTTGAAGGAACTCGTTAAGGTAAAAAAATTCAAGGAGTTCATCATTATCGATAGTCACACGCGGTGACACATGATTGCTCTAGCAATGGAGCCCACAAAAAAGATCCATTCGAGCGAGTGAAATCCACCTAGCTGGGATCATCCCATATATCTTTAGGGGAAGTGGAGAGTCGTCTCGACNTTTTTGATACGAGATGCTAGCCCCCAGGTGGAGGGAATCGAGGGAACTCTAGAGTGAGAGCTAGTATCTTCCCTGTTAGTCGGTCTTCAGAACTATTCAAACTTTAAATTAGCCAATATTCTTTATAGCATCTCTAGTTCGTGTTAGCCCCCTGGTGGAGGGAATCGAGGGAACTCTAGAGTGAGAGCTAGTATCTTCCCTGCCTAGCCGGTCTTTCAGATAACTCTGGAGTGAGAGCTAGTATCTTCCCTGCCTAGCCGGTCTTCAGAACTATTCAAACTTTGCTCTAGAGTGAGAGCTAGTATCTTCCCTGCCTAGCCGGTCTTCAGAACTATTCAAACTTTAAGGAGGGAATCGAGGGAACTTTAGAGTGAGAGCTAGTATCTTCCCTACCTAGCTGGTCTTCAGAACTATTCAAACTTTAAATTAGTCAATGTGGGTAAAGAATATTATTGCTCATATTTGGCACAACACAATTTGCATACTTCCACAATAGAATTCCTATACTTATTACCGATTCATAACAAGAAGAAATATATTTTCATATTTAGTGCTTTTCTTCTACAAAAACTCTACTTATCTTTTTAAATTATTATTGTTCTATTAAAATATTAAAAATACCAAAAATATTTAAATTTTCATTGCTGCAAAAATCATCTTTAGTTTAGATAATTATCTTTTTATTAAAAATAGAAAAATTGTTGTTCAATAGTGCATATTGCGTATTCTCCCTATGAGTTCGATATTTAAGTCTGAATCAAAAAGTCTTATATTACTTGATAACAATACGTTACTTGCATAGTATCCTAATATATATAAATTTAAAGTAAAATTCTTATTTTTTTTCAAGATCAAATTTTTAGTTTTGTTGCAAAGTAAGGAAATATAAGTGAAATATAATCTGAATTGTTGTTGTACTGTGCATATTAGCAGTACTAGGGATCATCTTTCACCGAGACCGTGGGCATGACATGGATGTTGTAGCCATCTCAATAATTTTTTGAAGGAACTCATTAAGGTAAAAAAATTCAAGGAGTTCATCATTATCGATAGTCACACGCGGTGGCACATGATTGCTCTAGCAATGGAGCCCACAAAAAAGATCCGTTCGAGCGAGTGAAATCCACCTAGCTGGGATCATCCCATATATCTTTAGGGGAAGTGGAGAGTCGTCTCGACACTCAACCCTGAAGAAGCACCGATCAGGGGAGGTATGCTCTTTTGTCTTTTACTCTCATACTTACCCACCAATCACTTTTATAGTTACATTTCTCTCACCAAAGGGAAACTCATATAATGACATTATCGTTGTTATGACGCTCATAACCAACTATCAGCTGGGCAGCATCCTGGTCGACATTGGAAGTTCCGTGAACATTTCATTCAAAATAATGTTTGACAAGATGAGACNCAGTTACATTTCTCTCACCAAAGGGAAACTCATATAATGACATTATCGTTGTTATGACGCTTATAACCAACTATCAGGTGGGCAGCATCCTGGTCGACATTGGAAGTTCCGTGAACATTTCATTCAAAATAATGTTTGACAAGATGAGACTTGTCGTTCGTCGAATTGGATTCTGAAAAAATATTTTTTTAATTTAATTCAATATATATAATTTTGATTTGAAAAAAATAGTATTTTAATTTTGAAAATAAGAGACTAACAAGATTCATACATTTTAATAGTTTAATTAAATGAACACAACACTACAAATAAAACACTTATCCCAAAGAATAGACATGTTACTTGATAATGAGTTTGATTGAATAAACTAAAATAATTCATGACATTCATTTGTTCTATGAATCTTATATGTATTGATCGACAATCTCCCCTACCTAATATTGAAGCTTAAGTAGGGTTTATATTACCTGAGTTCTTTAACTCTCTATAANTAAAATAAGAGACTAACAAGATTCATACATTTTAATAGTTTAATTAACTGAACACAACACTACAAATAAAACACTTATCCCAAAGAATAGACATGTTACTTGATAATGAGTTTGATTGAATAAACTAAAATAATTCATGACATTAATTCGTTCTATGAATCTTGTATGTATTGACCGACAATCTCCCCTACCTAATATTGAAGCTTAAGTAGGGTTTATATTACCTGAGTTCTTTAACTCTCTATAAAGGCAAGCCCCTATAGTTAATTACATCCTAAATGATTGAAGTCACTTAAGAATACTCTCATTGATGATCAAAGGTACTTGTCTTCAAGGATTCAATGTTTAGGGATTTAAGGTCAAACATGAAAATTTTAAGTGGGAAGATAACAAATAGGAACAGTTATTTCCAAATTCTAAGGGAATAAAGGTAGGGGATGTCACGGATCCTGGGAAAACCTCGGTGACTTCCCAAACTATCTTATTATTTGACTTCAATTTTGAAGAGATGTTATTTAATGTTTCATCCTACCAATTTTATTATTTAGGGCTTACACTCACATGACCTTGATCAAGCAAATATCCTAGAAAGATAGGAGGTTTTATGTCACACTGAACGACAACCTCAGAGCCTAAAGAGAGTTAGGACTTATGTCGCACTACATGATTGTGCAGGACCCTAAAGATAAATTGAGAATTTACATCGTGATATATGAACTACCTCAAAATCTTATGGCTTATTGTTTATTTGTAAGAAAAGGTTTAGTTGAAGTAGATCATGTTATAATCTTGATTCGTTAACTGAATCCTTTGTCGAGCTACCCCAAAGCCTGCGCAGAGCTCCTTGTTGTTAGTGTCTCCATGTTTAATGTTTTATGTCTTTTGTTTTATCCTTGATTATTTTGTTAAAATTAAAGGATGTGTTCATTCATATGTTATAATGATCCATTCTAAGTAACCAATCTACTGTTTTCTACCCTAAAGGTCCGATAAGTATATAAACAAAATGCATCTAAGTAATGCATGTTACATAATGTAATAAGGAAAAGTAAAACCAATTATAACCGTGTG
>JXCR01118838.1:9843-20362 GCA_002079205.1 Phalaenopsis hybrid cultivar
GGGGGGGGGGTACGAGGGAAGAGTCACCACATTTCAAATCCTATGGCTTTCGACTCTAAAAAATCTGCTAGATTTGGAATCTTTAACAGGAGAAAGTTCGTCAGTTTGGATGCGCAAAAGTTACATGATTGAGTGCTGATGAAGAAGAGGCTTATCAAAGAAAAGGAATTTGTGAATCAAGGATTCAACACACCGAATAATCAAGTAGAAGTGACTATTGCACAGAGGCGTTGGGAAGTGCGTTGCTACACTACTATCGCTGTTGTTGTTTCTGTAGTAAGAGAATTTTATGCTAATCTTCATGGTATCAACCAAGGAATGATTTACGTTTGAGGCAGGTTTGTGCAATCCACTCCTTCAAGAATAAACAAGATTTTTATGATTGAAAGTGTGTCTATCTTTTATTATGCAAACCTTACCCCTACAAGAGAGAATATGGATGAACTCTACCACTACCTTACGGATGAAGATGACAATTGGGAGACCAGATATAATGGAAATGTAAGTTTTCCCTCATCATTTTTAAATCCAGTTTCAAAAGCCTGTCACTTCTTTATTGCATCAAAATTACTGCCTACCATGAAAATTAGTAAGGTAACTAAGGAGAGTGTCATTCTGAATTATTGCATTCAAACTAAAAAATCCATTGATGTTGGAGCTATTATTGTGAAATCGATTTTGGGTTTGATTGTGAATGGATCTACAACTGGACTGGGACATCCATCAACTATTTTCCTACTATGCAGTTAATCGCAAGTACCTTATGAAAGTTGGGAAAAAGTGCTACTTCCTTGGAAGCCGATGGATACAAAAGTCAATTGTAACTGTATTAAAATGGGTATGAAACTGATATGAATGTACTGATGGATCAAGGATCTTAGAATTCACCACCTGTTTAGCTCTACTAAAACTCGAGTGCACTTTTGAAAAAGAATAAAAAGATTGAAAAAAAGGTGCAGAATCTCATGCATGTGATTGAAAATATTACTAAAATGCTGGATCATCTAGATTGGAGACTAAAGGAACATTTTGAACATACACAGCATATTAAAGATGGATTAGTACATAAGTTCAAGAAACATGCTTGGATTGAGGAGGAAAATTCAACTGATGAATTTCCATTTTGACCCTTTTACAACCTATATGTGCACTACCAATCTATGGGAGATATCCAGGAGAACAATAGTGAAGAAGATGTTTGATCATAATTTATGCACGAAATGTTTTGTTTAGTACTGTTCGTTTAAGTTTCTTAATTTTGATTGCACTTCCTTTCTAATGACACTATCTATGTTAATGTTTTGAATTTTGATGTTTAGATTTCAGTGTTAGGATGTGGGTTTTCTTTAGAACACTGAATTTGATGTTTGTTGGCTTGAAAAATGTTAATTTGTAATAGCGCAAATTTTAAATATAAATGTGACATTTGTGTTGTTTGTGAAATTTTTGTGTTAGTGTGATGTTTATTTATGCTTAGAAAGGTTTATTTGAGTCAAATAGAGGTTGACGTAAAGCGGTACAAAGCAGATTCTCACAAAAACTGAAATCTGGTAAATTTGAGCTCTGGCGCATGATGCGCCAAATTGGCGCATGATGTGCCAAAAGTCCGAACATGCCTTATCACCTAGAAAAACAACAAAATTGCACTGACAAACTTCATTTTTGCTACTTGGGTCATCACCTACCTCAAGACCTTGGTCTAGGGCATCACATTGTGGGAGAAAGAGAAGGATTAGGAGGCTAAAAACCATAGATTTCATATTCTCTTGGTAAGAGCTTCACTTTAACTTAGAAATTTTTTATTTTCACCATGGATTTGGGAAATCTGAAATTTGGGATTTTTGATGAAAAAGCTTGAAGAAAACTCATGGTGAAAAGTTTCTTACCAAATAATCTTGCTTGAGGAGTTAGATTTTTGATTTAGTGATTTAGTTGGACTATATTTGGATTTTTGTAGAATTTCCAAATGACTCCCCGAGTTAAGAGAGGAAGGTCATTCGAGTACTTTGATGCATGAAGATTTGTTAGTTTCAAAGCCCAACATATTTACAATACTTAGATGGAGACAAAAAGAATGATCCAAGAACGGGCGTTTACAAACCCGGGTGGCAAGGTTAAGAGACTGATTCTTGCCCGGAACTCGGAAAGATTCCGCTACTTCACTGTCGTAGCAATTGTCTCGATGGTTTAGGAGTTTTATGCAAACTTGTGATTCACTGTAGAAGATCACATCTTGGTGAGAGCAGGTCAAATTCTCTGCTGAAAGGATCAATTCTTTTAATGAGCTTAGAAACATGTTTCATGATGAATATGCTTCATTTGTAATAACTGATTCATCACTGGAGGAGGTAATCGCATTTTTGATTGATGGAAGAGGGGAATGGAAAATTAAAAATAACAAGATAATTAACTTCTCTGCTTCCATGTTGACTATTCAGTGAAAAGTATGGCGCCACTTCATTTCTGTCAGACTGTTACCAACAAATTATTTGGTTGAGGTTACTATTGACAGAGTTGTACTAAAACTATTGCATTCAGAACATGAAGGCAATAGATGTTGGTGCACTTAGAGTTCAACATGCTCGAAGTATAGCTGTTAGTTCTACAGCTGGAGGTTTGGGATACCATGCCTTGATTTTCATTTTATGAGAACAATCAGGAGTAGAATTCCATAGAAATGAAGAGAGATTATAGCCACAGAATCTGATTAGGAGGCATATGATTCAAAGAGTAGAATCATTTGTTGAGTCTAGAAGTGGAAGAAGGGATAAGCCCTCTATATTTGCTGCAGGGGCATCGACTTCTCTATCTACATCGCTTGAAGGTATTATGAATCAACTCATGATTCAACAAATGTATATAGTTAATGTTCAAACTTAGTTGGGAAAGATAGGAAAAAGGAATGCTTATAATGAGGAATATAAACATAGAAGAGTATAGCATGATATTGAGTTTGAGAATGTAATGGTAAGACATCTTAGGAGTGAACCTAATATGGACTTTCCTGCTTGCCCCAGTTTCACTCCCTATACTCCCATTCATGATGATGATGATGATGAAGAAGAAGAAGAAGAAGAAGAATTAGATAATGAAGAGGAAGGAGATGAGGATTGATATTTTATGAGTCTAGCTTAGTTTGTTTTTGATGTTTGGTTGTTGTTGGTGTTTGTATTATGATGTACTTTCATTTGAAAACTGTTGTAGTAAGAACTTTTATGTTGTGTTGTGAACTGAATCTGTAATAGTAACTGTAGACTTTCACTTTTTCNCTAATGATGTACTTTCATTTGAAAACTGTTGTCGTAAGAACTTTTATGTTGTGTTGTGAACTGAATTTGTAATAGTAACTGTAGACTTTCACTTTTTCTACATTTTTAGTATTTTCAGTTTAGTTTTTTCAGTTTTTGTATTTATGTTTTTAATTCTCAGCAAGTTCTATAGAATATATTATGTTTTAATTAATTCTTTAAAGCCTGTATGTAGTTTTACAGTTAGTATCTGTAGTACACCAGAGCCCAGTTTTTAGAAATCCTATACAGGTCAATTTTTATTTTTATGCATTTAATGTTTTCTTTCACCTACTAAATTTTATACGAAAAATATCTTTAAAATCACTTAAAAACTTAAGTTTGGGGGAAAGAAAAATTTCTTTTGAAAAGGAGTAAACTAAATTTTATTTGACCTTAAGTAACTATATTTTCAAAATTAATTTAACATGGCCTGCGATATTAAAATTTAACTTTAAATGATTATACTTATGCTTATAAATATTGTGGCAAATTTAGGTAAAAAGTTTTTTTTAATAATAAAGGTCAACTCTAAAGTTAAAGATATTTGGTATGATACGATAAAACTATATTTTTCTACTTAGAGTAAAGAAAATTATATTTTTGAAGTATTAAGAATTTTAGAGTTTCATGAAAGAAGAAAAGAAAGAGACTACATGTAAAATCATAANTTAATAAAGAAGGTCAACTCTAAAGTTAAAGATATTTGGTATGATACGATAAGACTATATTTTTCTACTTAGAGTAAAGAAAATTGTATTTTTGAAGTATTAAGAATTTTAGAGTTTCATGAAAGAAGAAAAGAAAGAGACTACATGTAAAATCATTAACTAATATGAATTTATAAAGTGAAGAAAGGTATAAAGTTTTGACTTTAAGAAGAGGATAGTGAAGTTCAAAATTATTAATGGCTATCTTGATATACTAATCCTTATTTGAAAAAGAAAAAGAAAAAAATAGAAAGAATTGGAAAGATCATAAAATAAAAGAAAAGAAAAAAAAAGAAAGAAAAGAAAAGAAAAATAGGGAGGAGATGCCTAATCAAAAATTGGCTTCACTTGAATCAACTTAAGGAACGAGCTTTATTACATTTTCTAAANGTTAATGGCTATCTAGATATACTAATCCTCATTTGAAAAAGAAAAAGAAAAAGAATAGAAAGAATTGGAAAGATCATAAAATAAAAGAAAAGAAAAAGAAAGAAAGAAAAGAAAAGAAAAATAGCGAGGAGATGCCTAATCAAAAATTGGCTTCACTTGAATCAACTTAAGGAACGAGCTTTATTACATTTTCTAAACTTATATTGGATTATTCATAACATTCCAAGTAAAGTTTTCATGAAGTTCTTTTTCATTTTAATGTTCTAAATGTACTTATATGATAAATTACAATTCTTCTTGAAATAAATAGAGATTCAAAAATCTTAAATTTGATTACTAAGTATTCCTAGACTTAGAGTTNCCTTATATGATAAATTACAATTCTTCTTGAAATAAATAGAGATTCAAAAATCTTAAATTTTATTACTAAGTATTCCTAGACTTAGAGTTTGAATCTAAGTTATTAAAGGGTTTTTCTTAAATTTTGTTATTATATTTTTTAAACTAAAGTATAGAAGTTATAAGTTAATCTCTATCCTAATTCATATGCTTTTATGTAATAAAAATTTCATTTGAGGACAACTAACATTTTAAGTTTGGGGGATTTTGAGACACCAAAATAATATACTATTTTAAGTACCTATTTTATACTTACTTTTACTTACTTTTGGTGATATTGAACCTTAAAGATGGGTATTTTTGTTTTTTTATTACAGGTATATTATTTTTAGGCATTTGGAGCAAAAATGATAAAAAGGTTGAAATTTAGAGCCAAAACAACGAACTTTGGGATTCTAGCGCATGATGCGCTAAATCAGCGCATTATGCGCCAAAATTCAGAGAACTGGCGCATGATGTGCCATATTGGCGCGTGATGCACCAGAGACGTCTCTTTCAAATTAAAGCGGTTTGAGACAAATTTTGCACAAATTTTCAAAGGGAAACTTGTTCTATACACCTCTTGGAGTAATTCAATGCATTTATACACTTTGGAAGGTTCTTTTATGAAAGGATATGATTCTTGGATCGAATGACACATCTTTTGATTTCAAAAGATTTGACTTTCGGAGGGAATTTTGAAGGAAATTTTGAATGTTTTACCAAAGGAGGCTGCCCAAAATAAAAGAAGAAGACTTGAAGAGTTGAAGGGTGTGTGGTGTGAGAGATAGAGAAAGGGGGCATGAGTTAGAGATAGAGAGAAGAGGAGATTTTCTTCTGAGGTAGTAAGAGGAGAGGGAAGGTGAGAGTGTCTTCCTCATTGCACTTATACGAGAGAATTGGGAGTGATTGTACAGAGAGAAAGGCTTGGAGAGAACTTCTAGAGATTTGCTTGGGAAGGATTGTGAGATAAGTTATATTTTTATTTCTTTTATTTTGTTAACTTGCTTTTATATAAGAAATCTGTGTTTTATTGTATCCTTCTCATGAATTTTGAGTAGTCTTCTCTATCATTCTCCCTACTTTGAGATATGATTTTGTGAAGAATAGATTTTGTTTTCCACGATTTTAAATCATAATAATTTGTGATGATTTGAACTCTGATCTTCATTTACTTTTCGATCAGGCCAATTGAAATGTTAAAACTTATTGAGAGACATATCTTCTTGAATGAGATATGATTTTTAGAATATAAGGAGAATCACATTTGATTTTATGGGAGAGTATGTCATCCATAGTATTGGGTGCAAATAAATAGAGAAATATACTTTGTTGGACGCAAAATTAGAGATTTTAAGGTGACAGATTAAAATCCCCAATTTGTTCTAGTTAATTGGAAACTAATGCAATATTGTTAGCCCTCAGAGGAGGGAGTAGTGGGAGCTCTGGAGTGGCANGTGATTTCCAGAATATAAGGAGAATCACATTTGATTTCATGGGAGAGTATGTCATCCATAGGATTGGGTGCAAATAAATAGAGAAATATACTTTGTTGGATGTAGAATTAGAGATTTTAAGGTGACAGATTAAAATCCTCAATTTGGTCTAGTTAATTGGAAACTAATGCAATATTGTTAGCCCTCAGAGGAGGGAGTAGTGGGAGCTCTGGAGTGGCAGTCGGTATCCTTCTAGCCTAACCACAAAATTATGGACCAAACTCTAAATTAGTCAATGCTCTTTATAGCACTCAGAAGAGGGTAAAAAAATAGGATTGCTCCTATTTGACACAAAATAATATATACATATATATTTTCAAATTATTTCAATTTCTTCACAATTCATATACTCATTGTAAAAAGGAAGGATACTTTCTTAAATTTGAACTTTCCATCATAACAAAAACTTTGTTTAATTTTTGTAATTTTAATTTGAAAGTTTAGTATTTACATCTGCATTTTAATTAGCATTCACTTGANTCCTTGGAGTGATTCAATGCATCTAGACACTTTAGAAGGTTCTTTTATGAAGGGATATGTCTCTTGGATCAATGGACATGTCTTTTGAATTCAAAAAAATTGACTTTTGGAGAGAATTTTGGAGGAAATTTTGATTTTTTTTTGGAGAGAGGCATCATTTTATAAAAGAGAGAGAAGTCTAGGGCTTGGAGAAAATGTTTTTGAGTGGCGTGAGCGTGTGTTTGTGTGTGTGGAGTGAGAGAAAGAAGCAAGATCTTGTAGATTTCCTTCAAGGATTGTTAGAGAGAGAGGCAAGGGCTGAAGATTTTCAAGATTTGTTAGAGGAGAGTGAAGGTGAGAGATTTCTTCTTCATTACACCTCTAAGAGAGAATTGAGAGTGCTTGTAAGGAGAGAAAGACTTGAAGAGAACTTCTAGGGATTTTCTTGAGAAAGATTGTGAGATAAGTTTTGTTTTTTATTTCTTTTGTTTTGTAAACTTGTTTTTATTAATGAAATTCGTGTTTAGCCGTTTCCTTTTCATTAATTCTTAGTAGTCCTCTTTATCCTTCTCCCTACTTTGAGATATGGTTTTGTGAAGAATTGATTTTGTTTTATATGGTTTTAAATGTCAAAAATAGTTTGTGATGATTTGAACCCAGATCTTCATTTACTTTTTGATTTGGACAATTGAATTGTTAAAATGTGTTGAGAAACATATGTCCAGAAAGGGCTATGATTTCTACAACATGAGGAGAATCACATTTGATTTCATAGAAGAGTATTTCATCTATGAAGTTGAGTNGCTTTTTGATTTGGACAATTGAATTATTAAAATGTGTTGAGAAACATATGTCCAGAAAGAGCTATGATTTCTACAACATGAGGAGAATCACATTTGATTTCATAGAAGAGTATTTCATCTATGAAGTTGAGTGCAAATAAATAAGGAAATATACTTTGTTGGATGCAGAATTGGATATTTTATCGTGACAGATTAAAATCCCTAATTTGGTCCATTTGATTGAAAACTGATGCGAGATTGTTAGCCCTGAGGTGAGGGAGTAGTGGAAGCTTTGGAGTGGCAGTCAGTATCCTCCTAGCCTAACCACAAAATTATGGACCAAACTCTAAATTAGTGAATGCTCTTTATAGCACTCAGAAGAGGGTAAAAAAATAGGATTTCTCCTATTTGACACAAAATAATATATACATATATATTTTTAAATTATTTCAATTTCTTCACAATTCATATACTCATTGTAAAAAGGAAGGATTATTTCTTAAATTTGAACTTTCCATCATAACAAAAATTTTGTTTAATTTTTGTAATTTTAATTTGAAAGTTTAGTATTTACATCTGCATTTTAATTAGCATTCACTTGAGTAGTTAACTTTCAAACTTCTCACTTTACTTTTAATTTTGCTTTTATTTTTTTTATAAAATAATTTTCATAATTTACTTTAGGATTTTCAAACTTCCTTATGGGATCGATATCTAGGACTTCATTAGAGCCCTTTATTACTTGAGTGCTACATATACTTACATTGATATTAAAGGAGATTTGGAAATTTAAAAAGAGTTTTAAAAGATAAATTATTTACATAAAGATTATTTTTGTTGGGATTATATTGCATACTTNATACATATACTTATGTTGATATTAAAGGAGATTTGGCAATTTAAAAAGAGTTTTAAAAGATAAATTATTTACATAAAGATTATTTTTGTTGGGATTATATTGCATACTTATTATATATATGTCGCGTGTAATTTTGTAATATTGAAAAATATTTGCAAAAGTGTCACACTAAATTGCCCTGTAACAGCATCATGTACTTCATTTTGCTTTCTGACACTTTGAATGTTATCTACCTTGGATGGCTCTGTAACCTTTGGTAATTTTCTTCCTCTTTCAGGCTGGTCAACCTCCTTGCTCTCGGAGGTCAACACGACTCGTTGGCCCTGTATCTCCCCCTGGCCGATGATGGTCAATAATGGCCCATCATAGACCATATTGACCTGTGAGAAGTCTAAGTCAAAGTCCATGACAACTCTGCCTATCACCCGCTGCTCATCAAGCGTGAGGTGAATGCCATTGCGGAATGAGAATATTAGCCTTGAATCTAACATTTTCCTGCAAAAAAGACAGGACATACGTCAAAGCGATGAATCTCAAGTTGAACAAAAAGAATCAGTTGTTATTTTGCACTGAATCTCAAGTTTAATGATATACCAAAATACTATGTAGTTTTAAGTATATATGTTATGCTTATTTTTTGTGATATTGCACTTTAAAGAAGGGCATTTTCATATTTTTGTTGCTCGTATATCAATTTTAGATATTTCGAGCAAAAGTGGCAAAAAAGATGAAATTTGGAGCCAAAACAACAAATTTTGGGATTCTGGCCCAAGATGCTCCAACATAGAGAGAACTGATGCATGATGCGCCAGATTAGCACAAGATGCACCAATACTCAGAACAACGTGGTTTTCAGCAAAGTGACGCAAGATGCGCCAGATTGGCGGAAGATGCACCATTTCACAAAGAGTTGGCACAAGATGTGCCAGATTTGGTGCAAGATGCGCCAGAGATGACTTTTTTGTGGATTAAGGTGGTTTGAGATGAATTTTGGATGAATTTTCTATAGGATTAAACTCCCCTTAGAGTGATTCAATATATTTAGACACTTTGGAAGGTTCTTTTGTGAAGGGATATATCTCATGGATCAATGAACATATCTTTTGAATTCAAAATAGTTGACTTTTGGATAGAACTTTGAAGGGAATTTTGAATTCTTTTTGGACAGAGAAGTTTGAGTAGCATGTAAAGGTGAGCAAAAAGAAGAGATAGAGAGAGAGAGAGAGACAAGTCAAGGGCTTGGAGATTTTCCTTAAGGATTGTAAGACAAGAGGGAAGGTGAGAGATTTCTTTTTCATTACACTTCTAAGAGTGATTTGAGAGTGCTTGTAAAGAGAGAAAGGCTTTAAGAGAACTTCTAGGGATTTGCTTGAGATGGATTGTGAGATAAGTTGTATATTTTATTTCTTTTATTTTATAAACTTGTTTTTAAATATGAAATCTGTGTTTTATCATATCATTCTCATGAATTCTTAGCAGTATTCTTTATTCTTCTCTTGAATTCTTAGTAGTCTTCTTAAAATGTGTTGAGAAACATATGTTCCGAAAGAGCTATGATTTCTAAAACATGGCAAGAATCACATTTAATTTCATGAGAGAGTATTTCATCCATGGGTTTGAGTGCAATAAATAGGGAAATATACTTTGTTGGGTGTAGAATTGAAGATTTTAATGTGACAGATTAAAATCCCCAATTTGGTCCAGTTGATTTAAAACTGATGCAAGATTGTTAGCCCTCATGTGAGGGAGTAGTGGGAGCTCTGGAGTGGCTGTCGGTATCCTCCCAGTCTAACAACGGAATTAGTCAATGTTCTTTATGCAGTCGGAAGAGGCTAAAGAATATGATTGCTCCTATTTGACACAAAAAAAATTTTGATATATATTTTGGAATGATTTTAATTTCTTCATAATCCATATACTCATTATAAAGGGGAATGATGCTTTCTTAAACTTAAAATTTCCGTCACAAAAACTTACTTTAATTTTTGTAAGTTTACTTTTTAAAGTTTAGCATTTAGTTTAGTTAACTTTGTCATTTAACTACATTTTAATTAGCATTCACTCTAGTATTTAATATTCAAATTTCACACTTTATTTTTTTGTAGTTTTAAAAATTTTAGTATACATTATAATCTTAAGAATTTACTATAGACATTTG
>JXCR01118840.1:795-11519 GCA_002079205.1 Phalaenopsis hybrid cultivar
CTTTCCTAGTGGCAGTGTTTAATTTTCTATAATCAATGCAAATACACCTCCCAGTAACTTGTCTAATAGGTATTAATTCATTATTCTCTTTTGTTTCAGCAATCACTCCTCCTTTCGTAGGAACACAATGAATTGGACTTACCCAAGCACTGTCTGATATAGGATATATAATTCAGGTGACCAACCATTTCAAAAAATTTTTCTTGACTACTTCTTTCATCATTGGGTTTAATCTCCTTTGTGGATCAACTCTTGGTTTGTATTGTTCATCTAGTATAATTCTGTGCATACAGATCAAAGGACTGATTTCCTTAATATCAGCTAAGGTCCAACCAAAAGCTTTCTTATATCATCTTAATGTATAAAAGTCTTTGCTTTTGCAAATCGTTTAACTCTGAAGATATAATAATAGGTAATGTAGATGAGTTTCCCAGAAACACATACTTCAAGTGATTAGGCAATATTTTCAACTCAAGTTCAGGTGGTTTTATAATTGACGGAACTAGATTCTTATCAGCATTTCCTGTAATATCCAACATCTCAAATCTTTCCTAAACAAAATCTAATTCTTCATTTTCTATTTCATCGAAAATATCTTCATCTCTATCTTCAAAATGTTCTTTCTCTACAAAATGTTCTTTAAAATGCTCGTTCATTAGATGTTCACTAATTTCCATGCAAAAACATTAATTATCTCTTTCAACAGCAGGGTATTTCATAGATTTCACAATGTTAACGTCACTTCTTGATCGTTAACTCTCATAGTTAATTTTCTCTTTTGAACATCTGTCATAGTTTTTCCAGTAGCTAAAAAAGGTCTCCCTAAAATTATAGGTATTTCTTTATCTTCCTCCATATCTAAAACAATAAAATCTACAGGAAAGATAAATTTATCAACTTTTACTAACACATCTTCTATAACTCCCTTAGGATAACCGCTAACTGAAGAGTTACAGAAGTAGGTGAGACTTCTCCTAATCCTAATCTTTTGAAGATTGATAGAGGCGTAAGATTAATGTTGGCTCCCAAATCAACTAAGGCTCTTCCATTAAATTTTTCATTGATAGCACACGGTATAGTGAAACCACCTAGATCTCTTAATTTTTTCGAAAGCTTTTTTTGAATAATTGCACTACACTCTTTTTTAAGTGCAACAGTCTCATTATCAGTGAACTTCCTTTTCTTGTTCAAAATATCTTTCATAAACTTCACATAATTGGGCATTTGCTCTAAAGCTTCTACAAAGGGAATATTTACCATTAATTTCTTAAGAATTTCTATAAACTTGGAAAATTATTTATCCTTTTTGTGTTGCTTCAATCTTTGTGGAAATGATGGTGGAGGTTGCTCCACAGTAATTTTCATTGGTGTAAGTGGATATTCTAAATCTGGGTATTCAAGATCCTTTTCTTTTTTTGTATCCACTTTCTCTTTTTTAGTTTTCATTTCTTTTGGCATTCTTGTCTCCAATTCTTTTCCACTTCTTGTATCCATTTTATTTGTTCTTTGCCTTGATCTTTAGGATTAGGTTTCACAGTACTAGGAAAAGTTCCCAATGTTCGGTTACTAAGCGCAGTAGCGATATGCCCCAATTAATTTTCAATATTCTTAATAGCAGTTCCTCGATTTTGTAACTGATTTCCTTAAATTTTTAATTAATTTCCTTGATTCTGCAATTGTTGACCCATGTTTAATGTCATCTCTTCCATAGATAACTTCTTTTTCTTTAATTTGAGTGTTACTGTTAAATCCTGGAGGATAATGTCGATAATTAACAATTCCTTTGGTGGATGAATTTCCTAAAGGGTTCACTGGGTTGTTCGCCCATTGTTGATTTGTAGAAGAATTGTTATTCCAATTAAAATTAGGATAATCCTTCCAACTTGGGTTATAATAGTTCGAATAAGGGTTGTTGGGTCTATTATTAATAGCATTTAAAGTCTCATACGAAGGTTGAACATCCACAAATTTCCCAGATGAATTCTCTTCCATCATAGTAGGTGTTGAAAAATAATTCATTCAATAATGATCTAATTTCTTTGATATTGTAGTAATCTATGAAGCTAACATAGATATTGCATCAGAATCATGGATACTAGCGACTCTTTTAGGATTTACCCTTTCAGAGGGCCATTGAAAGTTTTTGGTAGCCATCTCTTCTATTAACGAATAAGCCTCATCAAAAGGTTTTGACATTTAAGAACCACCAGCCCAGCATCAATAATCGATTTAAGAGATCCCACTAATCCATTATAAAAAGTTTGATTTATCAACCAATCTGGTAACGAATGATGCGGGCACTTCCTAAGAAGATCTTTAAATCTCTCTCAAGCTTCATATATCGACTCTCCATCAATCTGACAAAATAATGTTATGTCATTTCTAAGTTTAGCAGTTTTAGTTGGAGGGAAATATTTGGATAGAAATTTCTGTGAAACTTCTCCCCAAGTTCTAATAGATCCAGGTGCTAACAAAGTTAACAACATCTTAGCCTTAGCCCTTACTGAAAAAAGAAGAAGTCTAAGTCTAACAGCATCGTTTGAAACTGTGTCATATTTATAAGTAGCATAAATTTCTAAAAAACTAGCGAGGTATGAATTAGGATCTTCATTTAGTGTACCTCCAAATTGATTGTTTTGTACCATTTGGATAATAGTAGGTTTAAGCTCAAATGATTTAGCAACTACATCAGGATTTTTGATAGATAAGTAAATTTCATCTGTTGTAGGATTTGCATAATCTCATAGAGGACTAGGTTGGTGTTCATTTTCTATTCCTTAATTATTCACGTTGTTTTCCATTGTGTCAGGATTTCTAGGTTCTCTTTTTAGTTTTCTAATTCTTCTTACAGTGCGTTCTAATTTCGAATCGTAGGATATAAGATTTTCAGGTCCAAATTTATGCATACAATTGAAATTAGTACACAGAAAAACAGTTAACTAAATATGAAAATAATTTGCAATTCCAATAAAAGTTTTCTAATATTCATAATTTATTTATACTCTAATTATGATTCTTGTTTACTCCCCGGCAACAACGCTAAAAACTTGACAGTAACTTTATATATGCCTAAAATTACAAGAATTTGATACTGCTGCTAGAAGATTTAATTCCCCAGCAACTGCGCCAAAAACTTGACAGCGGTTATAGATTCGATAAAGAGGTGTATAAAATATTCAATAATTACAAAGTTACACTTATCAACGCAAGTATACGTATCACTCGACTAAAATACAGGGCTCTAATGGAGTCTTGGATATCGATCCCACAAGGAGTAACATTAGAGGCTACAAACTAAGATTTTAGAAAATTAATACTTAATCACAACAATACAGTTCAAATTGCTTATGTGTCACTAATAGTCAATTAAAATAAATATGTAATTTTAATAACTCATAAATAACTAATTCTACTAATAAAGTTTCTAATGTGAAGTTCAATATATAAGAAAGCATCCTTCTCCTTATCAAGAGATTAAAGTGAATGGATAAAGTGAATTAGTTCAAATTGGATTGTGTCAAGTAGGAGCATACCAATTCTTTACCCTTTGGTCCAGGCATAAAGGACATTGACTAATCCTATACTTGTTTACTGAATATGTGGCTAGGATGGGAGGATACCAGCTCTCACTTCGGAGCTCCCACGTTCCCCTCGCCTGAGGGCTAACATCTACACTTCAGCACCCAATCGATTGGACCGAATTGAGGATTTTAATCTGTCACTCTAAAATCTCCAATTATACGCCTGATAATTTTATTTCCCTATTTATTTACACCCAACTTCCAAGGACTTTGACCTCCCTGAATCTTGGATGTAATCTTCATTTTAGTTGTAAAACTCAACATATCTTAACAAATCAATTGGCCAGATTGAAAGTAAATTAAGATAGAAGTGAAAAGATCATCACAACTTCTTTAACATTCTTAAGGCTCAACCAATTCAAATCACCATTTCACAAAATCTCAAGACAAGAAGAAAGACAGAGAACACTACTCAGAACATATGGGGAAGATATGATAAAACTCGGAATTTATATATAAAAGCAAACTCATACAAACCACAATAAGTAAATACCACTTATCCTTAATTCCTCCTTAAGCAAACACCTCGACGTTCCTCTGAATCTCTTCCTTTCTTTACAGTACACATAATTCTTCTTTGAAGCGGTCAGGAGGAAGAAATCTCTCACTTTCTCTCTACTCTTACAATCTCTCAAAGAATTCCTCACAATCTAACCCTAAATTAAACTTGTTACACTCTACCAGACTCTCTACACTCTACTCAACTTCCTCCCCCCTCTTCAATTTTTGGCCAAAAGATTCTTTTAAAGTTGCAGAAGAGTTTTCCCAACATTTGCCTAAGCATCCCCTCAAAAATAGTCCACATTCAATGCACCTGTTGAGATAACAGTCGATCTCACCGTCGGCGGCCGCGAGGGCACCGTCGGCGGCCTTCTAGAATATTTAATTCTGAACTCTTGAAAAAAACCCGTCGTCGGCGCCCTTGTTCAAATCTTTATATTTTGGTCATTTTCGCTCTAAATTCTCTCCTTTTTGCATCTTTTTGCTCCAATGACCATAATTCAACATAACTACAATAAAACATCAAAAAAATCCTTCTTTAAAGTGCAATATCATCAATATTAGTATAAAATAGGTATGAAAACCTCAACATATTTTTCCTTGGTCAGGAAGCATCGGCAAGAACTTTAGGAGAATTTTAGTTAAACTTGTATAACTTAGATTTGGAATTTATTATATCAGTATATAGTGTGTTTAATTATTGTGTGTTTATTTTAAAGAAATTCCAAAATACCAAAAATATTTTGGATGTCTTTCCTATTAGTTACCTTTAAAACTTTGTATGTGTAGTTCTAGAGCTACAAACCTTGAATTTTACTAGTGCGATTTGGAGAGAACTTTTAGAAGAAATTTGAAAAAACTCCATAAATTTAATGTAGAAATGGCGGATCAACAATAAAATGAATATTCAAATTTTTACTATATTGCTAGTAGCATTGAAAGAGTAACCCTTAAGAGAGTGGCAAACTTTCAAGATGATATGCTTACAATTTTAATTTCTCAGGTTGTAGATATTGAGAGAATGTTAGATCAATACATAAGAGGATGCCCTTAAGGAATCCCAATTTTTTAGGAAAATTTATTTCGACAATTGGTTAAAACTAGCCATTAGATACATAAATCTTATTCTAATTATTACAATTCAGGTTGGGAAAATCATTTGGATTTTAACAGGAATAATAATTTTGGAGAAGAAGACCAATTTTGGGATGATAATCTATCTAATCGGACATGTAGTTGGAAGAATCATGGTTATTACAATGATGAACTATCTTTTCCTCATAATTTTGAATTGAAGCAAAATGATGAGAAGGATTTATTAGAAGAGGTTTTTGTTCAAAGGGATAGTGAACTGGAGTGTTAAGGGACCACAATAAGGAATATGGAAAACTATCTAGGGCAGATTATTAACTCAATTAATAATCCTCCTCAATTTAACTCCAACCCACAGGATGAGGAGAAGGAATTAATGTTAGAAGAGGTTTTGATTAAAATGAAGAGTGAGTTGGAAAATTAAGAGGTCACAATAAAGAATATAGAAAACCAACTGGGGCTGATTAATAATGTAACTAACAGTTACCCCCTAGAGATTTTATCTAGTGATCTGGAGATAAACCACAAGGAGATGAATGACGAACAATTTAAAATTATCAAAAAAATATTTAGAAGAGAATTTGAAGATGTGATTCAAAAGAACTTTGAGTTGAGAAATGAGGAAAAGGAGATGTTGACCTCACTTTTAGTTGATGGTCTAGTCATTCTTTTTTAGTATCTTAGGGTCTAGCTATAAGACTTTCCTGTTGACTATTACTAGAGGACTAGAAAAGGAAACCTCACTATTAAAAACTCCTAAATATTCTTTGCTTAACCTGAAGTTCCACATATTGGTCCTAACCTCTAGCCCTTGGTAGGTGGGAGGGAGCTCAATGAGGATCCCAATCAGACTGCTTAGCTTTAGGATTGACCCTGAGTGTTGGTTTGGACCTTGTTCACTCACTTTCACACACTTTCACTCACTCACAACCCTAAATCCAAACCTTATTGACTTTGATCCCTTCATCTTTTGGGAGACTCATGTAGATGGTCCCCTAGACCCACTAGCCTTAGGTTGGGGTTTAGCTAAGACCAGTACATACAGGACCAAAATGGGAATTTCATTGTTCCATGGCTCATATATGGTGGTTGGCATCCCAATTGCACCAAAATAACTAACTTAGCCTTTTGCCCCCCCCCCCCAATCTACCCAATTTACCAAAACATGCCCAAACCCTAAATTTGACCAAAATTCCCAATTTAACCCAAAATAACCAAAATTGTTCAAAAATCATTTCAAACCATTTGAAATCACCAAAATTGCCCAAAACTTTCCAAAATATCTAATTTTACCAAAATACCCCAAAATTTTCCAAAATTACAAAAATACCCTTGTTACCCCAAACTTTCTCAATCTTCCAAACCAAAACAAATTTGGATTCTTCAATTGAACCCAATTTGACTAATTTTACCAACCTTGACCAAAAGCCCCAATTTACCTTTAAAGGCCTAATTACCCAAATTCACCCCAAATGTCCACCAATTTGATCACAATCTTCTCCAATTTCAATTATAAATTCAAAATTATCATGATCAAACTCAATTCAAATCAAATCCAAGTCCAATTGGCCCACTTTTGAGTCCAATTTCAACCCAAATAAAAAAGGCCAAATTTGTCCTAAAACCAAAATCTCACTTATTTGCACTCCCAAATCCTTCTAATTGCCCCAATTATGCATCATAAACTCTTTAAAACAACTCCACACACAAAATTGAACCATCAATTGGCCTTAGTCCAGTTTCAATTGCACCCAATTTCAACCAAAATCCAAAAGCCCCAAATTTGCCCCAATTTAGCCATGTGCCCAAATTCCACCTAATTGAATGCCCTAACCCTAAAATTGGCACCAAATTAATGTTGAAAACTCTACATCACATTCCCCTACACTATTTTCAATCATCAATTTGGACTTAACCAACCTCTAGCCAAAACAAACCCAAGTCTAGCCCTACATACCCAAAATAATCAAATGCCCAAAATGCCTCAAATTAACTCACCAAATCAACTCAAAATCACTCCAAATATTTTCTAAACTCTTTGTGAAAATCATGGACACCAAATTTCTCAATAAATTGGGCTCAATGTCATGGCTAGCCTAACCCAAACCTAAATTCAATAAAATTTAACCCAAATTAACCTCATGCACCAAAATTGACTTAACCATACCAAAGTGACCAAATTAATGTCACCACAGCCATCATTTGGACTCTATTGACCAGGCTAAACCCACCGAAACCACTTAGGTGAGCTATGGACCAATGGCCCCTTAATTTAAGGGAACTTAACCATATTTCGCCTTATTTTGAAAATACTTTGCCATCATCACTTGGCATTGGGATTAAATCATAATTAACCCTCCCCTGACCTCCTTGAGCAAAGAAGAGACCATTCCCTGGCCATCCACCACCTCAGTTGTCGGAAACAACCACCTCAAGGGAGCCCAAAATGACCAAAACTCAAAATTAAACCCCACTGAGTTGCCTCCCATTTGCCACTTGAGCTTTTCTTCCCTCCACATTAGCAAGCTTTTGCACCCATCAAACCCCCCTGAGCTCCACCAGGTAGCCATGGCTTTAAATTTATCCCTCCATAACTAGAGAGAAAAGAGCTTGAAACTATGGGGAAACTCTACCAAAATCTTACTAGAGCCTCTTCAAACCTTCCTAAGTTCAATCCTCCTGATCTCAGCCACTCACAGCCACTTTATAAGGCCAATTTCTTCACTAAAATTTGACTTAGAACCAGGAAAAATTTCTCTACATTTCTACAATCCACAAAACTCCAATTAACTGTACACACGCCATCCCCACAGTGAGACAAGTTGATTCCCCCACAAAAGTCTCTTCCTAAACAGCCTCTAACATAGATCTAGACAAACACCTTAAATTGATCTTGGTCAAAATCATACCTAGACAATTCACTAGGGCTTAGAACTTCATCTAGAGGTTTGCTAGACCTAATCAAAGCTACCACAACCATCTGATTGTGGTCTCCCCTCTCAGATAAAGGTATTGAACCTTCACCCTAAACTGAGCTTGTTTTGATTCTCCATGTGTAATGACTTAATTTATTGCTTGATCAACCATATAGATATGTTCATCTTGAGTAGATCAAGGTTTAGAAACAAATCCCATGCAATTTGGTTGAGTCTAGACAAAGATCTTAAGGTTTTAGTGTGAATTGTTCTCAGGTTAGGTCATTTGAGGACGATAACAGCGATTCGTCCGATCATGTGTTTATTTGATGGACAGAGGAGATTAAGCCGAATTAGCTCTTGGTTCGAAAAGTCGGGCCACGTGGCAGCTGAGGTGGATGGCTGTGTCAAATGGCGGAGCGCCATGTGTGAGTTTGGAGCGGCCGTAGGATGAGTTGGTGCCGCATGTTTAAGTAGAAAAATATGGATTATTTGAATTAAATTAAATGCTTGAACTTCAAAAATCCATATCTTTCTCTAGAAAAATTATAAAAAAAAAATACTCTCTTGCTCAAGAAACAGAGGAAAATAATGTGGAATAAAAATATAAATTATTTGTTGACTCTCTAATTTTTAATGAATTAAATACTCTCTGAAGTATTTTTATTAATTATGATCAAGCAATGCTTATCATGGCTTGAGATTTTTAGGATTTATTCCTTATGATAGAGGGGATGTTCTCTGATTTTTCCAAGGTCACAGAGTACCTCTATGTTTCTAATCTTAATTTTCAAGCTAGGGTGGCTATTTTAGATTATTTTAATTATATAAACTAAATTACTACTTGAAAAATTATGAGGATAATTTTAATAGGTTTCCTATGGTCAGAGAAGCTTAGAAAAAATTACATGATGATTTGAATCACTTTGTACATTTCTATTATTAAGTAAATGCATATATCTTGTTTTAATTTATGTAAATTACATATTAATCAAAAATTTACAAAATCAATTCCACATTATGTATAAAATCATTTTTATCCACCGTAAAAATCTATAAATTATCTTAACTAGGTTTGAGCATCAAAGTTAATTTTCTAATAAACATTGTATTTTTTGTACAAAAATAATTATAATAAATTAATAACATTAGGGAAAATTATGAAAAGTGGTTTTCTGAGTTCCTTGTAATCAGGGGCACATAGGAAAAATAAAAGTTATTTTTGCGAAAATACTTGATTGTTGAGCTTTATTTTGAATTTAAAATAATTAAAAATCCCAAAAATATAAAATATTTTTAAATATTCCTAATGGTTGCTTAATCACTTGGGACTCATTAAAATATTTTTCCTAACTTTTCAAGTTAAAAAAAATAAATTTAAAATCTTAAAAATGAATTTCCCTTATGTTTCCCATTAAAATAATCATAAAAAATAAATTTAAAATCACAAAAGACAAAATTTGATTCTCTGAGTTTTCTAGACTCAGAGATGTTTAATAAAATTAAAAAATATATTTTTTAATTAAAACATTCTCTTTCATTTAATTAAATCATTGATGTTTATTAATAATTAAATAATAATAATAATTTAATTAAAAAAATCATGGAATTTTGTCTAAGTGTTTCCCTGACCTAAGGGGACCTCTAATAATTTTATCATGAATAAAAAATCTTTATTTTGGATAATTAATTAAATCAATTTTGGAAAATATTATTTTCTGGATTTAAATAATTATTTAAATTAAATTAAATTTTGAAAACTCATATTATTTTTTTCTGATGTTTTAATTACCCCATGTATAAGACACTTTAAATTCTCAAAATCATTTGAGTTGTATTTAATGAGTTATGACATGGAAAGCCCCAAGGGCAACGCGATAATTTTAGATTTTGGTGCCTTAATCAAAATATAGGATTAACCAATGGAAAATGGGTAATTTTTCTCCTAATAAAAATGTTTGGATGATTGAAACATGATGAGATCAAAGGGTAGAAACTCACTTGTCACCTTTTTCTAATATGAACAAAATCATAATTTCCCTAATCATCATGACTTGGAAGTCAATTAAGATCAAATGATTCTTAAGTGATGACTTAAGCTAGGAAGATAATATTTTACTTATCGTAAGCCTAAAATTGACGACGATGTGATTTTTCAATAAGAATATATGTCACTTAAACCAAAATTTCAACCACGACTAATTTCCCACACTATGATTTTTAAGGGCTTGGTAGTGGCCTAGGCTCGATGTCTAAACTCAATCGATAGGATTTAGAAGATAATATGATTGGTGATTAAAATCTTTGAACACTACAAGCTTGAATTTAATTATGGGCACCACAATCTTTTATGACTTAAAATTGCCTTAAGAGCACCCACCCACATAACTCTTAAATGAAAATCAATTCATTAATTGAGTGTCTTAGTCTTAGGATAAACAAAATATCAAGTTTCCCAAATGGGATAACCCTAACTTAACTTTGAGTGATTAATAGAACAATATGATAAGTTCTAAATGATCTCAAAATAATTCAAGAAATTCTTGAAGTAGTTCAGGGTCATGCTACGAGCACTTTGAAATCTTTTGAATATTTTGAAGGGCAAATCAAACTTGTCATATTTTGTTCTAAAATC
>JXCR01118841.1:3361-32073 GCA_002079205.1 Phalaenopsis hybrid cultivar
ATCGAGCCTCACTCTCAATTCTTGTGTTCATCCTTCGGGATAGATACATGATTTGAGATAAAGTGCTCTTTCATCTAAACTATGAAAATTATGGGGTCAGTTTAACTTCATCTTTTTCGAAACTAAATTTTTTAAAACGTCCTTCCGAAGCGGGCACCGGGATTTCAATTCCGATGACCGACAACTTCTTACGGGCAAACCCCAAACCAAAAATAGTGTCGACAGAGATAGAGGTTGAACAGGCCAGCTCATGGAAAGAACATATTCCGAGCCTAGAAAATAAATGCGAGGAAAGGGGAGGATTACTATCCAGTCCGGCTGCTGCAACAACTGCACCAACGATAGATAAGGAAATCCTCCTGAGATTCTCAGACACGATCAGGTGGACCCACTACCTCCAATGATAAAATGAATGATTAAGAGAATGGTCAGATGGAGTATACTGCCAGCTAACTGCATCCCTAACAGTTGCATCAACAACATACACGATGAAGGAGACTGCATACCTCGGCACGTTGATCATCATGACTTTGTGAGGCCTTTCTACACGGTCTCATTCATGAGAAAAAGCAATATCTTATTTGGAAAAGAAATTGTTATTGCCTGGTGAATTCAGAGGAACTGTAGAAATTCTGCTGCCTGTTGGTTTGGTATTGGTCCTTTAAGGAAATGGAGCTGACGTCGCCAAACACTGTATTCCAGGAGTGCGACACCGTAGGGTGTCTGTGACCTTCTGACGGATGGACAATAGTAAAATTCCATATGGATTTCAAACAGATCCAAAATTTGAGGAACTGCTACCGTACGAGCTATGAGAGGGTTGCACCTCTAAGGTCATGCAAAGGGAACTCTTGTCCTGGACGTGGCTTAGAAGGTCTGATCGATCAGGAGCTTGTCACACCAGGAACAGACATTCAGAGGGTTTATTTCTGTTTTACTGCACTACATTACATCAGAAATGATATGTATTAAACATGCTCAGTTTATGATATGTACTTGGCATAGCCTATTTTTGGATGTACTTTGATGCAATTTGTGCATTGTACTTTTGAGGCTTTGGCCTACAACTTAGCTGTAACACTTATTGGAGCAGATGAATGAAGTTTCTTTCAAAAATTTGTCTTTTTGTTCAATCATCTTTTTGTGCGATGGATAAAAGCCATGGACCATGCGTTCATTCAGGATTACAATGAACAAAGAACAAAACAATAAAATTTTTTATGATAATAAAATTCAAATAAAAAAAATGTAATAATAATAATAACAAACAAACAACAAAACAAATCTCTTTTGAAAAATCAACCAACTAAAATTAAATTTTTGAAAACATATTTTGAAAATTAAACATAATAAAAACAACAAGAATAAAAAAAAAATCTGTTAAGTTGATTCTCTCGATTTGGAGGTCTCTTACTTTTTGCTCGTGTAGCACAACTATCTTTGTCTACACTAATTCTCTTAACATCCCCGCGGAGTTTCACGGTCCGCACAAAACCTCAAAAAATTTCACAAATCTTCTTCGACAATGTCAACCTTTGCACACGACATATATCTTTGGATTCAACACTAACAATTTTCATTTTAGAGTCAATCCTTAATTTCTAATTTACTCTTTTCAAGGTCGGTCCTTAAGTTTCGATCCTCTCTTTTGAGAATTATCATTAACTTTCAATTCAAATTTTGAATCAGTCCTTAACTTCTGATTCACCTCTTTTTAAGGTCAGTTCTTAACTTCCGACTCTCATTTGAGATTGATCATTAACTTTCAATTCTCATTTTTGAATCAGTCCTTAAATTCTGATTCACTCTTTTCGAGGTCAGTCCCTAACCTCGGAGCCCTCTCTTGAGATTGATCATTAACTTTAAATTCTCATTTTAGAAATCAGTCCTTAACTTATGATTCCTCTCTTTTCGAGCTCGGTCCTTAACATCCAAACCTCTCTTTTGTGATTGATCCTTAACTTTTAATCCTTATCCTAGAATCAATCCCTAATTTTTTATTCCTTTCTTTTTGAGTTCGGTCCTTAACTTCCGACTCACTTTCGAGATTGATCCTTAACTTTCAATTCTCATTTTCAAATCAGTCCTTAACTTCTGATTCACTCTTTTCGAGGTCGGTCCTTAACTTCCGACTCTCTTTTGAGATTGTGTCTTAACTTTTAATTCTCATTTTTGAATCAGTCCTTAACTTCTGATTCACTCTTTTTGAGGTCGGTCCTTAACTTTCAACTCTCTTTAGATATTGATCCTTAACTTTCAATTCTCATTTTTGAATTGGTCCTTAACTTCTGATTCACTCTTTTCAAGGTTGGTCCTTAACTTCTGACTTTCTTTCGAGATTGACCCTTAACTTTCAATTCTCATTTTGGAATCAGTCCTTAACTTCTGATTCCTCTCTTTTCGAGATCAGTCCTTAACTTTTGATCCTCTCTTTAGTGATTGATCCTTAAGTTTCAATCCTTATCCTGGAATCAGTCCCTAACATTTGAATCCTCTCTTTTTGTGATCGGTTCTTAACTTCTGATCATCTCTTTTGTGATTGATCCTTAACTTTCAATCCTTATCCTGGAATCAATCCCTAACTTCTGATTCCTCTCTTNGAAACTATGAAAATTATGGAGTCAGTTTGACTTCATCTTTTTCAAAACCTAACCTTTTTTTATGTCCTTCCGAAGCGGGCAACGAAATTTCAATTCCGATGACCGACAGCTTCTTACGGGCAAACTCCACACCAAAAATAGTGCCGACATAACCTTAATCACCGCAAGCATAGAGCCCTCTTATGTGAGGAAAAGAGATGTAAGAAAGAGGAAAAAAATATACTCACCCTAATTCCTGATGAAAAAGTTATGATCATTGCATGAGAGAGACTTCCATTAATCTACCTGCTATGGAGGATAAGACAGAGTTTGTTGCGGAGCAGACGCTGCCAGCAGTTCCAGATGCACCTTATTGGGGTTGCCCGATGTGCAACATGGAGATTCCTATACAAGCAGCGACAAGATTAGCATTTGTAGAGTGTTAAACATACAGTGTCCTTCACTTGGATCACTGTAGTTCCTTTGAGGAGTTTACAACGGTTGATACGGGGTGCCATGAGGCAACATACCCGGACATGGAGCCATATATTCCATTATCTACAAAGCCAAGTCAAACATGGTATCCCATAGATTTTGAGATGAGGGAACCACCCCGCAGATCTCAAAGGATTTTTATGACACAATTAGGGTAGTTGAATATATTTAAAAATTGAGAATTTGAATTCTATGATGAAATCCAAGGAATGTTCATCAATATTTCAGAGGCCTAGAGCTATATATAGACATTTTCTTTGAAAATGATGAACGAAGAATTCTTGACTTTTTTAAGAGATAGAGGTTGAGCTGGTCTACTAATGAAGAAAACTAACTCAAAGCTGTAGAAATGGATGCGCTGGAAAGACAAGATAACAATCCAGTATGGTTGCTGCGTTAACTTTGTCGAAGATAGGAACGGGAACCCTTGGTTATCCTCAGATACGACGATGTGGATCCTCTACCTTCTGAGATAAAGAGAATGATCAAAAGGACGGTCAGATGGAGTGTAATACTATCGAATTGCATTTCGAATAGTTGCATAATTAATATTTATGAAGAAGGAGATTGTATCCCTCCACACATAGAACACCATGATTTCGTAAGAGTCTTCTGCACGGTGTCATTCATGAGCTTAAGTAACATCCTGTTCAAAAAAGAGATCCATGTTGTTGGCCCTGATGAGTTCACAGAATCCAATGAGATTCCACTACCAATGGGTTCGGTGCTAATTCCAAGGGAAACACAGCTGACCTAGCAAAGCACTGCATTCCATGATTATGACATCGCAGAGCCTCTATGAAATTCAGAAGAATGGACAAAAATAAAGTGTTGTAATGGTTCCGTCCGGATCCAAAGTTGGAGGAGTTGCCCACGTACGAGCTACGAGACGGTTGCAACTTTAAGTACGCATAAAATGAATTATCGTCCTAGAGCGTGGATAAGTAGGTCAGCTTGATCAAGAGCTCACCCTACAGAGGACAGATAGACAGTTTTTGTGTCTTTTTGTACTGCGTCAGAGCAGCATATATGATATGTACTTTGGATATGATGTTTTAGATATATTCAGCATGTTGTCACTTTTGATATTTCAGCATGTATTCAATCTATAACACATGTTTGAAGCAGATTAGTGAAATCTTTTTCAAATTTCAACATATTTGTAAAATTGCCTTTTTTGTGCGATTGATAAGGAGTCGTGGAACCATACGTTGGTTTTGAATTATAATGAACAAAGACCAATATAACGAAAGTCTGATATTAAAATTAAAATTAATTTTTGAAAATCAACCAACAAGAAATTAAATTTTGAAAATATACTTTGATAATTAATCATGATAAAGACAACAAGAAAAGAAAATGACAGATTTGGTGAGTTTTTTTTCTCTCAAGTTTGAGCTTCATCACTCCTTGCTTACACAACATGAATGTCTTTGTCTGCACAAATTTGTCACAGCCTTCATGAAATTTCAACATTTTGAAATCTCTATATCTTCACGAAATGTCAACATTCCAAAATCTCTATATCTTCATGAAATCTCAACATGTATAAATCTTCATATCTTCAAAAACTCTCAATGTTCTGAAATCTCTATATTTTCACGAAATCTTGACAATCGCAGAATTCATGGATAGTACCTAAATTTTGATTCCCACTATATTTTAGAGGTTGAGGATGCTACATATGATACCACATTTTATTAGGAGCCCTCCCTATCACAACATTTTAAGTGAAACTCTAGGGTCAGTGAAAGGTCGTTCGATTCCTTTAAATTTTCTATACATTCCGCCTTCCCTCCGAGAAATTTTTCGCATCAATGAAATTTTATGATTGATGTAAGGTCGTCCGATTCATTTAAATTCCCTAAATTTTTCACCTTCCTTTCAAGAAATTTTTCGCATCTATGAAATTCTAGAGTCGGTGCAAGTTCGTCCGATTCTTTTAAACTCCCTAAATTTTTCACGTTCCTTCTAAGAAATTTTCCGCATCCATGAAATTCTAGGGTCGGTGCAAGGTCTTCCAATTCCTTTAAATTCCCTAAATTTTTCAACTTCCTTCTGAGAAATATTCCACATCCATGAAATTCTAGGATCGGTGAAGGGTCATTCAATTCCTTTAAATTCACTACAATTTTCACCTTCCTTCGTATAAATTTTCTGCATCCATGAAATTCCAGTATTGGTACAAGGTCGTCTGATTCCTTTAAATTCCCTGGATTTTCTACCTTCCTATCCAAGAACTTTTTCCACACTCATGAAATTATCTGGGTTAGTACCTAAATTCTGATTCCCTTTTTTTTAGGTCAGTACCTAAATTCTGATTCTCTGTCCGGGATTGATACCAAAATTTCAATTCCCATCTCAGAGTCAATACTTAAATTCTGATGCACTTCTTTCGAGGTCGGTACCTAAATTTTGGTTCTCTATCTGAGATTGATACCTAAATTTCAATTCTATCTCAAGGTCAGTACCTAAATTCTGATGACCTTCTTTTTAGGTCGGTACCTAAATTTCGATTCTCTTTGAGGGATTGATATCTAAATTTTAATTCCAATCTCAGAGTCAGTACCTAAATTATGATTCTCTTATCTGGGCCAGTACCTAAATTTTGATTGCCATCCTCTGAAACTATTGGAATCAAAATCAAAGTTTTCTACAATCGAATGAAAACTTAATCTTCACCGTAACAGTCATTCTTATTTTCCAGATAGTTGCTTTCGGAATTCCTTTCCTTTTAATCCCCGGTGAGAGTGTCAAATCCTTGGTTTCAATCAAATTTTCACTTGTTGATTCCCCATCAGAAACAAATTTCACTCAATTCTATTTTCTATTCTAGGAATTTTGGCTTAGATGTCTGTGTTGGTCTTGTTGATCTCTTCAGTCAAGGCCAATAGTGTGGTGTGCTTGCCGACACACCGCACCTATTGTGGGTCCATTTGTTGACCTCTCTTTTTTTTTAGATCTAGATTCCTCCTCAATTGCCTAGGGTTTAGCCATAGGACTTTCCTGTTGATTATTCCTAGAGGACTAGAAGAGGAACCCTCTCCATTAGAAAGTCTAAACTCTTCTTTGCTCAACTTCAAGTTCCACATATTGGTCCTAACCTTTAACACTTAGAAGGTGGGGTCAATATGAGAGAGCTCAAGGAAAGTCCCCATAGGATGGTAAAGCCTTAGTACTAACCTTGGGTGGTCTAGTCTTATGTAGTCTAGCTTTCACATGCTACTTTTTTTTCACACACCCCAAACCCCAAGACCACTTGCACTGGATTTGATCTCCCGACTCCTTCTAGAAAGCTCATATGGGTGGACCCAAACCCCTAGCCCTTGGTTAAGAGAGTTAGGACCAACATATTGAACATTCAAAGTGAATCCTCATTTGGTTCTCATGACTTGGAAATGGCTTCATGGGTTACCTACCCACTCTAGCCTAAACTTTCATCAAAATTACCAAAATACCTTACAACCCTAATTTTTTCCCAAAATTTCCCAAATTACCCATTTTTATTTTAAATCATTTCAAAATGCTCCCCGCTACCAAAATTGATCAAAATTCACCAAAACTTCAAAATTCCCAAAATACCCCCAAAATTACCAAAATACCCCCATGACCCAAAATTTCCAAATATTCTGAATATTCCCAAAAATTCAAAAATCATCTCAATTGTCCCAAAAATCAATTTGAACCACTCCACTGACCCATTTTGTCCAAAAGCCCATTTTCTTTAAAGTAGACCCAATGTCAAACAAATTGACCCCAATCTTGCCCAATTTCAATTCCAAACCAAAATTCAACATCCTTAATACCAATTGAAACCAAATACAAACCCAATTTGATCTAATTGCAAGCTCAATTTTACCCAAATCAAAAAGCCACAACTTTGCCCCAAATTGGATATATTCCCAAAATGTCACCAAATTGAAAACCTTAGCCCCAAAACTTCAACCTAATTTTATTTCAAAATACTTCATGACAATCACCAACACCAAATTAAACCATCAATTGGGCCATAGCCAAGCTCTAGCCTAACCCAAAACCTAGTCTAGCCTAAAATCCTCAAATTGACCCTATGTCCAAATTCTATCAAATTGGCCTTCCAATTCAATTCAAAATCACTTGAAATCCATTCAAAAATCTTCATGAAATTTCCCTACACCAAATTAAAAATTTAATTGACCCAAAATTTAATCCAAATCCAACCCAAATTCAAACCCAAGTCCATCCCCAATTTTAAAGGGCTAAGCCCTTAAGTCATTCAAAAGGCCCAAAATTTACCCAAAAACCAACTTGATAAATTTCCCTTATCATTTATTTAATTAAAATCATTCCTTAAGTTTTAAATCTATGATAAAATCATTCAATGTAAACCTCGTTAAAAACCTCATGCAAATAGAACAAGCCAAGAACAAGCCATGAAGCCATCCCCAAGCCATAAGTGAGCCATATGAGCCTTTGCCACCTCACCAAGCTATTAATGGAAAAAGGAGGAACCACTTTCAAGCCTCCTTAAAATTTTTTTTAACCACTCAAATGACTCACCCAATCCCATGCTTAGCAAAATCCCTTAGATTGAGACCTCTCGACACTATTTCAGCTGATCCACCTGATCTTGGTCAGCCATGGGGAGTCACCCAAGCCATTTTCATGAAGCTAAATCCAACATAAACCAAGTTGTTCCAAACTAATTTCCACTTCAATTAATCACCTCTACCCTATAACAAACCCAATTGGCTTTACATTTACGCACCACTGATCATCGTTAGTGGGATGGTAAGCTAACCCTGGCTGGCCAGGCACCTTGGCTGCTATAAAACCAAAATCTGAGAGAGCCCAATTAGGAAAAACCCAAAATTGAACCTATCTGATGTGTGTTGACCCCACTTTTGGTTGAGGTCTACTTTTCCTCTTTAGTAGCCTAGGGTCTAGCCATAGGTCTTTCTAATTGACTATTCCTAGAAAACTAGAAAAGGAGCCCTCAACATTAGAAATTCTAATATCCTCTTTACTCAACTTGAAGCTCTACATATTGGTCCTAACCTCTAGCACTTAGTAGGTGGGGTCAATATAGGGAAGCTCAAGGTGAGTTCCCATAGGACTGCTTGCCCTTAGGGTTGACTTTGGGTGTTGGTCTAGAGCTAAGGCACTTACTACAATCACCTCACTCACAATCACTCAATACGCTAAACCTAAATATCCTTGACTTTGATCCCTTGATCCTTTGGGAGACTCATGTAGATGGTCCCCTAATCCTACTAGCCCTAGGCTGGGGTTTAGCTTAGACCAGTACACAGAGGACCCAAATGGGGTTCCCAATAGTCCATAGCTCATTTATGGTGGTTGGCACCCCAATTCTACAAAAAATATCTCTTGCCACTAAACTCCCCCAAATTACCTAAGTACCCTTGAAACCCCAAATTTGGCCAAAATTCCAAAATTTGCCCAAAATACCCAAATTTGTTCAAAAATCATTTCAAACCTTTTGAAAACATCCAAATTACCCAAAAGCACCAAAAATTTACCAAATTGCCAAAATGCCCATCCTTAGCCCAAAATTCCAAAAAATCCTAAAAATTCCCAAAACCTTCCAAATATTCCCAATTTCATTTTTCTCAACTAATACATGACCCTATTTGACCAATTTGACTATTTTGACCAAAAGTACCGAATTTCATTTAAAGGCCCAATTTTCACAAATTCACCCCAAATGTCAATCAAATTCATCCGAATTTCCCCCAATTTCAATTCTTAACTCAAATTCACCTTCCATATGAATAATATAAACCAAATCCAAGCTCAATTGGTCCATGCTTTCAGCCTAATTTTGATCGAAGTCAAACCTCTAATTTTGGTCATATGACTTGATCTCACCAAATTGAACCTATAGCCTACTCAATTTGTCCCAATTTATGTTTAAAACTTTCCATAACTCCTAAACATCAAACCTGACTTTAAATTGGCCTTGGAGAAACCTCAATTTCTTTTAATTTCAACTTAAATACAAAAATCCCCAAATTTGCTATGCCTCCAAATTCCATCAAATTGAATGCCTTAGCCCCGAAATTGGCACTCAATTCATGTTGAAAACTCTTCATGACATTCATATTGACCATTCTCAACAATCAATTTGGACTTAGCACAGTCCTAGCCCAATCTAGAACCAAGTCTAGCCCAACATGCCTAAATTAACCAAAATCTCAAAATCCTTCAAATTGAACCCCCAATTGAACTCATAATCACTTCAATCCTGCACCAAAAATGTTCATTACAATCATCTACGCAATGTTGATTAATCAATTGGGCTCAAGGTCATGGCTACCCTAACCTAAAACTACTTTTAGCAAAATTGACCTACATGGACCCCTTTACCAAAAATTGACCTAATCAAACCAAATTGGCCAACCAAAGACCTCCACAACCAAAATTTAAACCTTATTGCCCAGACTAAACCCCATGGAACCACCCAAATGAGCTATGGAACAAGGGATCCTCAAATCAAGGGATTTGATTCCAAATTTGCTTAAGCCAAAGATTTTTTTCGCCAAAAGTAAACACCAACCCATTTAATTGTTGTGACAGAATCCCCCGACTCACCTGACCTCGTAGCCACCTCCCCTGGCCTGGACGGTTGGACTAGTAGCTGGAAAACACCAAAATAGTGAGCCACCCCCATAAAATCAAACCCAATTCAAACCTTGAGGCCACCTCATCCAATTTTAAGCTTAGAGCCTCTCTGATCTCCACATAAGCAGCACTTTTCACCCCCCAATTGGCCATGGCAGCCACCCTATGCCAATTTTATAAAACCTCACCTCCATGGCCACAAAGAGGTGTGCTAAAAATTTCTCAAGGATACCCTCTAAAATTTCTCCCTGAGCTTCCTTGAGACCTCCACATTGCAACCTAACTTCCACATTGCCCTAAATCCCCTTATCGGAGTTCATTTTTTGAGCTCAAAACCTTGTCGGAGATAGGACAGAGCCATCCACACTTCTACACTCCAACAAAATCAAATTAAACTCACCCAAACCATCACCACAATGAAAAAAGAAGAAGCCCCATCAAATTCTCCTCATATAGAGCCCCTAACATAGCTCTAGACCAACACCTGAAATTGAGTTTGGTCAAATTCATTCCTAGACCCTTCACCACAGTAAGAGATTCAATCCCTAGCCTACTTAGACCTCCATAAACATGCCGAGCACCTCTAATCAAAGCTTCCCTTCTCAGAGCAAAGGTATTGAACTCCCCCTCTTACCGAGCTTATTTTAATCCTCCATTTGATTAGAGCTAGTTTAATTGCATGATTACCATATGGATGTGTTCGTCACACCTAGATGAACATTTAGAAACAAGCCATACTTAATTTGGTTAAGAAATGAGTGAGATCTTAAGCTTTCAAAATGGATGCTTCTCGGGCTAAGGCATTGGGGACGATGACGGGGAGCTGTCCGATCATGCGTTTATCTCATAAACAGACGAGATCTAGCAGGACAACACATTCTTACATGAAACGCGAGCCGAATCAGTGCTGAGGTGGATGGCAGTGCCAAACCAGAGGATGCCTAGGATGAGGTGGCGTCACATTTTTAAGTAGATAAATAGGGAATTAAATAAAGTAGAAAATGATCCCTAACTTCAAAAATCCATATCTTCGTGTAAGAAAATTACAAAAATAAAATAAAAATACCCTCTTGCTCAGTGAACAAAGGAGAACAATGTGAAAATAATTCAAAGTTTATGTGATGTATATTTTATTTTTATTTAATTAAATATTGTTTTAAGTCTTTTTATTATCCATGCATGCAGGCATTTCACCATGGCTTGAAATTTTGACATGTTGTGGCCTCTGTCTTAGGGAACATTCTCTGATTTTTCCAAAGTCAGAGGAGATCTCTAAATAGAGATCCATATTTTTCAAGTTTTATGTCTATTACTTGCATAAATTAATCATAATAACTAGCATGTTGCTTAGAAAATTCCAAGAAAATTTTAGAAGGTTTTTAATGACCAGAGAATCCTTTGGAAAATGTTTCATGAGCTAGGTCATTAAGAATACACCGAATTTGAATAAAACCCTAAAACACAAAGAAAATTAATTTGGGAGATGTAAAAATCTAAATGACTTGATTTAAACTCTCCACTATAATTTAAAGTTTAAAGAACTCCCCATAAAAATTTCAAAACATTTGGATCTCATTTGATAACTCAGAATGATTTTCTAAGTTAAGTGTCATTTTTAACACTAAAATGATTTTTGATAATTAAAATATAACTAATGAAATTATAAGAATTAGTTTTTTGAGTTTTCTATGCTCAAAGAAATTTTCTAAAAATAAAATGGAAATTAACATAAAAACTTCATTTTTAACCTTTTTTTATATTTAAATAATTAAAAAATGATAAAAATTAAAAAAATAATAAAATTCATGAAAATGTTCTAATATATTTCCTAAGCACTTAGGAATAATTGGAATATTTTTCCTAAATTTCTAAGTGAAGATATTGAATTTTGAAGCTTAAAATAAATTTTAAAGGCTAAAAATGGATTTTCACTAAAATAATTACAACAATTCAAAGAAAAGTTAGAAAAATGTGAAAGTTTTTTCTTCGGGTTCCTTGACCTTAGAGAGATTTAATAAAAATATAAAACTTAATTTTCTACATTTAAAATATTTTATAATTAATAAATACTCTAGAAATTAAAATAATTTTAATAATTCAAATAAAACTGAATAAATCATGAAATTTGGTCCAATGATTCTCTGGTCTAAGTCTACCTCTGTTAGAAATTTGAAGGGGTTAAACTTTTCCTTGGTAAAGTTATGGATTTTTCTTTTAAAAATCCTATTTAGGGCATATAAATAAATATATAAATTAAATTAAATTTTGAAAAATCACATTTTCTCCTTTGATGTCTTAATTGACCCATTAAGTGAGGTGGAATAAAAATTCCAAAGTCATTTGAATTAAATTTGATGAATTATGAAGTTTTAGAGCCATATGGGCAAAAGTGTAATTTTGGAAATTTAGCCTTAATAAACATTTAGGCTTAATTCAAGAAAGGGAAAAGGGTAACCTCTGATCCTAATCAACATATTTGGATGACTGAAACACAAGGGGATCAATTGGTAGAAACCAATCTCACTTCTTTCAATTAAAGGATAAATTTGTAATTTCCTTAAATTATTAAAATTTGGAAGTCATCAATTAAATGATCCTAGATTAGGGGTATGATTTTGGGTGTTAATAACTCACTAATTTAACACCTATATTTGATGCTCAAATGACTTTAAAAAAAAAATGAATCATCATCACTTAAGATTCAACCTTTGTAAAAAGTAACTACAACATCTACCAAAGTCTAAAGGGCTTAGTAGTGACCTGAGCTAAATGAAATCTGATTAAATAAGGATTAGAAAAGTAAACATAATTAAAATTGAAAATTTTTAAAACCCTACAAGCCCAAATTAAAAAGTTGGCTAAGCGACTTGATAACATTAACTTGCCCCTTTAAGGGTCATCACCCACATAATTCTTAAGTTAAATTATAAGTGATAATTACCCTACTCTAAGGAATAATTGAAACATCAATGTTCACTGAGCATTAGATGTATTTTTATAGGATGAGTTATTAAGCAACATAATAAATTTAAATGAGCCAAGAATTTTCACAAGGTAGTAAGAGGGAAGCATGGACCTCCTTCTTTCTCCAGATCTATTGGATACCTCAGAGGTCTACTCAACTTGATATATTTTGCTTAAAAAAAACATCCTTAATAAAATTAATAGGGACCCATTAAGATATGACCTAGGGTTGGGTAGATCACTAAAACCTTCCTTTTCTGCTTTATATAAAATGCTTTCACATGCATTTTGAGTTTCAGGTGGTGGAACAAGAAGGCTTGCCAGGTACAGTTTTTATAGTTTACAGCGCCATCTTTTTTGTACTTTCATACTGTACTTTTTATGCTTACAAAACTTGCATGCTAAACAACAATGTCACCCTGCATGAAAACCAAAACTGTTAGGATAGCCACAAAACTAAAACCCAAAACCAAAATTGAAATCAACCAAGATAAAAATTACCTCGACAACATTCAAAATATAAAACAACTCAAAATTTAATCACAAACATCACAAAAATCACAACTACAACTAAATTAAGACATCTCTATCGGATGATCGGGAATCCCTCAGAGGAGGTAACCTACAGTTACTAATGAGGCTTTTCACAGTCTAAATAAAATTATGGAACTCGTTAAGTTGAGTTTAGTAAATTCATTTAGACTAAGTGAACCAATAGAAACTAGTGGTGCTGGAACAAGGGAACCGTGGGATCCTAACCGATGTTGCTTTAATCAACATTAACATGCCCCATAAAATTTAAAGAACTTCAACCATAGGGCCACCTGATTTGACATCATAACTTGACACATAGAAAACTTAAACTCGTCACGGGAAGGAGCTTGGAGCTAGCATGGTGGGTAACACGGCCATCTTCAACAGCAAAACATGTCTTCCCTAGCTAAACCAACTTCTTTTCTTAGAATTTAACAACCAAAACATAGGATTTCAAGGTTGCCTACTTATGCAACATAAATCCTCACCTTATCTTTAGGTCTTTGCACAATCATGTTGTGCAATTTAAGATAGGTCTTTGCCTTGGGACAAATTAAAATATTTCCCCTAAATTTCTAAGCCAATATATTAATTTTCAAAGGCTAAAAATGAATTATCTTTATTCTTCCACCAAAATAATTCTAATAATTAAAGTATAAACCGCAAAAATATGAAATTTGTTTCCTTAAGTTTATTGGACTCAGAGAGATTTAAGAGAATATAAAATTTAACTTTCCATTTAAATAGCATTTTATATTTAATTAATACTCAAAATAAATAAATAATTCTAATAATTAAATTAGACCTCTAAAAACCATGAAAATTAGTCCAAGTGGTATGATCCTGATTTTTTATATGTAAGGATTTATAAAGTTGACACCACTACAATGCCAAAAACTTGATCCTTGTATGAAAAGTAAGTTGTGCAAAATATATATAATTATAGGCAAATTAATAATGGGATCTACACAAGTATACGTATCGTTATCAAGTAGTAACTGACTTTCTATTTAAGCCCCAAATATCGATCCTACAGGGAAGGTGTAAATTGGCAATGATAAGTTTTACTAGAAAATTTAAAGAAAATCAAACAAAATCACTGTCACTAATTTTGAAAGTTGAGATGTTATGAAAACTAAAGTACTTAACTATTAGCAAAACAAAGATGCAAAGTTTAAAAAAAGTAAATACTAATCTACTAACTATCTTTATGTAATGAAGATTTCTTATTTGAAAAAGCATCATTCCCACTACAATGAGGTTCTTGTGAAATGAACAGAGATAAATTTTTATAATTTGTATTGTGCCAAATAGGAGCAATTATAGTTCTCCACCCTCATACAGTGCATAGAAAATCATTGGCTAATCATAGTTTTAGTCCCTAAATCTATGGCTAGGCTAGGAGGATACCGACTCCCACTCTAGAGCTCCCACTTCCCTTCACCTGAAGGCCGTGGTTAGGCTAGGAGGATACTGGCTCCCACTCTAGAGCTCCCACTTCCCTTCCCCTGAAGGCTAACTGCTCCATTAGTTTTTAAACACTAATATCGAATTGGGGATTTTTAGTCTGTCACCCTAGAAATATCCAATTCTACACCCAACAAAGTATATTACCGAATTGGTGATTTTAGTCTGTCACCCTAAAGATTCTCCAATTCTACACTTAACAAAGAATATTTACCTATCTACTTCCCTTCACCTGAAGGCTAACTCTCGCTTTAGTTTTTAAACACTAAGACCAAATTGGGGGACCCTAAGGATTCTCCAATTCTACACCCAACAAAGAATATTTCCTTATTTATTTACACTTAATTCCATGAAACACCCAATAAAAAATATTTCCCTACTTATTTGCACTTAATTTCATGAACGAATTTCTCCTCCATGAAATCAATTATGATCCTCACTCGTTGTAGAACTCATACTCCATTTCTTGGATCATATGTTTCACAACATATTTTAACAATTCAATTGGCCAAATCAAAATTTAAATTAAGTTCCGAGTTGAAAAATCATCACAATTTATTTTATATTTTAATATTGGCACATCATATTATCTTTTCATTTTACAATATCTCAGAGTAGGGACAAAGATAGAGGGAACTACATAGATTTAAAGACACAACAAAACAAAAATTTCATATATAAAAGAATGTTCATACACGACTAATAAACCAACAAAACTTATTTGAAACTCTTTCTCAAAGCAAATCCCTTGTAGCTTTTCCTTAGAAATGCAGGAAGAAGATATCTCTCACTTTTCTCCTTCTCAACACTCTTACAAAAAGTTTCACACAAAATCTCACCACACAAGCTCTAAACTATAAAATAAAAATAGCTAACAGACTCCATTATGGTGGTGGAATGAAGATGGATTATGAAGAAGGGCAAAAATGGACCGTGGTGGAATGTTTTGGAGTGAAAACGAGTCCATGTACTGATGAATTTCAGGCCCAAATAAAGCCCAAGGTCTGTTCTCCAATAGGTGCCTCTAAAAACTCTTCAAAAAATGTCTAAATAAATCGAACCTTCTAGAAAATGGGGTTGAATAGCCTTTGGTGTCGTATGGGCTGAGTAAAAATTTCAGCTGTTCTGTTGTTCTGCATCGTCAACGCTGCCTTTGTCGCGGTCGACACCGATCACTTCTTCAAAAACGTCATTTTAACTCCAAATTCCATCCTTTTTTGCTTCCTTTTTGCTTTATTTCCTAAAAATCAACAACTTGAACGAAAACATCAAATTACCTTCCATTAAGGTGCAATATCACCAAAAATAAGTATAAAATATGGGTCTAAAAAATGAATATTTTTGGTGTATCAAAATCCCCCAAACTTACATGTTACTTTTCCTCAAGTAACTCCTCTATACTATTAAAAATATGACTTATGGTAAATAATTTAACTTCTAGACTTCGATATCTTAATTCTCTGAACATAATAGTATAACTTAAGAAAAATTCAAAACAACTTCAGTTAATACTTCCATATTCAGTAATTAAGTCTAAGATTTTTTATCCTCTATTTATTTCAAGAAAAAATGCAATTTGTCATTATAAAGTCACTTAGAAAATTCATATGAAAGAGAACTTCATAAAACTTTATTAATCATTAAGCTAATACATAAATAAAAAGTTTACAAAATGTGTCAAAGTCTTTTTCCTTAAGTTGATCAAGTGAAACAAATTTTTAAGTAGGCATCTCTTCAAGCTTCTTCTCACAACTTTTTTTCTTTTTTCTTTACTTTTCAGGATCATTTTAATCCCCTTTTTCTTTTATTTCTTCTTCTCTTTTTTTTTTGAATGTGTGTGAGGATTACTATATATGGATAGCCTTTAATGATTTTGAACTTCACTATCCTCTTCTTAAAGTTAAAAACTTTTTACATTTCTTGACCTAACAAATTTATATTAACTTAAAAATTAAATAAGGTTTAATTCTTTTCTTTTTACATAAATCTTTTAAGATTTTGAATAGTTCAAAAATACAAATTCCTTTACTTAAAATTGAAAAACCTTTATTATTGAAAATTTTTACTTAAATTTACTATATATTTAGAAACATAAATATAGTTATCCCAATGTTAACGCCTAATACCAAAGGTCATGTTAAATTCAAAATTTTTGAAAATATAGCTAAGTGAGGACAAATAAAATTAAGTTCTTCCTTTTTTTTTAAATAATTTTTCTCCCCCCCCAAACTTAAATTTTTTTAAAAAAGATTTACAAGAAGAACTTTAAAAATAAAAGGATGAAAGAAAGCATTAAATACATAACGAAAATTCATAACTGTTGAAGATTCTAATTTTTACAAATAAATTCTAAAATACTGCAGGTACTAATATGAAAAACTACAAAGCTTAAAACATTAAATTGCACATAATATATGTAAAATTTACTGAGAAAGAGTTAATTACAATACATATAACAAAATGTTGAAACTAACAACAAAACTAAACTAAATTCTAAAAATGAAAACAATTTTACACATTGTAGTTTCACATTACAACATAACAATAAGGTCTCAACAATACCACAAAACAATCAATAAAATCACAAAGTACAACACAAACAAACAAAAAGATCACCATTCATCATCTTCTTCATCATTAACATCTAACTTCTGCTGCTGATATGGAGTATAAACAGGGTGAATAGGGAACCGAACTGTATGATCATCCCTCAGGTATTTCACTAAAGCATCATCATAAGCAGCATCATATTCAAACTTCTGGCAAATCAGATAATCTGTATGAGTATTTCTAGCCTCCATGTTCTGCATCCTATGATCCATCCTCAAAATATCTCCCTGCTGACTCATCATCTGATCCAATAACTCCCTATTACTGGGGCACTTGAAGTAGGCTCACTAAAAGTAGGGGTCCTAGAAGTAGAAGAAATATCATTGGCCTTTCTTCCAGATATCTAATCAACATGGGACTCATAAGTCTTAATGTTTGCAGGCACAAGCGGTCTCTGAGGCTCAATCTTCTTATTATCCAGTCTGAAATCAACTCCTACATGCTCATAAAGTGTATAAATGAGAGCAGGGTGTGTCAATCCACCAGTGGTCCCTCCTAGAGCAATAGATCGAGTGTTCATATAAATGATAGAGCCTACATTTATATCCATCACTTGGTAAATACAGTAGTTTAGGATGGCTCTATCCTTATTTACTTCACTATGATGGTTTGTTGGAATCATCCTCCCAGAAATAAAATAATGTCAGGCCTTAGATACTACATCTAACATAGAAAAGGGAAAGTTGACTTTAACTTCATTCTTTACTTTTCAAGCCCCTTTCTCACCACTCAGCAAGAAATAACCTAATCTAAGGCCTCATTTATAGTAGAGAATGAATGATACTGGCATCTATAAACATCTTCTAACTGATAAAACTCATTTATTTTTTTTGGAGTAAACTCCACCCTTTTTCCTCGAACAAAAATAAAATCATCAGAAGCCTATGGAAATTTCACATAAAATTCCATAACTATACCAGCTATTGCATCGGCAGTAAAATAATAGAAGTTTTCCCACTGTCAAGTGATAATAAATCATTCAACAACTCCTCCCGGATTTTTAAAACCTCAATCCAGAATCACTTTTTATTTTCTCGAAGATTATGAAATCGAGCATTAGCTTTAAAGCTAACAAAATTTTGCTCGTCATATTTTATTTTTCTTTTGCTCAATCTAGGTGCCATAGAAAATCTAGAAAAAATTGATAAAAATCCGAATAAATTCCAAAATTTATAAATTCAAAATGTAAATCACTTTAAACTTAAATCTACTAAGTAAAAGTTTTTCACCAAAACATTTTCTCAAAATCTCTGAAAAAAATCCAAAACTTTCGGATCTAGGCAATGTGAGAAAAATCTTTTTTTTTCTTTAAAGTGTAGCTCTTACCCAGAGAAAATGAAATACGAAGTTCCTTTGCCTCTAAATCGCTTCAAGTTCGCCCAAAATCAAGCCATGTGTGAAAACCGAAGGTTTAAGGTGACTTTAGGGGTAAAAATGGATGTTTTACGGTGAAAATTATTAATTAAACGGGTTATTACTGCTCTCGGATCGAAGGCGTCGTCGACCCCCATGCTAGCGTCGTTGGCGCTGAAGGCCCGAAATTCACTATTTTGATTTTTTCAAAATTTTAATTTCCTTTTAATTTACTTCAAAGTTTTTTTAGTATTTTCAAACACAAATTTTATCTAAAAATAATTCACAAAGAAACAATCACAAACAACCATTTTCACAAACAACAACAAACTAACTTTTATATATGAAAATATACTTTTTACAAACGCATTTCACAAATCACACATTCAAACCTATTAAGCAAACTAATTATAAATCAGCGTTGAAATCAAGCCACAACACTAAACACTGACACAAAACTATACACATAATCAAAGTTCATAATTCTAAAGTAAAAACAAACCAAACCAAATCAAATCAAATCCACATAAGTACATCAAATACATAAATATTATTAAGCAAGTACAGAATCCAAAGTCCTCAGTCATTTCGCTTCATCTTCAGCGCTTTCACCTCCTCTAATATCTCTCATGGATTGGTAATGAACATATAGGTTGTAGAAGGATCGGTACGGGAATTGATCTGTTGAATTTTCTTCGATCCACTCATTTTCTTTAAACATCTAAACTAATCCTACTTCAAAAGTTCCAGTATGATCAAAATTTTTTTTCATTCTCCAATCAAGGTGATCAATATGGTACTTAAGATCTCCCACTGCATTCATAATACTCTAAAGTTCCCTTTCAATTTTCTTCAATTTCTTTTCTAAAGCAAGCGAACATCCTACTTTTGGTGGTATTAATGGAGTTGAAGCATGTGAAGAATGATCCATAATAGAATTTAGTGCTTCATTTCCATTACCAACGTACTTATCATCAATAGGGATCATAGGCTATCATGGTAATTAAACTTTTTCCCAACTTTCATATGGTCAGAAAAATTGTAGAAGGATGCCCAAGTCCACAAATTAGCCCATTCATAATGATACCCATAATAGATTTAAATATGATTGATCCTATATCATTAGGTTTTTTCATTTGAATATAGTAGTTTAAAATAGCACTTTCCTTGGTGACTCTACTAATCTTCATCTCTACTACATAAAAATATGACTTATGGTAAAGAATTTAACTTCTAGACTTCCATATTTAAATTCTCTGAACATAATAGTATAAGTTAAGAAAAATTCAAAATAACTCTAGTTAATACTAAAGGTGCTAGTATATTCAGTAATTAAGTTTAAGATTTCTGATCCTATGTTTCTTTCAAGAAAAATTGCAATTTATCATATTAAAGTCACTCAAAAAATTCATATGAAAATGAACTTCATAAAACTTTACTAATCATTAAGCTAATACTCAAATAAAAAGTTTAGAAAATGTGTAGAAGTCTTTTTTCCTTAAGTTGATTCAAGTGAGGTAATTTTAATTAGGCATCTCCTCAAGCAAAGTCTTTTTCCTTAAGTTGATTCAAGTGAAGCCAATTTTTAATTAGGCATCTCCTCAAGCTTTCTCCCCGTAACTTTTTTTTTTGTTTTGTTTTGTTTTCTTTTCAGGATCATTGTTAATCCCCTTTTTCTTTTCTTTCTTCTTCTCTTTTTTTTTATGTATGTGAGGATTACTATATCTGGATAGCCTTTAATGATTTTGAACTTCACTATCCTCTTCTTAAAGTCAAAAAATTTTTACATTTCCTCACTTAACAAATTTATATTACCTTAAAAATTGCATAAAGTTTAATTCTTTTCTTTTTACATAAATCTTTTAAGATTTTTAATACTTCAAAAATACAAATTTATTTACTTAAAATTGAAAAACATAGTCTTATTCTCTTTTACCAATTATCTTAGTCTCTAGAATTAACCCTTTCAGTTTTCTTCAATTTCTTCTCCAATGCGAGCGAACTTCCTACTGTTGGTGGTGTTAATGGAGTTGAAGCATGTGAAGAATGATGCATAATAGCATTTAGTGCTTCATTTCCATTACCAACATACTGATCATCAGTAGGAATCATGGGCTCCCATGGTAGTAAATTTTTTTTTGCAACTTTCATATGGCACTTGGGATTGACTGCAAATCAGAAAAATTGTAGAAGGATGCCCAAGTCCATAAATTGGCCCATTCATAATGATACCCATAACAGATTTAAATACGATTGATCCTATATCAATATGTTTTTCCATTTGAATACAATAGTTTAAAATAGCACTTTTCTTGGTGACTCTACTAATCTTCATAGTAGAGATTAATTTTGTACAAATAAAGAAATGCCACTGCTTCGAAATTGGATTAAGTGATGAAGCAGGAAAACAAATATATCCTTCATATTGTACTTCCCACATATCACTTTCATCCGTCAGAAATTATAAACATCTTGCATCAAATCTCACGTAGGAATGAAATTAGTATAATGACAGATTAGAATATTTTATATCATATACAATTCATTAATCCTTGCATGTGTAAATTGTACAACCTTACCTCGTATGAAGACAACTTCTTGCATAATTCCATGTAAAATTGCATAGAACTCCTTCACTACAGGCATAACAATTGCAGCGGTAGTGTAACACAGAACTTCCCATCACCTTTGCAAAATGACCTTATCAACTGGAGCACTTGGATTGATCAATCCATGATTAACAAATCCTCTTTCGTTGATCAATCTCTTCTTCATAATAACTTTATCATATAATCTCTATACGTCGAAACTAATAAACTTTCTTCGATTGAAAACTCCATACCTTGAAGTATTTCTAAAATTAGAAGCCATGGAATTTGAAAATAGGAAGTTTTTAGGCATCCTAGAAAGTTTTTAGGACTTTAAAAACACCTCATGATAGTTATTATGGAGCAAAATCCTGCCAAATTCTGCCAAAAGTTATCTGAACCGTCAAACCGCTCTCAGTGTTGTTGGCACTCCTGATTGGTGCTGCCGGCACTGAGGTCCATTTTCTTTGGCGCGATCGGCGCCCATTCCAGCGCCGTCGGTGCCAGTGGCCAAAATTTTGCGACTTTCATTTTTTGTTCAATTTAATTCCAACTTTTTCTCCAATACCAATATTTGACTTAATTTATAATAAATGCAATTGTGTAGGATTATTATCTACTAATATATAAAATACTTATCAAATAAAATAGTAATACATAGATATATATGTATGGGTTGCCTCCCACAAAGCGCTTGGTTTAACGTTGTCAGCCCGACACACCATTTATTTAGTTGGGTTGACTTAACATTAAAACTTCCTTAAATTGATGTATGTGTCATTCATAATAATGTTTCAGATGATGCCCATTAACTTTAAATACCTTTCCAGTGTTAGGATTTTTGATAACAATAGTTCCATAATGATAGACTTTAATCACTTTAAATAGTCCTAACCATCTGGATTTCAGTTTTCTTGGAAACAATCTCAATCTTATATTATATAATAGAACTTCTTTTCCAGGTTCAAATTTTTTCTGAATAATCTTCCCATCATGCCATATTTTAATTTTGTCTATATAGATTTTTGCATTATCATATGCTTCATTTCTTATTTCCTCAAGTTCATTGAGTTGCAATAATATTTTCTCACCAGCATCTTTTAGATTAAAATTAAATTTTATATTACCCCAAAATGCTTTATGCTCTCATTCTATTGGTAAGTGACATGTTTTTCCAAATATCAGTATGTATGGTGACATTCCTATAGGAATCTTATAAGTAGTTCTATATGCCCATAATGCAGTATCTAGTCTAGCAGACCAATCCAATTTATAAGGATTTACAGCTTTTTCTTAAATACGTTTAATTTCACGATTTGATATCTCTGCTAGACCACTAGTTTGAGAATGAAAAGCAGTAGAGAATCTATGCATAATATCATATTTCTTAATTAATTTTTCAATTTTCTCATTTTTAAAATGGATGCTCCAACAGTAATAATTACTCTCGGCATTCCATATCTTGTAAAAGTATTTTTAATTAAAAATTTAGAAACAATTCGAGCATCACATCTGGGTATAGCAATAGCTTCAATCCATTTGGACATATAATCAACTGCAAGTAAAATATATAAGTTTCCAAATGAAGGCATAAATGGTCCCATAAAATCTAATCCTCATACATCAAAAACTTCAACTTTCAATGGGTAATTTAGAGGCATTTCATTTCTTCTAGAAATATTTCATACTCGTTGACATCTATCACACATTTTAATATATTCATTAACATCTTTAAAAATAGTAGGCCAATAAAGTCTAGCTTGCAAAATATTGTATGTAATTTTATTTGTTCCATAATGTCCTCTAAATTCATAATCATGACATCTTTCAATTATCTGTTGAGTTTCTTCATAAGGCACACATCTTTTAATAATTAGAATCTTTACATTATTTATATAAATATGGGTCATCCCAAAAATAGAAATTTGAATCATATATAAATTTCTTTAATTAATTATTTATATCCCAAAAATAGTCTTTTGAATCATATATAAATTTCTTTAATTATGAATTATTCATATTGAGTGGTAAAATATCTCTTACAATATAATTCACTATATCAGCATACCACGGTACATCCGTTTCATCAATACTATATAGTTGTTCATCAAGGAAATTTTCTAAAATTTCATTTGCAAAATTAGTTAATATTTCTATTTCTATCCTAGACAAATTATCAACTATTTGATTATTATTTCCCTTTCTATCAATCACAGTAAAATCAAATTCTTGTCATAGAAGTATCCATCTAATTAATCTTGGTTTAGCATCCTTCTTTTGCATCAAGTATTTAATATTATAAAGATATGTATTCACTATACATCTAGTTCCAATTAAATAAGGTCTAAATTTATCAAAGGCATAATAAATAGCTAATAACTCTCTTTCAGTAGTAGTATAATTAATTTGATTTTCATTTAGAGTTTTACTAGCATAATATATAACTTTAAAAGCTTTATCGTGCCTTTGTCCTAATACAGCCCCAATAGCATAATCACTAGCATCACACATTATTTCAAATAGTTTCTCCTAGTCAGGTGGTACTATTATAGGTGTAGTGATTAATTTTTTCTTTAATAATTCAAGTTCTTTGGTGCATTCTTTAAGAAAATCAATTTCTGTATCTTTTTCTAAAAATTGGCATAGAGGCTTAGTTATTTTTGCAAAAATTTTTATGTAGCGCCTGTAAAAACCAACATGTCTCAGAAAACTTCTCACCCCTTTAACACTAGTAAGTGGGGGTAATTTTTCTACAACTTAGATTTTTGCAGGATCTACCTCCATGCCTTTTTCAAAAATCTTATGCCCAAACACAATACCTCCTGTAACCATAAATTGACATTTTTCTCAATTTAATACTATGTTGGCTTTTTCACATACTTCTAGAACTTTTTCTAAATTATTAAGGCATAACTCAAACGAAGTTCCAAATACAAAACTATCATCCATAAACACTTTCATTCCATGTTCTATAAAATTACTAAAAATTGACATCATGCTTCTTTGAAATGTTGCAAGTGCATTGCATAATCCAAAAGGCATTCAATGAAAAGCAAATGTTCCGTATGGGCTTGTAAATGTTATTTTCTCTTGATCCTCTGGAGCAATTGGAATTTAATGATAACTGGTATATCCATCTAAAAAGTACTAATATTTATTCTCAACCAATCTATCCAACATTTGGTCTAGAAAGGGTAAATGAAAGTGATCTTTTCTGTTAGCCATATTTAATTTCTATAGTCAATAAAAATTCGCCAACCAATAACTTTTCTTATTGGTATTAATTCATTTTTCTCATTTTCTTCAATAGTCACTCCTCCTTTCTTCGGAATATAGTGAATTGGGCTTACCCAAGCACTACCTGAAATAGGATATATAATTTCAACATCTAACCATTTTAAAATCTTCTTTTTAACAACTTCTTTAAATTGGGTTTAATCTTCTCTGAGGATCAGCTTTAGATTTATATTATTCATGTAATAAAATTCTGTGCAAACAAATTGAAGGACTAATTTCATTAACATCTGCTAAATTCCATCCAAATGCCTTTTTATACTTTCTCAACATTTCTATGAACTTTTGTTCTTGAATTTCAGTTAACTCAGAAGATATAATTAACAGACAATGTAGATTACTCTTCGAAAAATACATACTTTAAATGGGCAGGTAATATCTGTAATTCAAGTCCAGGTGGTTTAATACTTGAAGGAATAAGATTTTTACTATCATTTTCCAACAAGTCTAACGTTTTAAATTTGCCCTGAATATAATCCAAATCTTCTCCTTTTATTTCATCTTCATTCTCAAAATTTTCTCCTTTCTTTAATTTATCTTCACACTCATTTTTAAACTATTCTTTACTTAGATAATCAGCTAGTTCCATCCTGAAACATTCATTATCTTTTTCTATTGCAATATATTTCATAGCTTTTGCTATATAAAATTTACTTCTTGATCATTAACTATCATTATTATTTCTCCTTTTTGCACATCTATTACAGCTCTTCCTGTTGCAAGAAATTGTCTCCCTAAAATAATAGCAATCTCTTTATCTTCCTCCATATCCAATACTATAAAGTCTACAGGAAAAATAAATTTATCCACTTTACTAGTACATCAACTATAACTCCTTTTGGACAAGTTATTGATCGATTAGCTAACTTAAGAGTTACTATAGTATGGGTAATTTCTCCCAAATCTAAACGTTTAAATATTGATAAGGGCATAAGATTGATACTCACTCTTAAATCACATAAAGCATTTCCATAAAACTTTTCACCAATTGCAAAAGTATAATAAAATACTAGGATCTTTTAATTTTTCAGGAAGCTTTTTTTAATAATAGCACTACACTCTTCACTGAGTGCAACGGTCTCATGATCTGTAAACTTCATTTTCTTATTTAATACATCTTTCATAAATTTCACATAACTTGGCATTTGTTCCAAAGCTTCAACAAAAGGAATATTTATCATTAACTTCTTAAGGAATTCCAAAAATTTTGTAAATTTTTTATCTTTATTTTTCTGCTTTAGTCTTTAAGGAAATGAAGGTATTTTTTTTTCTAAAGGAACCTGTGTTTGTTCATTTTCATGTTGATCATTTTCCATTTCTTCCTTCTCTTCATCAACTTCAGTTTCTCTTTGGACCCTTGTTTCAACTTCTTTTCCACTTCGTAATTGAATAGCTTTAATTTGCTCTTTATTTTGATGTTTTGGATTAACTTTCATAGTACTCAGAAGAATTCCAGAAGGTCTGTTACTAAGTGCAGTAACAATATGTCCTAATTAATTTTCAATATTTCTAATAGCAGGCCCTTGATTTTGTATTTGATTTACCATATTCAACATCACTTCTTTCATCGTCAACTTCTTTTCTTTAACTTGTAGGTTGAGATTGGAGTGAAATCCTAGAGGATAATAAGGTCAAAAATCAGGATTGCCTTGATTGTTCAGATTTCCAAATGGATTCACCAGATTGTTATAATTATTCCAACTAAAATTAAGGTAATTAATATGGATTATTATTTTAATTATTTATAGCATTTAAAGTTTCATAAGATGGTTGAGTATCAATAATCTATCATAGTGAATTTTACTCTAATATTGGGGGTATTTGAGAATAGTTCACTTATATTTGATCAATCTTTTTAGAAATAGCAGGAATTTGAGATGCCAAAATAGACATTACATCAGAATCATGAATACTAGCTACTCTCTTAAGATTTACCCTTTCAGAGGGCCATTGAAATTTATTAGTAGCCATTTTTTCAATTAAAGAATATGCTTCATCAAAAGGTTTTGACATTAATGATCCACCCGCAAAAGCATCTATAATAGATCTTAGTTATCCTACTAATCCATTGTAAAAGGTTTGAATTATTAACCAATCTGGAAAAGCATGGTGTGGACATTTTCTAATAAGATCTTTAAATCTTTCCCAAGCTTCATATATCGATTCTCCTTCAAACTAATAAAAAAATGTAATATCATTTCTAAGATTAGCAGTTTTCGAGGGTGGAAAATATTTAGTCAAGAATTTTTGTGATAGTTCTCCCTAAGTTCGAATAGACCAAGGTCCTAACAAATTTAACCAAGCCTTGGCTTTATCCCTTAATAAAAAATAAAAAATTATAAGCCTAACAACATCATTAGACACTTCGTCATATTTAAATGTAGCATAAATCTCAAGAAAACTAGTGAGATGTAAGTTAGGATCTTTAGTAGGTGATCCTCCAAACTGATTATTTTGTACCATTTGGATAATAACAGGTTTAAGCTCAAATGAATTAGCAACAACATTAGGATTTTGAATAGTCAAGTGAAGTTCATCTGCTGTCGGATTTGCATAATTTTTTAAAGGTCTTTCTCGATTCTCATTTATTAGATTTTCAAAGTTATTTGCCATTTCTTTTTAAATTTTTAATTTCTCTTTATTGTTTTCAAATTTTTCTAATAGTACGTTCTAACTCTGAATCGTGAGGTACTAAGCCTTCGGTTCTAATGTTTCGCATAAACAAATAAAGTAAGGAAAGTAAAATTCTCTTTTTTTTAAAAGAAAATACTCTTAAATAAATATCTTTTTGGATTTTTGATTTTTTTTATATATATTTTTTTAATTTTTATATATTTTTATAGTATATATATATTTATTATTTCTAATTTTCTTAATTTTTTAAAATTATTTAATTTACCTGAATTTAATTGTTACCTTCTCCCGACAACAGTGCCAAAAACTTGATCCCGATTTTTTTATATGTAAGGATTTATGAAGTTGACACCACTACATCGCCAAAAACTTGATCATTATATGAAAAGTAAGTTGTGTAAAATATATTTAATTATAGGCAACTAATATTGAGATTCTATGCAAGTATACATATCGTTATCAAGTAATAAAGGACTTTCTATTTAAGCACCAAATATCGATCCCATAGGGAAGGTGTAAATTGACAATTATAAGTTTTACTAGGAAATTTTTAGAAAGTCAAATGAAATCACTGTCACTAATTTTGAATGTTGAGATGTTATCAAAACTAAAGTACTTAATTATTAGCAAAACAAAAATGCAAAGTTTAAAAAGTAATTATTAATCTTCTAACTATGTTAATGTAATGAAAATTTCTTATGTGAAAAACCATCCTTCCAACTACAATGAGGTTCTGGTGAAATGAGATGAGATAAATGTTTATGAAATGTATTGTGTCAAATTGGGGATTTTAGTCTGTCACCCTAAAGATTCTCCAATTCTACTCCCAATAAAGAATATTTCCCTATTTATTTGCACTTAATTCCATAAACGAATTTCTCTTCCATGAAATCTAATGTGATCCTCACTCTGTTGTAGAACTCATACTCCATTTCCTAGATCATATGTTTCACAACATATTTTAATNGGATCTTCTCAACATATTCTGCCTGAGACAACTTCAGTTTTCTTGCACTCCTGTCTCTGCTAATTCTCATCCCAAGGATTTTCTTGATTGGACCTAAATCTTTCATCTTGAACTCATTTGATAATTGTTTTTTTAAGTTTCTGATTTTCTCTATATCTGCTTATGCAATCAACATGTTATTCACATTCAAAAGAAACAAAATATAACAGTTACCGAAGTGTTTGATGAAGTGGTCTGCCTGACACTTCAAGTACCTATTTTTTGACATAAATCAGTCAAACCTCATGTACAGCTGTCTCGTGGTTTGCTTCAACCCATAAAGGCTCTTCTTCAATATGCAGACCAAACATTCTTTGCCTGGAAACTTGTAACCTTGTGGTTGCACCATATATAACCCATCCTCCAGATTTCCATGTAAGAAAGCTGTTCTTACATTCATTTGCTTCAAATGTAGATCTTCGTCTGATATTAGACTCACCACACCCTTGATAGTAGTCTTCTTACCACCGGGGAGAAGATCCCTATATAATCCACCCTTCTCTCTGCTGTAAATCCTTCATAACAAGTGTTGCCTTGTAGTGCTTGCTACCATCTGACTCCTCTTTC
>JXCR01118841.1:32876-50574 GCA_002079205.1 Phalaenopsis hybrid cultivar
GCATAATATAAACCCTATTTAATTCCTTATATTAAATAGGGGAATTTTTCGGCCAATACATTGGTTTCGCAGACCAAACAGATGTCATAACTTTCTTTAGTTTATTTGATCGAGCCTCACCCTCAATTATTGTGTTCATCCTTCGGAATAGATACAGGATTTGAGATAAAGCGCTCTTTCATTTAAAATATGAAAATTATGGGGTCAGTTTGACTTCATCTTTTTTTTTTCAAAAATAAAAAATTTTTTTAAAGCGTCCTTCCGAAGCGGGTAACGGGATTTCAATTCTGATGACCGACAGCTTCTTACGGGCAAACCCCACACCAAAAATAGTACCTTATACAAGACTCAAATCCTTGAGCAATGGGTTTACATGTAGGATAAGTAGTGTTAGGGTATTTTATTGGAATTGTGTTTAACTGGTCTCGAATCATATCCTGGTGGGTTCTTATAAATTTAGAGAATGATTTTTTTCAACATAGTATAATAGGTTCAAATGCTCTTTGAAACATCTAAAACTTTGCAAAGGTGTTATGAACATAGCCCTGAACAACTTTAGAATCATCTGGATTATTTTTCGTTCACTTCATCCTATTACCACGTTAAATTAATCAATCACAAATTAAGTAAAGGTTTAGTTATGATGTTTTAGCATGTGCTCATTGAACTTTATTATTTTAATCAACCCATGAGTAGGGCATCTAGCTATATTTAAGGATTATAAATAACTACTCTTAAGGGTAAATTTAATCATTAAAGAAAATTTGTACCCTTTTTTATTGGACTTCAGCTTGTAGTGTTTTAAAGCTGTTTTTAATTGATTGTATTTCCTTTCTAAACCTTATTAAATGATTTTAGATTAACCCTGGTTCACTACCAAGCTCTTAAAGGTTTAGGGGTAAAATGTAATTTTATAAAAAGTTTTATACCATGGTGTTTAATTGTCATTGAAAGATTGAATTGCACTTAACCCTTGATTAGGGTTCAAATTAGTGAATTATTATCTTCCTAACTCAAGCCCCCACATCATGATCATCAAAGACTTAATTATCTTCCAACCCATAACAGTTTGATTAATTACAATTTTACCTTTTGTAGAAAATGAAGTGAATTGCCTCCCACCCTTTAACCCTTCGTATTTCAATCACTTCAAAATTTTAATTATCATAATCTTTACCTATTTACCCTCTAATTTGACCTAAATTTTGATTTGGACTTCAAAATTCCATAACAATTTGTTTACCCCTAGGGTTCTTTGCTTCATAACTCTCTAAATTTAACTCCAAAGACTTTGAAAATTTGTTGTTACCCTACTCATAAGTTAATTAACACATCAGAGAATAATTTATATTTTTCTAGTTTTTATTTAATTTTTAATAATTTTTTTAGTCCAAAAGTAGGAAATTTCAAAGTTAACTAATTTAGTTAATAAAAACATCTTTTCTATCCTTAAGAAATTTTTAGGAGGTTAACCTAGATCAGATGACCACTTGGAATAAATTTTGTGAATTTTTTAATTGTATTTTAATATTTATAATATTTAATTAATTTTAAAAAATAAATAAATAGAAAATACATTTTATTTTTAAAACTTTTTTTATATTTTTCATAAGTCTCTCTGACTCAGAGAACCTAGAGAAGTTACTTTTATATTGTATAATAATAATTATTTTTTCATCATTATTTAATTAAAAAATAACGAAAAATATGTTTAAATACTAAAAATACCTTCTTACATATTTAAAAATTTATAAAAAAATAATTTTAAGTTGTTTTCTGTAGTTATGGAATAATTTGTGATATTTTGAAGTACATTTATGTTTTTGTAATTTTTAGTTTTTTTTTATTTTTAAATTAGAAGATAACTCAAAAATTAATTTTTTATTTTGACTTCAATTTGGGCTTAAGGAATCATTCAAACCAATTTTCATAATTTTCTGATTTTTTTTATTTTATATAATTATTTTAAGCAAAAATTTCTATTTACTTAGAAAATATATTTTTTATATTGAAAATAATTTTGTTGACTTTCAAATTTTCACAGAGACTTTACAAAGTCATTTTCTTCATTTTGGGATATTTTGGTGATTTTTTTAATTATTTAGTATTTTTCTAATTTTAATAATTTTATTGGTTTTAACTGGAAGGATGTATTTTAAATTAAATTTGGTTTTTATTTTTATAAGGACCTTTGACGACAGTGAACCTAGTAAACTTGATTTTATACTTTCCAAATATTTATTATTTTATAATTATTTAATTGAAATAATACTAAAATTTCTAGGAAAATAAAGCTTTTGATTATAAGGATGTTCTCTGATTTAGGAAAAATAAGAGAACACTCCAAGGCACGTGAAGAATGAGCCCTCCAAATTTCACATTATTTTGATTAATATTTAGTTAGTTATGATTTAAACAAGTTTTAAAGTATTTAATTAATTTAAAAAAATATATAATGCAAAAAAATTATTTTTAGTTCATATTTTCTTCTCTATTCACGGAGCACAGGGTATTTTTATTTTAATTTTAGGATTTGTCCACACCAAGATATGTATTTTTAAAGTTTATGTAATTATTTAAATCCAAAATATCCTATTTTTATACTTATCCACGTCGGTCACCACCTCAACCTCGGCGTCTCTGAATCTCCATGTTGTGTGTTTTGATTGGTTGCACTTTCCACGTTGGTGTTGACTCGGCCCGCGGTTCACGTAACTTTTCTTCGTCCGATCTGATCTCTGTCATTCGTTCGACACACGCAGAAATGGATTACATTTGTTCATCATCCCTGATCGCCCTAACTCAAGAACTGTATGTGTTCTAACCCTAAGATCTCACTCAATACTCAACCAAATCAGTGTGGTTTGTTCCTAAATGTTCATCTAAGTGAGACAAACCTATCTACATGGTTAAATACGCATGAAATACAAAATTTCTTCATAAAGGTCCAAACTGAGGCAAGATTTAGGGATTTCGAATTATATATCTGTCCAAGAGGTGAAGCCTCAATTGGGTTGGCTGGAAACAATTTCCTTGATTCCATGAACCTCCTTCAAGTGTCCTTTGACCTGTGATTGAGCCTGGGTATGATCTAGGTTGGAGGGTGGCTCGGGCTTGGTCTTGAGCTATGCCAGAGGGCTCACAAAGAACTAATTTTGATTAGGGTGTTCCTCTTTTGTTCAGGAGAAGCATTTGAGTGAATCAATTTGTAATTTTTGTGGACTTTATGGTATGATAGTGGAATGCCCAAGATTTTGAGCTAAAAAATAAGGCTGAGTCGTGGGGATGGGGGCTGAAGATGATCGGAATGGGCCCAGGATCACTGGAACTAGAGTTTTGAACAATTTTGACATAGTTTCCATAGGTTTTGTGCACTTCCTCGTTTTGGTCATGGTGTGGTGGTGCATTTATAGGCAGAGAAAAAGTAGCCAATTAGACGGGCTGAGGTGTGAAACATGTTGTTGAGGTGGACTGATAAATGCAAGAATCTAATTGGAATTAAACACATTGGATCGGGGGAATTGTGGGTTTTGACCATGGGGGCTCCTTTCGGGTATGAATTTTTTGATGACTAAGGCGGCTGGCCAGGCCAACTGTGGCCGCTTGGTAGCTCAGGGAGGTCAGGGGTGGAGAAATGTGGAAGTAATTGAGATGTGCCAAGTGGTTGAGGGTGGATCAAAGAGGAATAGGGTTTAGGCCTCTTTTGGGTTTGATTTGGGTTTACCCCTTGGAAATGGCTTGGTTCCTCTCTCCATGTTGGTTGTCTGGCCTCCTTGGTCTTTGGGTTCAGTCTAAGAAGTCACCTCCAAGGGATTAGGGTTTGAACCTAAGCTTGGCATGAAATATGGGAGGGTGAGACAAAGTTCGAGAAGCTTGAAAGTTGGTCCCTTTTTTGCCACTTAAGGCATGGTGGAATTTCCTATGGCTCGCATGGCTTAAATGTGGATTGGGGGAAGTTCTATGGCTTACATGTGACTTGGCCAAGTTTCATGAAAAAGGATTTAGGAATTTTATGGATTTTTGTGAGGTGTTGGTGAAAATTCAAATTTGAATGAATTTAATCATGTATGCCCTAGTGTATAGTTTGGTTTGATTAAATGGATGATGTGAAGAATTTGTCATGTAGGCTTTGGGATTTTAAAATGAAGTAAAAGTTTGGGCTTGGGTTCATGGGGTTTTAGAATTATTTAGTGAAGGATTTTAAATTGGGTTTTTAAAATTAATCATGGTAGGATAGATGAAGAATGGTCATGAAAGAGAATTTATTTTGGGCTTAAATATAATAAAATTTAGTTTGGAATGGTTTTGGTGGGATTTTGGGGCAAATTGGGATTTTTGTTGGGTCGTAGGGTCATTTTGGGAATTTTTGGGAAAATCAATCAATTTTAGGAAATTTGGGTTAGTTTGGGAAATTTGAATAATTTAAGGTGGGCTATGATGATTTCTTGTGGGAAATTGGGAATTTAGAGAATTTTGGGTATTTTAGGGTTTTTGAGGTATTTTGGGAGAAATTGGGGCTAAAAGGCGAAAGTCAGATATTTTGGTAGAATTGAACTTGATTGGGTAGAGTAATTATGCAAGTCCTGAAAAGCCTTTTGTCCCAACCCGCACTTACGCATTCTTTTAATCTCCTTAATTATGCCAGAAAATATATCTCAATTTATATCTAGCGGCTAGTGTGAACACTTGCAATGATTTATAAATTATATAATAGATTTTCACACTATGATCACTATGCAAGTATACGTATCGTTTCAAGTATAGGATTTTCTTTAAAACCCCAGTATCGATTCCATGAGGAATGTTGTAACTCTTAAAATCAGCTTACAGAAATTCTATTTAAATTGCAATCTAAAAAGATAAAATATTTAAAAAGATATACTTGCTAAAAATTACAACTAAAAGAGCATAAAAAGAAAATAATAATTAAATATAAAAGCTTAGCAAAATATAACAACGAGTTTGGATATTATGAAAAATCTTTCCCCTTAAAGAGAGATTTATACTATGTAGGATTGAAATGATTTAAGACAAAATTGAGGTATTGTGATAAATAGAGGCATACCTTATTCTTTACCCCCTCACGGTGCTTGCAAAGAACATTAGCTAACTTAAGGTCGATTCCTTAACATCTCGACTCCACATTAGTGCAATCTTGTCTCTCACCTCTAGATGCCCCTAGCCAATGCCATCGCAATGATTGAATCTCAGCGTCACGCTATTAAACCTTAAGCCAAATTTATAAGAATCTATCCTGTCACACTAGATCTCACCAATTCTACGCCGATCAAAACTTATCTCCCTATTTATTTCCACCCCCCCTTAGGTGATCGTCATGGCTCTGCCTAGAATGAAGTGTGGTATCCACTAGTTGGGTGAAATCATAGCCCTCCTAGGTCATTATGTTTCTTAACAAATTTTAACCTCACAAGTGGCCAGCTTGTAAAGTAAATGAAGATTCAGCGAAAATACCATCACAAATTTTAAAAGTAAAAAACAATCTTTAAATCATTCTCATCCCACAAGATTAAGTCCCATATGCAAGAAGAAAGAAAGGGAACTACTCAGAATTAATGGAGATTAAATAAAAACAAAAGATTTGCATTGAAATCTAAGTTTTAAAACATAAACTCAAACACAAATACAAAGTACCTTTTGTTTTCTCCCCAAGCAAGCTTCTGGAGTTTCCTCTAAGCAATCTCCAAACTTCTTCACACTAAAACACACTCACACTCACACTTGAACACAAAATATGAAAAACCTAATTCACTATTTCCGTCCAATTGAAGTTTTGAGGCTTCAAAAGGTCTCTAAATTTAGCTAAATCCTTTTCATTAAATAGAAAACAGAAAATAACCAAGGGTTGCTTCAAACACCCCTCCAAAATTGGGCCAAATTTGATGTATCTTATAGAAAGGTAGTTACTGGAGCTATAACGCCAGTCTGGGGCGCTATAACACTCTTATGGCTCATCGGTAGCGCTATGGCGCCAAGGGGTGGCGCTATAACGCCACACAAAAATTACCATTTTTTTCTCATTTTCTCAAAATGTCTATTCCATGTACCCGAAACCAAAAATATGCAAAATATCTTCCTTTAAAGTGTAATATCATCAAAAATGTATATAAAATGCTTATAAAGCATGCAATAAAATATGTTATTTTGAGGTGGGTCAATTCCCCCAAAATTAAATGTTACTTATCCTTAAGTAACTCCTTATTCTATATATAAAATTTATAATATGTGGTAACAAATTTAACTTAAGGAATTCCATAATTTCTGATATATAAAATGCTATAGAGAAACTTTCAGAAAAATTTTTAACAACTCAGGTTAAAAATTATAGTACAAGAACATTTAGCAGTCAAGTTTAAAAATTATGATTTTCTATCAATTTCAAAAATAACTACAATTAGTCATACTTAAGATGCTTATAAGAAATACCAGAAAAAGAATTACATGAGAACTTTATTAGTAAAGGTGCTAATACTTTTAATTCAAGTTAGAAATGTAATTAAGTTTCTTTCCTTAAGATGATTCAAGTAAAGCCAATTTTTTATTAAGTGTCTCCTCAAGCTTCTCTCACATATTTTTTTTCTTTTTGCTTTTCTTTTTCTTTTTCTTTTAGGATCATTTTCATTCCTTTTTTTTCTCTTTTTTTCATATGTCATATGAGGATTACTATATTTGGATAAAATTTAATGATTTTGAACTCTACTATCCTCCTCTTAAAGTTAAAAGTATCTCACATTTCTTTACTTTAACAAATATGTTTAGCTTTAAAGAATTTTCATAAAGTCACAATTCTTTCTTTTCAAGTATAGATCTAAGATCTTTAATATTTCCAAAAATACAACATTCTTTACTTTAAATAATAAAAGCATAACTCCAACCCTTCATACTAAACATCTTAATTCTAAAATTAACCTTTATTATTAAAAACTTTTACTTATGTCTTCTACAACTTTCATAAAATCAAAAATATGGTTTTCTGATGTTAACTCTACATACCACAGGTTATGTTAAAAAATAATTTTGAAAAATACAATTCCTGAGGACAAAATAAAGTTTAGTTTAGAAAAAATTTTCTCCCCTCCCCCAAACTTAAATTTTTAAACTAATTTAAAGCAGGAAAGTTCATGAAGGAAGAGAAAAAATTTTTAAAATTTTTAATTAAGGAAACTAATACAGGTACAAGTAAGAAAGATAAATAATGATTAGTTATAAACATAAGATTAACATGCTTAACAATAAAAATATAAAATAAGCACTACTCTGCATTTAATTTAGAACAGAAAATAAAAAGTGGAACTAACGATTTAACAAAAACAAAAAACTAAATATAAGTGCATTACATATAAGTAAAATAAATTACTAACATACCAGAGTCCAAATTTTCAAACTCAACAAAGAAAAAGAAAGAAAACAACACACTAAGCATCAATCTTCATCTTCTCCGGCATCATCATCATCATCATCACCCAAATATATGTCCTCATCCTTCTTAGAAGGTTGATATGGTGTGAAAGTAGGGCAAGCAATACTTTGACAGAATGGTCACCTCCCATGTATCTCCTCATTGCCTCATTATAAGCAAAATCATACTCAATCTTCCTCATCATAATATCATCACTATAGTACAAATAAGATTCAATCTCTTTCACTTGATTATGTAGATTTATGATATCTCTTTTTTGAATCATCATTTATTTTATAAGAGAATGCATAGAAATAGACTCAAAAGCAGGTGATCTAGGAGCATGACCAGGAGCATAATTTGAAGCCGAAGTAGAAGGTATATTAACTCCAGTCCTAGGTCTAGTCCCAAAATGTCTCTCATATTTTTCCAAATTCATTTTTTGAGATGGCAAAGTTTCTTCCCAAGTTTCATACTTCACTCCATATCCAGCACACAAAGTAGTAATAAGAGAAGGGTAGACCAAACCTCATGTAGTTCCTCCTCTCGAAGAAACAAGCATGTTGGTGTAAATGAGGGAGCCAATGTCAATAGGTTTCTTCATCTGAATACAATAGTTTAAAGTGGCTCTCTCACAGGTTACCTCACTAAAATGGTTGGTAGGAAATAATCTACCAGAGATAAAATAGTGACAGGCTTGAGAATGAACATTAAGTTTTGAAAAATAAAAGTTCACTCGTCGCCCACTCTTAATCTTCCAGACTCCATTTCTATTAGTTTAAAATCTCATAATCTCATCTAATCAGCGTCAGTTGGATGGGACTCAGAAAAAAGCCAGATAGAAACACTGTGCAGTTGGTATATGTGATTAATCCGAACAGAACTAATATATGCATATTGCCCGCAAACAAAAACAAAGTCATATGATTCATCGGGCAAGTTGGCATAAAATCCACGAACAATAAAAATCACATAAATAGCAGTGAAATAAAAAAAAAGTTCTCACTATCGCTCTGCAAGTAAGTACTCAGTAGTAACACCAAAACATAGAAAACTGCGTTCTGTAGTCAACTTCTTTGATTGCATATCAGCATATCCGTCCCGTGCCATTGCACTGACAAACTTATCAGAATCAAAAGTTGTTTGTTCCTTGCCTCTCTTCATTTTAGGAGTCATGTGTAATCTAAAAATTTTTAAGATAATTTCCAAAAATCACTAACTCAACTTCAAAGAGGCTCCTAAAAACTCAATCCAAACATAAATAATCATTTAACCATGAATTTCACATTATTTTCATCAAATCTTCTAATTTTCGGCCTAATCCACAATGTGGGTGAAATCTATTGTCAAATAAAAATATTTAAAAGCTAGGGTGAAGATCTTACATAGAGATGAAAAAATCCCAAGTTTGGAAGCCTATCTCCAAGTCAATCAAGCACAAATTGAAACCATAGGGGAGCAAAATGCAAAAAATTGAGGAAGGGGACGAACCAAGGGTAAAAATGACAAAATCCATGGGTCCACACACTTAAAATGACTCACTGATAAGTTTGGCGATATAGCGTCGGGCAATGGTGCTATAACATCATGCTTAGCCTGATGAACGGTGCTATAGCGCCCAAATGTGGCTCTATATCGCCATTCATACCCGTCAAGATTTTTTTAAAAAAAATTATATTTGAAAAGGAAATAAAAAATCTAGGATGCAGAAAGGCTCTTTTTCAAATTTTAATGGCTAATTTTTTATTTATTGAGTTCTTCGCCAATCCAAAATTTCAAATTCGCAAATTCTAATTTGAATACATAAGGCCACTTTAACGTTCTCTTATATTAACAACAAGTTCAATACATACAACACAAAGACATCACTTAGATGTTTATACAACACATACAATACAAACCACACTAAGTCTTTAAACTAATACTATAGGCACACTACACGAAATTACATAACATTAAGAACAAAAATATCAATATAAAAATAACCTTTAAGACCACTCCTGATCAGTGGTGATATTCTCCATTCCACTTACCAAGCAATTTCTATCGTAGTAATGGTAAAAAGAAGCACGAGGAAATTCCTTGGCAAACTTTTTGTCGATCCATTTGTTGATGTTATACATAGTCACTTGATTATCTTGGAAACACGCCAAACTATTAGGTTGCAGTTTCAACTGCCAATTCATATGCTTGTAATGGTGGGACAACTTTTCAACACTTGAATGAAGAAGTGAAATCTCACCTTCAATCTTCTAAAGTTTTTCCATGAGGTGCTCCAAACTTACTGGGAGATATCCATGAAAATATGCTTGAGCATCCTTACGCCGCAACTTCTTCTCATCAAATCTCCCATTGTCATTGCTCTCCATGATCTCTCAAATCTCTTTAGAATACTTAAGAATATTGTAGGAATACTTTAAATCCCATCCTAGGTGGTCTTATAAAGAGAAAGAAGAAGAGAAATCGATTTTTTGATGATTTTTAGAAGTTATTCGAACTGTGGCGCTATAGCGCCAAACCAAGGCTCTCAATTTTCAAATTTCTTTCTTCCACTATTCAAGTCCTTTAATATAATAATGTTTGGTGCCAACAAAATTGTATATGACTCACAATCACTATTTAGAACGCATCACAACAACAATTTAAATCTAAACCACACCGATAACTATGGGTTGCCTCCTACAAAGTGTTTGGTTTAACATCATCAGCCCGATATAACCATTGTTTTACTTAGTTCTGACCCAACATTAGGATCTCTTCAAATGCAGGACCCTCTCCACTGATGTAAACTTTTAATCTGTGTCCCTTTACCTTAATCACTCTCCCAGTTTTTGGATCTTCATTATCAACTGCTCCATATTGGTATACTTTTACCACAATAAATGGTCCTGACCACCTGGATTTAAGTTTTCCTATAAATAATTTCAATCTAGAATTATAAAGCTATACTTCTTGCCCAGGCTCAAAATATTTTTTTCAAAATTTTCTGATCATTTCTATTTTTTTTTTCTTTTTATAAATTTTGGCATTCTCATAAGCTTCATTTTTCAATTCATCAAGCTCATTTAATTGTAGTAATCGCTTATCCCCAACATCTTTCAAATTATAATTAAATCTTAATTGCCCAGTACGCGTTATGTTTTAACTCAACTGGCAAGTGACATGTTTTTTTGTATATGAGTCTATATAGTGTCATTTCTATAAGTGTTTTATAAGCAGTTCTATAGACTCATAAAGCATTATCAAGTCTAGCAGACCAATCAGTCCTTTTAGAATTTACCATTTTTTTAATATTCTTTTAATTTCTTGATTGGATACTTCTGCTAAACCACTGTTCTGAGGATGATAAGCTGAGGCAATTCGATGCTTAATCCCAAATTTTTGAGTTAATGTTTGTATCATTATATACCTGAAATGACTTCCCATATTTGTAATGAAAACTCCTGACATTTCAAATCTTGTGAAAATATTCTTTCTTAAAAAAATTGATACACTTTTAGCATCACAACAATGTAAGACAACTGCTTCAATCCACTTAGAAACATAATCCACAATTACTAAAATATATTTTTTCCCAAAAGATGGTACAAATGGTCCCATGAAATCTAATCCCCAAACATCTAAGATTTTAACCTTAAGAGTAAAATTTAGGGGCATTTCATCTCTACTAGAAATATTGCTTACTCTCTGACATCGATCACATATTTTTGTGTATTTATTAACATCTCTAAATAAAGCAGGCTAATAAAATCCAGAATGTAAAATCTTAAATGAAGTTTTATCCAATCCAAAATCTCCCCCAAAACCTGATTTATGACATTTTTGAAATTTTTTTTGAGTTTCTTCTAATGATACACATCTTTAAAATATTAAGTCATTGCATTGTTTATATAAATAAGGGTCATCCCATAAGTAAGCTTTTGAATCATAAGTGAACTTCTTAATTTGATGGCTATCTAATCCGTATGGTAAAATATTACTAACCAAGTAGTTCATTATATCAGCATACCACAAAATTTGTCATTCTTTAATCCTATATAATTGTTCATCTGGAGAATTCTCATTAATTTCATCATTTAAATCTCTCTCATTTTACTATTCAAGCTTTGACAGATGATTAACTATTTGATTATCAGTACCCTTACTATCTAGAACTTGAAAATCAAATCCTTGCATTAGAAGGACCATCTAATTAATCGTGATTTTGCATCCTTCTTCATCATTAAATAATTAATAGCAAAATAATTAGTATGCATAATATATTTAATTCTAATTAAATTAGATCCAAATTTATCAAAAACAAATACTATAGTTAATAATTCCTTTTCAGTGGTAGTGTAACTAATTTGAGCATCATTAAGGGTTTTACTAGCATAATATATCACCTTGAACATTTTGTCATATTTTTTTTCCTAAAACAGCCCATATAACATAATCACTAGCATCACACATTAATTCAAAAATTTTTATCCAATCAGATGAAATAATAATAAGTGCAATGCTTAATTTCTCTTTTAATAAATTAAAGGCATTTAGGCACTCTTCATCAAAATTAAAGTTGGCATCTTTTTTTAAAAGTTGGCATAAATGCTTGGAAATTTTTGAAAAATCTTTAATATAACGCCTGTAGAAATTAGCATGCCCTATAAAACTTCTTGGTCCCTTAACACTCGTAGGTGGTGGCTGATACACCTATAATATATAGTATATTTAGACACATTTTTATACCTATTTTTAAGATATTGCGCTTTAATGGAAGATATTTTTATGTTTTTCTTTTAGGTACAAATAAAAAGATGAAAAATGCTTAAATGAGTGAAAAAAGATCAAATTTGGAGCAAATAGGTGAAAATTGTGCTAAAGTATTTTGATGCCTAAGCGCTAGATCCAGCGCTTAAGCGCCGGTTAAAAAGAGAAGGCCGCGCCTAAGCGCCAAAGGCCCCGCGTATAAGCGCCAGAGGCAGTTATTTGATGAGTAAATTCAGTTTTGTGAATTTTGAAGAGATATTTGAGGCACCTTTTGGCATAAATGGGTGGTTACAACCATCAAGGACGAAAATAATTGTGAAAGGAGGCATCTCTTGGGGAAATACATCGAATCAAGACATATTTTGAAGAGATACCAAGACACCTATTTGAAAATTATAAAAGAAGGAAGATTGAAACTTTGAAATTGTGTGTGCTTGAATAGGGAAAGTTTTGAAAGTTCTTAAAGAAATTGGGGAGTTAGTTTGGAGAGATTTTCAAAAACCACGCCAAATATTTACTTTATCCTTTTGTTTTAGTTTTATATGAGTGTTGTAAAAGAGAAGAGATTCAAAGAAACTTCAAGAGTTTGGTGGAGGATTTGAGATATAAAGTGTTGTAAAAGAGAAGAGATTCAAAGGAACTTCAAGAGTTTGGTGGAGGATTTGAGATAAGTTTTATTGTTTGTTTTAGACTACTTTTGATTTTAATTGAGACTTATTATTGGTTTGACAATGTTTTCTACTTTTAAACTAAAGTGTGATTTTGTTTTCTCCATAGATTCTGAGTAATTTTTTTATCTTTCTTCTTAAAATGATAAGTAATTAAGTGTTGGATGGAAGTTGTGAAAAGCATTAATCTTTAATTTTGAAATTAAGTTGTGATGATTTAAATCCATGTACTTCATTTACTTCTTGATTTGGCCAATCCAGATGTTAAATTTATCTACATGTTGAATTGAAATGAAAATAGTAGAAAATTTGATCAAAATTAATTTTACTCCTAATTTTAGTTTTATACTTGTATAATTAAAGTATAGAAATTCCTAAAAGCATGTTATTTTAATTTTCATTCGTGCTTATATATATCTAATGCTAAACTGTTTAATCTGTTAAAAATTTATGTTTAGGGGAAATGAAAAATATTTTCAAAACTTGAATTTTATTTGCTCTCAAATGTGCTACAAGTGAATTTTATTTGAAAAGACAAAAAAATGATCATGTATATGAAGTTATATTAGGGAAGTAAAATTTGATTTTAGAAATGAGTAAAGGAATTTAGTTGAACTTTTGAGTAATGAAGAAAATCTTTAAGTTAAAAGTTTTTAGTGTAGAAGATAGTAATGAATAAAAACTTTAAGTTAAAAGTTTTTAGTCTAGAAAATGTATAATATAGTGTAACTATCTTTAGTAAGAAAAATTGTATTTTTGAAATAATTTAGATTTTTATTTTTAATACTTAAATTTATTTTATTAAAATAATTTTCAAAACTATTATTATATTTTTAAGTAAAACATTTATATCAAGACTTTACTTTAGGAAAGGAGAAGTGAAATTCAAAATTATTAAAGGCCTATCCAGATATAATAATCCTTGCCTGAAAAGAAAAAAAATGTAAGGGAGGAGAAGCTTGAGAATTAGTGTCTAATCAAAAATTGATTCCACATTTGATCTTTTTAAAGTATAGGACTTGAGAAACTCTTAAGCTTAGTGATATAATATAGTGAGTAAAATTATTTAAAATAAAAATTATTAAGTAAAGATAATAAAATGAATAAATTCTAAATTTGGAAAATCTACAATATTTCTGAATTAGATAGGAGCTCATATTTTCATATTTCTTAACATTAAAAATTTCTAAGCTTTAAGTTAGTCTCATTTACGAAATATTTTTTCTAAATTGGACTACTATATTTTTAAATCTAAATTTTAGTAACTCCTAAAGAAACCTCATATACATATCATATTTTTTTGATTTTTAAAGATTGAAGTGTCACTTAAGGAAAAGTAACATTTTAAGTTTGGGGGATTTTGATACACCTATAATATATAATTTTTTTAGACACATTCTTTACCTATTTTTGAGATATTTCGTTTCAATGAATGTATTTTTGTGTTTTTCTTTCAGGTACAAGTAAAAAGGTGAAAAATGCTTAAAGGAGTGAAATAGGTGAAAATTGTGCTAAAGTGTTTTGGTTCTTAGAAGACTGCGCCTAAGCGCTAGAGGCCCCACGCTTAAGTGCCAGAAGCCCCGCGCTTAAGCGTCAGAAGCCCCGCGCTTAAATGCCAGAAGCCCCACACTTAAGCGCCAGATGCAGTTATTTGATGAGTAAATTTGGTTTTGCGAATTTTGAAGAGGTATTTGAGACACCTTTTGGCATATATAGGTGGTTACAACCACCAATGACGAAAATACTTTTGAAAGGGGGCATCTCGTGGGGAAATACATCGAATCAAGATATATTTTGAAGAGATACCAAGACACCTATTGGAAAATTATAAAAGAAGGAAGATTAAAACTTTGAAATTGTGTGTGCTTGAAAAGAGAAAGTTTTGAAAGTTTTTAAGAAATTGGGGAGCTAGTTTGGAGAGATTTTCATGCACCACACCAAATATTTACTTTATCCTTTTATTTTAGTTTTATATTGAGAGTGTTGTAAAAGAGAAGAGATTCAAAGAGACTTCAAAAGTTTGGTGTAGGATTTGAGCTAAGTTTTATCTTTTTTTAAGACTATTTTTTGTTTTAATTGAGACTTATTGTTGGTTTGACAATGATTTCTACTTTTAAACTAAAGTATGGTTTTATTTTCTCCATGGATTCTGAGTAGTTTTATTTATCTTTTTTTAAATGATAAGTAATTAAGTGTTGGATGGAAGTTGTGAAAAGTATTAATCTTTAATGTTGGAAGAAGTTGTGATGATTTGGATCCATGTACTTCATTTACTTCTTGATTTGACCAATCCATAAGTTAAAATTTGTTGTGAGAACATGTAAGAACCGGGCTGGTATTATCTTAGTCAACAATTGAAAAGAATCACATGAGGTTGTATGAATGAGAATGTAGTTCACATAATTGAGTGCAAATAAATAGGTAAATATTCATTGAAGGTTGTAGAGTTAGAAGTTTTTAAAGTGATTGGTTAAAGCCCCCAACTTGGTTTATTGTTTTAGGTTATGATAGGAGATGATAGCCCCCATGTGGAGGGAATCGAGGGAACTCTAGAGTGAGAGTCGACATCTTCCCTGCCTAGCCGGTCTTCAGAACTATCCAAACTTTAAACTGGCTAATGTTCTTTATAGCATCTCTAGTAAGTGTAAAGAATATTATTGCTCCTATTTGGCACAACAAAATTTGCATACTTCCACAACATAATTCTTATACTTATTACTGATTCATGATAAGGAGAAAAATATTTTTATATTTAGTGCTTTTCTTCTACAAAAACTCAAATTATCTTCTTAAGTTGTTATTGTTTTATCAAAATATCAAAAATACCAAAAATATTTAAACTTTCATTACTGTAAGAATATCTATAGTTTAAATAATTGTCTTTTTAAAAATAGAAAGTTTTCAAAAGTGCATATTGCATCATTTGTCTATAGGTTCGATATTCAGGTCTTAATCAGAAAAGTCTTATATTACTTGATAACGATACGTATACTTGCGTAGTATCCCAATATATATAAATTAAAAAGTTAAATTCTTATTTTTCTTCAGGATCAAGTTTTTGGTTTTGTTGCAAAATAAGGAAGTATAAGTGATAAATATAATCAGAGCTATTATTATACTATTGCATACAAACAGTCAGAATCAATGGCAATTTGACAATAACTTAAATTTTTGTTGGATCAACTTCCATGCCTTTTTCAGAAATTTTATGCCCTAACACTATTCTTCCTGTAACTATAAATTAGTAATTTTCCCAATTGAGAACAAAGTTTGTTTCCTCACAGTGCTTCAGAACACTTGTTAAATGATCTAAACATAAGTTGAAAGAAGTCCCAAAGATTGAGAAATCATCCATAAAAATTTCAATTTCTTTTTTAATTAAATCACAGAAAATTGGCATTATACATTTTTGAAAAGTTGTTGGGGCATTACATAATCCAAATGACATTCTTCTAAAAGCAAAATTTTTATAAGGACTAGTAAAAGTTGTTTCTCTTGATCCTCAGGAACAATAAGTAGTTGGTGGTATCCATAATATCCATCCAAAAAATAAAAAATAATGGTGTCCTCCCAGTCTATCCAACATTTGATCCAGAAAAGGTAAAGAAAAATGGTCTTTTCTAGTGGTGACATTTAATTTTCTATAATCAATGCAGATTCACCATCCATAATTTGTCTTGTTGGAATTAATTCATTCTTTTCATTTTCAACCACAATCACTCCTCCTTTCTAAGGAACTCAATAAATAGGACTAATTGAAGAACTATCTGAAATTGGTTAAATAATCTCAGCATCCAACCACTTTAAAATTTCTTTCTTAACTACATCTTTAATAGGATTCAATCTCCTTTGAGGATCAACCCTAGGCTTACGATTATCTTCCATGAGAATTCAGTGCATACAAATTGAATGACTGATTCCTTTAATATCAGCTAATGTCCATCCAAATTCTTTTTATGATTTTTTAATGTTTCAAATAATTTTCCTTCTTATTATGTAGTTAAATCTAAGGATATAATAATATGCAATATAGATGAGTTACCCAAAAATGCATAATTTAAATGAGTAGGTAGAATTTTCATCTCAAGTTCATGAGATTTTTCAATAGAAGGAATTAGAGGTATATTATTTTCAGTAGTATCTAAAATTTTATAATTTTTCTGAACATAATTTAAATCCTCAATAATCATCTCATTTGATTCATCTTTAAAATCTCCTTCAATCTTTATTTCTTGTTATTCTTCTAAAATGACTTCATCTTTTTGATCCAATATGACTTCACATCTATTTTTAAAATGATTAACAATCATATCATCAATAAATTCATTCTATAAAATTTTCCATCAGGTTACTTCATTATCTTAAGCACATTAAATCTAACTTCCTGATCATTCACTCTCATTGTTAATTCACCTTTTCGTGCATCTATCATGGCTCCTCCGGTAGCAAGGAAATGTCTCACCAAAATGATATAAATTTCTTAATCTTATATCATATTTAATACAATAAAATTAACAGAGAAGATAAATTTATTCACTTTAACTAGTACAACTTCTATAACCCCATTAGGATAAGTGATAGATCGACCAGCTAATTGAATGGTTACAGCAATAGGAGAAATATCTCCTAAACTTAACATTTTGAATATAGATAGTGGAATAAGGTTAATGCTTGCTGCTAAATCACATAAAGCCTTTTCATAAAATTTCTCTCAAATTGCACAAGGTATGGTAAAGCTACCTGTCGGCACAATTTCAGGAGTTCTATGGAAGTTGTCGGTCACCGGAATGGAAATCCCGATGCCTGCTTCGAAAGGGCATTTAATATATATATATATATATATATATATATATATATATATATA
>JXCR01118841.1:53281-97612 GCA_002079205.1 Phalaenopsis hybrid cultivar
TGCTCTTTCATCTAAACTATGAAAATTATGGGGTCAGTTTGACTCCATATTTTTTTTAAAAAAAACTAAATTTTTTAACGTCCTTCCGAAGCAGGCAACGAGATTTCAATTTCGATGACCGACAGCTTCTTACGAGCAAACCCCACACCAAAAATAGTGCTGACACTAGGGAACAATAAATTTAAAAATACAAACTAACAAGTCGCCAAACATCATTCTTGAGTATAGTCACAACTATATTTCTAACAAAAAGAATGGTTCCTTTTGACGTAAGCCCCATTCGTGAGAAACACAAATCATTTTTTGACACTTTATTTTGGGTTTAATTGGCCTAAAGGGGACTTAATTCGACTTCTTTCATCAGAGGCTATGACTGTAAAGTGGAAGCTTCGACTAAAAATCTGATATAGGTAAAGAATTCTTGATGTATTTGATATGAATTTTTCCATCACAGGTTAATGTTGCTGTTGTGAAATCTGCTCCGCCAAACACCTACGATTCAAGATTGTTCCAAAGAACTCCTATGGATTGAATTAGATGATAAAGAACTGAATAACAGAATTGCAAAAATAAAATATCAAATTCCTTCTTGTAATTTGATCACCCCAAGGAGCACCAAATTCCTGTTAGCTTCCTCACGCAATTGCTTGCAGTTCTTGCTTCCATACGCCGAGCCCCTTGCTGCCTTCAGGCCGGAGGAAATAAGCAATGAAATCTCTTCCTGTCTTTGCTCCAGGACCTTGCTGCAGTTCTTTTGTGTACGTAACTCCCTGTAGGCTACTTCACGTTCTTTTGGACAGCCAAGAATCATTGTTCTTGCTGTTTCAACCCAAAGAAAAAAAACTACTGAAGACCCTTCCTGTTCCTTTCTGCGTGTGGTTTGGAATGCCAAAGGAGACAGGGACAGCAACAAGTAATAAACAAGAAAAATAAAACAAAAAAAGAAAAAGGATGCAACAAGAACACAAACACAAGAGATTACGTGGTTCGGTCCTTAGACTTACATCCACGGAGGGAATCGCTACCAAAATTCACTAGCATAAAGGAAGATTTACAGGCTCATTACATCGAGGAATCACAAAGTCTCTCTAGATTTCTCTCTCTACAAGACCTCTCCCTCAATTCCAAAGCCTCTCCAAGATCTTCCTCCCCTTGCTGAATTTTCCTCCTCCTCTTGATCTTCTTGATCAGATTTTTCTCTCCTTATGATGGTATCTAAACATCCCTTAAGACCCCTCATCTATTTATAGATGGATGAGGCTTCCAAGAGGCAAAGAAAAAATTACAAGTGTGCCATTTTATGTCATAATTAAGAGCCATGAATAAACAACAGTTGCTGAGTGAATGCTCTAGTTATATAACCTAGGAAGGAGACTGCATCCTTAATGGATTCTCCATTTGACTCTGTTCCAATATAGGTTAACATCGTTGAACATCGTCAACTGTACAACCTAGGATGAGTGTTGGCATCAAATTTTGATTTTGTATGTGTGGGATGTCCATTTGAATGCTAAAGGAATATATTTCACTCATTCATAGTCTCTTGTAGTCCAAGACATCCATTAGGACCTCTCGACATATGTTTTGAGGAAAGAACTAGGGTTGATATTTATTTAGCCTTACCCGAGAAGCTAACCATTAGCAATGTTAGTTTTGACACATAAAACATATTCTATCCATTTTAGTGTTTAAATATCATGCTCTGTCGATTTGAAGACTTTCGGGGTCAAAGGCAGTCATAGAACCCTCCAACAAACAATTTAGAAAAATTACGGTTCGAATCGAACCTGCATGGTGGTTCAGGACGCCCGTTGACACTGAAATTTCTTTATGTGTAAATTCTCAGGAACAAGACAACTGAAATTTTTTGGTTCTCGTAAGAAACATATGTTCGGAATGTGCTAAAGAAGTGCGGGCTTGATGACTAGAGTAGGACGGGGAGCCTACCTATTATATCTCACTTTCAAATTAGTTTAATCAATGATCTAAAGATGATCTTGAGAGAAAAGATATACAATTGGTTAACAATGCCAGCACAGTGAGTATTCTGATGTATGTCATGGTTTGTACTAAACTAGACAATACACAAGTAAGTGGCATTGTTAGCAAATACATGCATGAACCAAGAATGAGTCATTGGTAAGTTGTGAAGAATATTATGAGGTATTTTAGAAATATAGTTGATATTAGCTTGGTGTTTTAAAGACATGCATCTATTACTGATTTGTACGTAAGCTACATTAATTCAGACTATGCAAGTGATATTAATAGGAGCAGGTCTATGACTGACTATTTATTTACATTGGCACAAGGTCCGGCCAGTTGAAAATTGATTCTTCAGTCTACTATTGCTTTGTCTACAATAGAGGCTGAGTACATGACAAAAACATAGACGATGAAGATAGAGATATGGATGCAGAGCCTACTAGATGATTTAAGAGTTGATCGAGAGTTTTTAAAGGTGCTCTATAACAGTTAGAGTGTTATATTATTGGTTACATATCTAGTTCATTATTCTTATACTAATCACATTGATATGAGGTCAATGTTCTATTGAAGTCGATATATACGAAGGGGAATCCAATGAACATGTTAATAAAGGTACTACCATCCCAGATATTCACATACTTTAAAAGTTTGTGAGCATTTAAGTTCATGATTGATTGCCTATTAGGTCATTTTGAAAAAAACACACGAGGCTTAACATAAACAACCATCTTAGTGCAGTTATTGTTGTGCCGAAGCACATTTTGATCATCTCCAACTTATTTGGATGTGAGAGATGAGGTTGAGATTGTTATGAAAAGTTCTAAAATCTAATGTTTGTAAATTATGAATTGTATATATCAGGAAGATTGATATTAGATAATATAATTTTGGAGATCTAATTATAGTCTTTTTTTATATTATGAAATCTAGTTCAATGATATCTAAATATATGATCTTTCCTATATTTGAAGTTCTTAATTTGTATATCTAAGACCTCCCTTATTTATATGAGGGATTATGGAGGATTTCAGTGTATTAAGTTTTAACCCTAATTCGACTGATTTTTTTCTTTTCTCCTCATTGTTGGCAGTGAAATAGCCTCTCTCTGTGGACGCTTGTAAATTTATATCGAACCTTAGAAGTCACACTATAACTGATTGTTTGTTTGTTGTATGAATTTGTTTCCGCATTGTTTTGCATGACACACACAAAAATGCTACAATCGTTATCTTCTTAAAAGTTGAACACCTTTTCATGCATAGGCTTAGGACACCAAAGCCTTAAGTGTAAATATTAAACTTTGGGTGTTAGATATTTAAATATGCAAGAATGGTGTGGTATGTGTGTAAAATTCCCTTATAAAAAAATATATTCTAGTTCAATTTTTTTTTATAATTAAGAAAATCACTTCAATCTAGCCACAAGGTGCATATATGATAAAAAAAAATTATATTTGCCGTTAACCTTTAATAAGTTTGTGGACCTGCCAACGAATGACAGGATGTCAATTTCTCAAAAAAAATAAATAAATAAATAATTAAAAATAAAAGAGTTGCTTCAAAATATTTATCAAAGCTAGGCCAAAACAAAATAATAATAATAATAATAATAATAATAATAATAATAATAATAATGCAAATAAAAATCAAGTTAAAAAGCTACTTAATATTTATGAATAATAAATTATTAACTAATGATTACTTAAGTGTCTGTTTGGGGTAGCTGCAGTTTATTGAATAATCTGCTGATAAGTTGATTAAAAAATGATCTGTTGATAAGTTAGGTGTGGTGATTATTACAAATTTTTATTTTTATTTTTTAAAAGCCAGACCGTTACTAGAAAGCTGTCACCGTACCTAGATAGGTGCGGTGTGAAAACACTGTTTTCAGTGTTTTCAAAATGCATAAGCTACCAAAACACAGTTTACCCAAACCGACTAGGTGCGTTTTCAAAACGCCACCACACTAAATAACCTGCCCCAAACAAACTCTAAGTATAACCGCGTGCACTCTCCAGGTTGCTAGCGTCCTAAAAATTTACAATTTTAATATGGAAAATGAAAACTGTAACAAACGTGGCACGATCAACGTAATTTTGAATAAAGAAGACAAGGGACGGCAACCTACGAGAAGCTCTACTGCTGAAATGCAGAAGGAGTGAATTTAAGAAAGAGGTATGATGGAGAGCATATGCTCCTCTTAATTTTTAAGTATGTTCTTTCATAAAATATTAAATATGCTTTTTTCTAAAATTTTAAACCATAAAATTATAGATATATGTATAGAGTAGTATGACACTTTTTTAAATAATTAATTTATGGCCCTACTATGAAAGTTCTTAGTACCACCAAAGGCATGATGGGTGACATGGTGTTTTTTATTGAATATATGAAGATATATTAATACAATGATGGGATCATATATTTTTATTTGATCAAATAAAAATATAGATGCAACTGATGAATCTTAAGGCAAATTATAGAAGTGGTGCTTGATTTTACATGTATTGATAAATTTTGGGATCAAATCCCATACATAATAATATTAAAGCTTATAAAAATGAATTTGGGGCCTAATAGCCAAGCTCCTTCCTCTTATATACAATGAAGGTTGTCATGTCAAGAAAGGAAAAGAGAGTGATTGTGACACTGAGGGACTTTTGGACTAGCCCTTGATTTGTGTTACTGTGATTAGAACATTGACCAATCTTCTTTAACGCACTCATTATTTAGTTGTTTTGTGGCCGTCAAATTCAACAAACGTCTAGGCAGAGTTCTTTGTCAACCTACATGCAACATAGTCTAATCATAATATGATAATAAGAAGGTGTCAGTATCATTATTTGTTATTGGCAACTTTCTAGATAAACATGAGAATGTACTTCAAAAAAATTAACGATTGTCTCGCTTCTAATTCATTTATGGATATTTTTTTGTTGGTAGTATAATTTAATTGAGAAATTTCAAGAGCAAACTCTTTTGTTGCTAACATATGTTATAAACATTACTCATTGCTCTCCAAATATTATGGAATTCCACCTTAGATGCCTCAAAATATTAAGTAGTCGACACCCTCAAACTTTACGTACTACATATTGAAATCATATCCATCTCTTAGGTATAGTGTAAATCTTACTGTCAATCTTCTCCATAAATTGCATAATTGCGTTGCAGCTACCTCTAAAAAAGCCATGATTTTTGCTCACTATTTCTTCTTCCTAAATATGAACTTTCACATCAATTATTTAAGAATATCTATGACACCCACACCCCATCTTCGAAGACTAAGGGATTACATCGTAGCGACCATAGGGTAAGTCAAATTTATTGCTTATCATTTTTATAGAATATAAATTTGTGTAGCAATTATCTTTGAATGGAATAAATTTAGTTTATAGCTACTTCTAAGTATTCTACTACANTGACACCCTCAAACTTTACGTACTACATATTGAAATCATATCAATCTCTTAGGTATAGTGTAAATCTTACGGTCAATCTTCTCCATAAATTGCATAATTGCATTGAAGCTACCTCTAAAAAAGCCATGAATTTTGCTCACTATTTCTTCTTCCTAAATATGAACTTACACATCAATTATTTAAGAATATCTATAACACCCACACCCCATCTTCGAAGACTATGGGATTACATCGTAGAGACCATAGGGTAAGTCAAATTTATTGCTCATCATTTTTATAGACTATAAATTTGTGTAGCAATTATCTTTGGATGGAATAAATTTAGTTTATAGCTACTTCTAAGTATTCTACAATCATCATTCATTCTAATACAAAACCACAATTTTCATCTTGATAATACAACAAAATTGACTTCATAAATATTTGATGTTGTACTTAAANTACATCATTCATTCTTATACAAAACCACAATTTTCATCTTGATAATACAACAAAATTGACTTCATAAATATTTGATGTTGTACTTAAACAATGGAAAAAAAAATCAATTAGAATAAAAATATGGCTGCTAATTTATTATAGACTACTTTAATTCAGATTTGTAAGGACTTTAAGACGACCATTTAGTAAAAAAGTATACCGAGAGAGAATATTTCAGTAAGGAAATATATTGGAGTTTACTGAAATATATTGGAGTGACCATTTCCTCATCTAACTTAATACAATTAATTGCCTCTTCATTCTTAAGTAGCTTACTATCTAGTGGACATCTATTGTATTTTTTTTCTTGGTGGACTCAAATTCTTTAAAACCACTATTTTGACTACTTGCTATATTTGTTATAATCAATTATGATTCATGACGTTGCTATGAAAAGAATTTTCATTATGATTGCTAATTTCTNAATGACCATTTAGTGAGAAAGTATACTGAGAGAGAGAATATTTCAGTAAGGAAATATACTGGAGTGACCATTTCCTCATCTAACTTAATACAATTAATTGCCTCTTCATTCTTAAGTAGCTTACTATCTAGTGGACATCTATTGTATTTTTTTCCTTGGTGGACTTAAATTCTTTAAAACCACTATTTTGACTACTTGCTATATTGGTTATAGTCAATTATGATTCATGACTTTGCTATGAAAAGAATTTTCATTATGATTGCTAATTTTTTTTTCATAATAGTAGTCCAATAAATGAGGGCCATTTTTTGGTGCACTACCACCAACCTCAAAAGAAATGAGGAATTTGGAACCCTTTCTGTGACATTCCCAACTCATTATGTGAATCTAAATGATTTAAAAAACTAGTATAAATCTTAAACTTTATGAATCTATATTGGAGAAAATAACTTTAAAGAAAATAACTTGGCAATTGACTACAATTCAATTTATAAGGTGTTCCCCTAACTAATTTTAAGAATAATAATTTCTCTCTATTTTATGACCTTTGGATCAAAGGCCTTTAAATATTTGACATAGTTAGCCATTCTACTATTCTACTTTTTAAGAAACCTAGTGTCGTTGTTATAAAGTATAACATTCACAATGGCTCTAGGTTGTTGTCTCTTCTTTTATCTTCTATTGAGCTTTCTTTATTTAATGAAATCCATGGAATTTCTATTGAGTAATTTGAAAATAAGGCTCATGAAAAGTTTATTAAAAAAATTAATTATAATAGTAATTATGCTTAATTCCTTTTATCATCTCATTTCTACCATTACTAAAAAAGAATTTCATTTGGTTTAAATGCTATAATTTTTTGGACAGTATTTCTCTAAGTTCTTCATACTGAAGATGATCTTGATTTAAAAAGAGTCAAATTAAACAAAACTTGTGTTATGTACTAATAACCATACATGAGTCTCGTGATCACTTATTCCTTGAGTGTTTGTTACAAGAAAATGTTCTCTTCAATCAATAAAAGGTTTGGCTATTATAACTAGTATGAATGAATATATATATATATATATATATATATATATATATATATATATAAAAGATCAGAAGAGCACANATATATATAAGCAGAAGGACAATTCATAAGAAAGTATTGTTAAAAAATTCTTCTTCACTATTTCACTCAAAATCAAATTGCAAATATTCAAATATGCTTTAAGAAATACAATCAAAGTTCTCTACTTCTCTAGGTTGTCTTATTCTACATGTAAGCAATTTGTAAGTTTCGTTCAACTTTGAGTTGAGGCTCACATATGCGAAATAGATTTTTTTTGGTCATTTCTTAAGACAATATTTAGTGTATATAACTTATATGATCAATAATTAGATAAATTTGTCTAAGATACTATTATTTGGAGAAATATGCCTAAAATTATATTTTGGTAAAAAATAATCTTGTATTATAAACACAAATTATAATTACTTATAATCTCCATTGTATTACAACTTAAAAGCAACTTTGACTTCTCTTTACCAAGGATCTCCATCACGTTCTAAGAGTGATTCACTGCTATCTCTTCTAGTTTCTTTTCGTTGATATCCATTCATTAATATTATGTTCTAAGACTAATTTTGAAGTGATTTTCTATTTAGATTCAAATATATTCACTATCCATTCCAATGTTGGAAGGCTTAGGTTATAAAAGGTGAATACAGAAGGAGAACTAAAGGCTTGAAAGTAAATAAAATTTAAATCTCATGTTTAGTATCTAATTCTTGTTTAGTAAAGTTTTTTTAAGGAAAAATACTTCATTAATAATAATTATAATTACAAATGGAGTCCAATAAAGATATTTATCATTTCTAGTTAAAATCTAATTTTAATATATATGCATTATAAAATAAAATTTATTTAAGGGCTAATATTATAAACATGGAAATTTAACATTAAATTTATTTTTACTAATTGCACATCTTCTTTTGATGTTTAAAGAATAGAAACATGGCTCTTCCTTTGAGCATCTTGTTAAAATTCAACAATCAATGTGGAAAAGTTAAGCTGGCCTAGATCTTATTGAATTGGTTGATGTTAAAGTGCATATAAGACTGTTAGAGCACGAATTAACATAAATTTTTTTAGAACATCCATACATAGTGACATGACTATTTATAAATATAATATGGGTTTACAAGGATTGCTGAGAGATGGGAAAGCAACAATTAAATTAATTAGCATTTAGATACTGATCATAATTAGGAGTAGGATTAACTTGACTTTATTGAATGGAAGTGCCTTAACAAGTTGGGTTCTCAATAGTAGAATTTCTATTATCAGTGTCAAGTAAAATAAAATTGAGGTCACAAATTCAGAAAGAGATATCGTATTGTCAATAAGAGCTTAATTCAACTTAAGCATTATGCTCTCCATTATTTATGTCAAGAGAGTGATCAACAAACTAATTGAAAATTCTAGGGGAAATGAGTAATGAAGCTTAGTATTGATTTGAATATGAGCATATCATTTATCTAAACTTGTGTAGAGTTTACAAAGTATAATTCTTAAGTGATTGAAGATGTGAGCTCAGCTTGATTTAATTTTCATAGGCTTGAATATTATGGCAAAGCAAATGACAACATGAGCAAAAACTCAAATATCTTTTATTTATAACTTTTTACTGAAAAACTCTTCTCACCAAAATTAACCCATATTGTATCTAAAAGGCTTTAACTACCATCAATTTTCTTAAGAACTCAAGCTATTGAAGATCTTAATATGTAGCCTACAGACACCTTGTTCAAACAAGTATTCAACATACGATTCAACCCTAGGGTTCAACCATTAGAACAAAATTAAAACAAAAAACATTAAATAAAGTAAGACATCATAATGTTTGACTTTAAGCATTGTATAAAGTTCAAACATGACTCAAATTAGGTTCAACATTATTTAAATTGCATTTGAACTAAGTTGGTTCTACTATTTATATTTATTCATTTAAATGACACATGTAAAGTATGTGGAATAAGTAATATATTAATTAACACATATATCATTTTATAGTGATTCTAATTTTATTTGTAAAAACAATCTATGGCTTGAATGACAAACTAAGCTAATAAAATCTAAAATTTTCTCAAGTGGCCAGAGAACACAAATTCACGAATAGTTGATTTTCATGAATATGAAAATATAAGAATTGGTTTCACAAAGATAATTTCATGAGGTTACTTATGACTTAAATCAAATGAATGATTTAATCAATGTGTAAGTAATAGGCCATAATGAATGCCCTTTCCTCCAATTGAAGAAGCCTTTGAAGTTTGATATAATGTAATAGAGAGGATTTATAAAGAAGGAACATATAAAGTTTAAGGTTCATATGATGTCTTTCTGAAATTAACAAATTTCTTGAAACTATTATGCATAATTATCAAGGAGGCTAGTTTCTCATTCATTCTTAGAAATTCTGCTGCAAATACCTTATTTTATTTATTATGAGTGACCCTATTATAAATTTTGCAAGTAGCTTGAATGAGCATAGTGATTACGATGTCTGGATTAGCTAAGGCTTCGTTTGAGAAGACAGTGAAGTTCCGTTCGGTTGGAGTGAGCGCAATAACCCGCATAAATTTTAGTTTGTTGAAGCAGCGGGAGACAAGTCTCCAGAAGTTCTTTCACAAGAACGACAAATTTTCGTCTTTTTAGATCGCAGGTGGGAAACCATAATTTTCTATTCAATTTTTTTTGTAATTATAATAATTATAATCCAGTTGTTAATTATATTTTTTTTAATGATCCGTTCTATAATCCTGCGGAGGATCATTTTTCTTTTTTTATGAGTTGAAATAAATATTTATTTTTTATTTATATTTTTGATACCATGCTTTGCAAGTCCATTTCATTTGCTATTTTATTACTTTAGCTGTCAATTATTATTCAAGAAATTTAGTGGTTATTTGTCTATTTTTATACTATATATTTGATAGAGAGGATGTACCATATAAAATATCTTAAGATTTCTTATATATTTTTTTAAAATAAATGTAAAATAAAATATAGCTTCCAAAAGAAAAACAGGTAATAGTTTGAATGTGAATAATTTTATAACCTAGCAAAGCTGTTACTGAAAGCAACTTAATTTGATTATTAATACTATTTTTAATTTGAATAATGTCAGCATACAAAGGACTAGCTTAACTTAGATAAATATTTAATTGCTCATCTATTAGTATTTGCCCCTAGTGCTGTCCAAAAGAGAAATATGATGTCGTTTATCTCCTGCAAGAAGCTAAAAGAGAGGACATAACAGCAGAAGGATTTGTTTTTTGTTTTTCTTTTATCATTTTATGTACATATGAGTCAAGAATAAATACTTAGAGGTAGCAGTATTTTTTCTTGGAATATTGATTAGATATAGAGTGAAGAATTTGAAGATGTCGGGTTGAAATGCTCATTTTGCCCTAAAAAAAATTTCTTGAATAGCCCGAGCATTTGAATTCAATATTTTAAAATTATTTATTTTATTTTCTACTAATATACTTGTTGTGTGTTAGAGAATTCACGGTGGTAGAGTATATGAAGATCTTAGCATTGTACGATAATCCAACAGACGCTTAGAAAAGAAAAATTAATAGAGGAGAGATCAAAGTTTTTTACACGGAATACCTGAAAGAGAAAAAAAATCATAATGGATTTCCTAGTTGAAATGAATCCATTATTAATATGTATGTTACATGGCTTTGTTTGCTCTTGAACAATACAAGAGAGTATTATAATAGTGGGGGAAATTGACTTGACTTTCATTAGAGGAGTGATGGAAATATTGGGAAAGTGGCAACAACTTGACTACAATGATGAAAGATTGATGAAAGGAATTGTGCGATGGTGATCTATATTCATTATAAAGGTGTCAACGTGATGGAAGTAGTGATGGAGCAGTGGTGATCCAGTGATAACGACAGTATAGTCTAGGTGTTTGTGATCTGACAATGAGAACAACTTGACGAAGGAGGTCCGACATGATGACCATGGTGACTGTGAGAAGATGATTTGATGACAATGATTGGTATACCACAACAGTGGTGGCGACCAGGCAGCAATGTCACAACATAGCAACAGTTTGGAGATGATGATCTAATGATGATGTTAGTATTTCTGTGATTGTGGATTGAAAGTTGTGGATGCATGACTTCGGTCAGGTGTTGATGACCCAACGGTTATAATAGCCTAATAACAATGGTTTGACATGGTGGTGATGGCTCGGAGATAGTGGTTTGAAGGTGGCGACATCAACCCAGTGATGACAGTATAACCAGATGGCAGTGGCTAGATATTAGCGGTCTAGTACAATGAAAATGGCTCAACATCGGACGGATGACAGTGGTTATACGACAGTGATTGCCTTAAAATGATAACCTGGATATTTTAGCCTGGAAATGACCTAATGATAGTAATCTGGCGGTGTTGAGGGTGATAGTTATGTAGCGATAGCCTGACGATGGTAACGACCTGATAAAGGTAGCTTGAATGTGATGATGGTAGTTGTCAGGCAGTAGTGGTTCGGTGATGTTGGCCAAACAATGCCAGAAATGACCCCTATAATGGTGGAAGCAATGACTCAGCATCGGTGGTAGGAGGGTTGTGGTGGTTCGACCGAAAAGGCAGCCCAATGATAGTGGTCTAGCAGTAGCGGCCATGGTGGCTAGGTTGCAGTTGTCCTAGTAGAGGCCGAGAAGCAATTGACAAACAATAATGCCCTGATGGAAGAAACAGTGGTGGTTAAAAAATGGTAGAGCAATGATGGCAATGAACCAATGGCGGTTGCCAGACATTTGTGATGGTGGTGACAGGGCAACATAAGTTTAGCGATGGTGGCGACCCGATGGTAGTGGCGGTGGTACTAGCCGAACAACAGTAGTATGTCAATGGTGGTCTATTTGTGGGTAATGATGGTGGCATGCCAATGGTGGTTCAATAATGATGACTACAGATGGTGGTGGCTTTGCAGTGGTGGAACTCGTGTTCCTTGATCAGTTGGTAGAGCATCGACTTGTTTGTTACGCATTAGGGATGGTTGGGGTTTGTATAATAGCTTTCGGTCATTCCTTTTAATGGTCGGGACTCGTATCATAGCCTCCGACCACTCCATTTATATATATATATATATATATATAATCAATATTTGGCAGAGGCCCAAATATCGATTTCCCATATGTTTTTTGGCTCCATGATGAGAGCCCGCGCCATGTGCCTAAAATTCCTGAGCCCCCGTGCCACGGTGAGATCGAACCCTTGACCTGAGGGGACTTATAATAACCCCGCCACCAACATGCCAAGGCTTGTTGCACTATGGAGGTTTCCTCTAAGGATTTATTTGAGACAGCTACAAGTGTATATAAAAGCAACATTGAAGCTGCTATGAGGAGAAATTGCAACATAAGTAGTATGTTTGTTTGGATAGTTTAGTTATGAAATCATTGTGATGTAGCTATTTCTAAAATAAATGTAGTTGTAAGTGCACTGTTTACAAAAACAAGTCAAATAGAATACCCTGAATTTCAAATTATTTAAGAAAAAGTTACAAGTCTAGAAAATTACATTAAAAGTTATACATAAATTCACACACATAAATAACACAGAAATTGAATTTAAAATAGCAACACATAATTTTATTATAATATTAGTCTTTATGTTCAAACGATCAAGACTCTTGGAGAATTTTCTTTTGAAAGTTACTCTAAATACATTATCACTATTTGAAGTGAGCTCTTCACAGTCCTTGGTCCATCTAAAAAAGTCACAATCAACAAGTGTTCTATAATATCTTTTCTCATAACTAGCTTCTTGCAGTAGACAATTCTAGAGAATGGAATTTCTTGAACTCATATTTCTTGATAATGCATAATTTAAGCTTAGATTGATGTTAAAATGAAAAATTAGAAGAAAAAAATAAAAAATTAAATGTAAAACTAATATAATTGGATTGTTATAAACGTAAGATGGACTTAGAGTCAATGAAAAGAGAGGAAAAATTTGTCAACATAACCAGACAATGGACCCATAAAGAAGGGGATCTAAATTGTCTTAAATCCTTTAATATCAAAATAGGACATATCTTAAAGCATAGTTGAAGTAAGACCCTCCATGGGTCATATGACATGTCATAAACCTCTTTAAAAAAATAAAAATAAACCAATTGTTGTCTCAGAAGTTATCTAAGAGGGAGGAAACTCAACATATTCATAACTGATGCGTGCTAGAAAATTCGTGGCTATCAACCATTTATGGAAAATTCATGGATTATTATCTTAGTGTTGCACGAGAAATCAACGCACACTTAGATAAATAAAAACAACCAGTAGTGATACCAGAAGCTTTTACATAGAAAACCAGTAAATGGAGAAAAATCATGAGTGATTATGATAAATTTATAATACGTTTTAATCTATGTTCAATTACTCTCTCCCATAATTTTAAAGTATGACACATCAACTTAATTCCTCTATAGTTTGTGATGCGTCTTAACCTATGTTCAATTACCCTCTCCCATAATTTTAAAATATGACACATCAACTTAATTCCTCTATAATTTGCGAATTCTTGTGCATCTCCTTTATTCATAAAAAATGGGGACCAAAATACCCTTACTTCACACCAGGCATTTTTTTAGTTTTTAAAATAACATTAAAGAGTTTAGTAAGTCAAGAAACTCCAAAATCTCCTAAATATTTTCACACTTCAATTGGGATATCACCAAATCCTATAAACTTTCCACCCTTGGTTTTCATTAAAGCCTCCTCAAATTTTTTAATGCGATAGTAAAAATGAAATATTTTATTATATTAACGATATTAAGATCATTATGTTCGATCTTATTTTTTGAAACTTCATTAAATGATTTATCAAAATAACTCACATATTTTATATATTTTTTTCTAAGAAAAGTACTTTTTGATTTTCATATTTAATATACTTTACCTGAGTTAAATCTTTACTTTTCTTCTCTCTTTGTTTGGATATATATATATATATATATATATATATATATATATATATATATATATATATATATATATATATANGATTACTTAAAGAATATGCTCGGCTTGTTTCCTACTCTTTCTAATCATTTGGACTACAATACTTCTTCTTTTTTATTTTTAGAAAAAAAAAAGTATTTTTCTGTTGAAAAAAGGGACACTTACATACATACCGCCCAGTTCCTGTATATTTACATATCCAATGCTTAAATTTTGCATTTGGCATTAATGCCACCCAATCACATAAAAATACCATTATTTTATTTTTTTAAAAATAAAAAACATATTTTCATGTATAGATAAAGCCGCATATATGTAAAAATTAAAATTTAGAGGTTAGCTNTATTACTTAAAGAATATGCTCGGCTTGTTTCCTACTCTTTCTAATCATTTAGACTACAATACTTCCTTCATTTTTATTTTTAGAAAAAAAAAAGTATTTTTCTGTTGAAAAAAGGGACACTTACATAAATACTACCCAGTTCCTATATATTTACATATCCAATGCTTAAATTTTGCATTTGCCATTAGTACCACCCAATCACATAAAAATACCATTATTTTATTTTTTAAAAAATAAAAAACATATTTTCATGTATAGATAAAGCCGCATATATGTAAAAATTAAAATTTAGAGGTTAGCTATGTACATACATAGAAATTGAATGCTATGTATCTAATTCTTTCAAAAAAAAAAAAATACTGCATCAAAATACTTCAAAATGCCTAAGCACACATTTTTTTTTTGCATTTAATTGAAAGTAGGCAACTGAAAGAGCCTTCTCTTTGAGGAGAAAATATTACGTGTGGTTGTTCGCACGTGTATATAACCAATAAACGAGCAGTACATGCACTCAGAGTGCACTGCATTTCATTGGGTGTTCGTACATGTTAGATATGGCTCATATCTGGGGAGTTGGAGTTTCTTTTGAAGAGGCGTGTCTCCTGGTGAAAAGGAGNGGGTGTTCGTACATACAGACACCGCATCTGATATTAAAACTTAAAACTCATTCTTGAATTGTAAAATTCAAGCCCATACTTTTAATTTATTCATCTAATCATTTTGCATATTTTCTAACCATCTGTATTATATTATATATATATATATATAGAGAGAGAGAGAGAGAGAGAGAGAGAGAGAGAGAGAACAATGTTCTGAAAAAATATTATATGAAAAAAAGTGTTTTTACATATTATTTATTGTTTTATGAATATAATGTCAAACTTATAAATCAATCCGTATATTCTTATGAGAGTTTCATAAATGTATTCAACATAATTCAATAAATACACGGCGTAACAAAGTATATGAAAAAAAGTGTTTTTTAATTTCTCACTTCTCATTCTTTATTATTTTATGGATATAATTTCTAACTAACTTCTAAAGGAATCGGTGTATTCATATGAGAGTTTCATAAATACATTCAACATAATACAGTAAAAGCCCGGCATAACAAAACGACTTCAAATGAAAGCTATTTGTTGCCAGCAAATAAATTCACATTCTCCAGACCACCTCTCGCTTGGTTCCCAGTCCCTATACTAATTATATTTTTTTATAAGAACAAGTGTGCGGATGGCCAACACAAGAGACAAAGCCACAGCCATTTGAGTTCTTGATATCTATCCTTCCAAAGCTCATAATTAACTTTCTCAATATCATCAAACTAAAACTATCTTACAAAAAAAACCATACTCTGTTTATGACAGTTTTCTGCCTGCTTTGAGTTTGAAACCCTTATCACATTTCTATATGGGGAACTGCTTTCTTGTTGCTTTTTAGAATTTTTAATGATGGGAAGTAGCTTTTTTTAAGCTAAACTATTAGAAAAAACTATTGCCTGATTTGCTTAAAGAATATATATATAGTAATATTTCTCACTGTAGTATTCTAAGAAGTTATTTTCTCTACCACAACTTTACAACTACCATTTTAAAAAGTTACAGTCATTCCAAACACACCGCAACTATCTTTATAAGAGCTTCAAACATTTTAAATTCATATTAATTCCTCCAATAATCATAAACTACCATACATTTAATGACAATTCTTTTAAAAACAAAGCCCCATCATTTTTTTGTTTTTATATATTTGGTATTGTGTGGACTTTCAATCAATAGAATCAAAAAATGAATCTGAATTGAGNAAACTGCTTTCTTGTTGCTTTTTAGAACTTTTTATGATGGGAATTAGCTTTTTTTTAAGCTAAACTATTAAAATGCGTTGACCGTAAAAAAAACTATTGTCTGATTTGTTTAATATATATATATATATAGTAATATTTCACAGTGTTTATTTTCTTTACCACAATTTTACGACCACCATTTTAAAAAGTTGCAGCCATTCCAAACACACCCCAACTATCTTTATAAGAGCTTCAACATTTTAAATTCATATTAATTTCTCCAATAATCATAAACTACCATACATTTAATGACAATTTTTTTAAAAAAACAAAGCCCCTCACTTTTTTGTTTTTATATATTTGGTATTGTGTGGACTTTCAATCAATAGAATCAAAAAATGAATCTNCTCACTTTTTTGTTTTTATATATTTGGTATTGTGTGGACTTTCAATCAATAGAATCAAAAAATGAATCTGAATTGAGATTTTTATTTTACTTACAAACAAATATTTCACTTCTTCACAATATGGTCAATTGAGACATAAATTAATGTGGCTGTCTAATTAGCTAACCTATTTTAGGAGAGTTGCTATCAAATGCATTTTAAAAGAGCTTTGTTTGGCTGAATCAAAAGAGAGTTATTTTCTTATCAAGTTGAGCTGATCAACATAGCTGGATATAATTTTTTTTTTTTTTGGGAGAAAATAATTTTAGTCGCTTGATTTTATTGATACATGACACTACGGTCCATTTTATTGTTCACAGTTGTTAGAGAGTAAGATTACCTATGCACTTGGGGAACTGGTGAGGGCATTTTAGTAAAAAAGAAAGGTTAAGTTATCGAAATAAAAGGCTCAGCTATAGGAGAAATTATTGCATACGGATACCGCATGCATCTCTACATGCGGTGTCCGATCCTGACCGTAGATCACGGTGATTTACGATCAAGATTATTTCAGTTTTTTTTTTAAAAAATTAGGTGGGGCCCACCGAAATACTTCCTGGTCAGAATAGGACACCGCACGCATCTTGCGTGCAGTGTCCGTTCTGTATGGAATAATTTTTCCAGATATAGGCTTTATTTTTGAATAATTTTTCCAGATATAGGCTTTATTTTTGTGAATTATTACTGTCCTAAATAAAATAAAATTCATATTTTTTAGATCAATGGTTTGTTTGTGGCAGTTGTAGTTTATGAAAAAGTTGTTGTGAAACTGCTGAAGAATAATCAGATGCTCGAAAAACTGCATTGACTATTACAATTTTTTTTTTTTGAAAAAGTCAGATCACAGCTAATAACTGCCACCGCACCTGGTCAGGATCGCTGGAAAACACAAATTTCAATGATAGTTTTTTGAAAAAGCTGTCAAAACGTAGTTTACCCAAACAAATAAAAAATCATTCATTTTTTTAAAAAAATTAATCATTAATTCATGTGCTCTTTAAATATTATATGAAAAAGATGCATATGAGAAATAAAATTTTCAGCACTATTTTTAAGAAAAAATGGTAGAAAAATTGTAAATATATATAGTTTAAATTGAATAAATCAGAAGCGAATTTAATTGAATCATAAAACCATGGTAGCATGAAATAAATCCTGAATAATGAATGGAATCTCCGATATAAAAAAATTAGCTCATTTGTGACTAATGACATTATTTATGGTTTAATATCTTTGGAATGTGGCGATAAGTTATATGTGGCCGCTTTAGCACTTAATTAGTTAAGAACTTAGGCTTAAATTAATAGTTTTTGGTTTAAAATCTTAGAAAAAATTTAATTTTTTTTAAAATTGACTCAAAAAAAAGCAAAAAAAATAAGTGACATAAATCCTATAAGGAATTAATTATAAGACTTTTTAAAAATTACTTCAAATAAGACTTATGATTGATTTAGTGAATCTAATTTGTATTCGAACATTTTTTTTAAGTAACTAAATAGTTTTAAAATTTAAACTTTTACCGGATGCATATGAATTGGACTCTCATTTTTAAGTTTATTGAAATGGTGTCATAATTGAAATTGTGAGTACAATTTTTAATCATAAGATTTAAAATGAAGATTAAATCATTATCTTTAGTTATATGTAGTTTTGGAATCATCATCATATGAAATTTGTGATATAAATTTAAAAATGATTTTGTTTTACAAGTTTAAATGTGTATAATATTGTGCTTAACATTAACCAGAATCTCTTAATATTATAATTGTAAATCAAATTATTATACACACACACACACACAGACATATATCTATCTGTGTGTGTGTGCGTGTATTATTGCTGAGTGCAAAGAAATTCATAATAATAGAGTGATAGAATAATGCATTAGCTTTGTACAAAAATTAGCACATACACATGATAGAAAAGTTGTGAGAGAAAACACCTAAGTTCTTATATAAAAACCAAAAAAAGAAAAATCACAGGTCTGACCTTATTTAAATGATTCTAGTAGTATATATCAGGATTATAAATGATAATCTTTCTCATAATTAAGGAAGGTGTTGATACATTATTATAGATGTGAATTATGTAGAATGCACTCCATGATGACAACTGAAGGATTGTAGAGGCTTTGAAGATGTTTTCAATAGATTTCTTGAAGGATGCTTGGTCATCTTTCTTTAAGGAGAACAAAGTGAGTTTAGTATCATCTTGGTATGGAGAGTGTGTTTTGCCCGATTAGCAATTGTTTTGTGCCGGAGAATTCACAGTGGTAGAATTATATTAATGTCTTAGCATTGTGCGAGAATCCACCACACATACACAAATAAAAGAAGGGGTGATAGAGAAGATACAAGGGATTTTTTTACATGGAAAAGCCGAAAAGGTAAAAGATGTGAAACCTAGCCCAATTTAAATAATTTCACTACATCGATGTAGGTTATGTACAAGACTTTGTTGACTCTTGAATAGCGGGAAGCAATACTATAGAAGAGGGGATTATCGATGCTAGTTCTACTCAGGGAGTAGCAGAATACATTGGGAAAGTGGTGGTGACTCAACTTTTGTGAAGGAAGACCATCAGTAGAGTTTGTGTGCCTAAAAAAGCTAATGCTAGCGTCGTCGTTAGCGGTGGCCCGACAATGGTGGCCAGGCCGCAATGACCATAATGACTAGGCAACAGAGGTCTTATGGTATCGACAACCCAATGATAGTGACGTGGATTGAAGGTGATCATGGATTATAGTTTGATGGCGATCTAGCATTGGTAGGTACAAAGATAAAAAAAATAGTGTTGGTTGGGATACAATGATGATGACTCCAAAATGACATCAACAAGGTGATATTGTTTTCAGAGTAGTAGCAATTGGTTGATGGTGTCATGCAACTATTATGTGGTAATGGCCCAACACTATGGCTACCTAATAATAGTGCTCTGGCACATTGACAACCCAATAACTGTGGTTCAACGTAGTGGCTAACAATGTCGTTGTATGGCTTGGTGATAACTCGATGACAATGATACGACTTAGTAGTGGTTTGACATAGTGGTTCGGTAGTGATAGTAGTGGTTTGGTGACTGTAGCAACAAACGCTCCATTGGTAAAGCACTAATAATCGAGCAATAATGATTGTACTCCAATGGCCTATTATTGGTAGTCACAGATCATGATCCAACAATAATGGTAATAGTGACAATAGCTCTGTTGGACAGTCAATTATAGTGGTGGCTTCACCGCCATTTGTTTGTGATGATGGTTTGACTACGATGACTTAATATGATGATGATGTTGTTGACTAGATGATAGTGATCTAGTGATGGTGATGGTGTACCATAAATGTGGTGATGGCTTAATGATAATGGTCTAACACTAGAATGACCTAATAATATTGCTAAAGCACAACAATAGCCTAATGAGAGTGGTCAAGCATAGTGGTTGCCCGATGATGGTGGTGCATCATGTCAACAAACCGATGATGGTATTCTAGCATTGTTGCAAATAATTGAAGGTGGAGCATCATGATAGCTGGCCGATGATGTGATCAAGCATAATATTGTCCTGAAAATAGTGGTTTGACAATGGAAACTGTGGGTTGATAGCAATGCTAGTCTAACACATGATTTATCCCAACAACATTGATCAAGTGAGAATGGTCTAGCAATAGTAGCAAGAGATTGTGAAAAAAACATTATTAGTCAGAAGATTATGATGGTGGCATTAGCTCCATCAGCTTGACAACCTTGATGGGAGTCTAGAGGCGTCAACCATCTAATGTTGACCTAACCATGATGATTGTTGTCGAGCAGTTATGATCAAGTGATAGTGGTGATGTCGATTGTATGCATGATGTTGGCCTGAAAAACATTGATGATTTCATGGCATTGGTGAGAATGCATAAATTTTAAGAACCATATTCCCTAGAGCAAACTAAATCATTATCTTTCTTGAAGAAGAATGATCATAGCTAAGCACCAAAGGTTATGTAGGTTGTATTCAGACTATTATATAAGAGTGATTAATGGGTGATATAGCCATTGAATAATGATAAACAAACAACATTGGGCTTGACATGAGTTGAAGTGATTGGAGAGGATCCACCATATATGTTTGACAAGTATGAGGTTTTTTATTGGAGTTCTATTTGATAACATTAGTCTGTGGAAGAGTTTGAATGAAATTCACCATTGATATTTAATATATTTAAGGTTGTTTGTTGAAGTGCTTCTTGATGATGTTAACCTATGTAGAATAGGTCAAATGACGCTCGACTTGTTTGAGTTTGTTCATAAAAGTGCTTTTCGATGATGTAACTTGTGCTGAAGAGATTTAAGAAATTTTAACAAGGATGTTTTACCTATCTGAGGCTATCTTGTTGGAGTTTTACTCTACACTATTAAGATAAATGGAAGAGGTTAAATGAAATCCACCAAATATGTTTGATGTATCCGAGATTATTTGTGAGAGCCTTACTTTAAAACATGAAATTGTTTCGAAGATGTTGAATCGACTCTCCCTAGGATTGACTGTACCTTGATTAGAAAAGGATGAATGTCACATGGATCCAAAATCAAAGGTAAGGTTGGTTTGTATTTAGTCATTATAGTGTCAACAAGTATTTGTATGACATCAATAATGTATCAACCTTGTTGGAGATGTTAGGACTCAATATTAATGTTAATGACATGAATTGATTTCATTGGTAATAACAAACATGAATGATATTAGTGCTGATGTGTGATGACCTTATTGGCACCAACAACATTTGTGTTAAGCAAGATGTTAGATGCCAGTTGCTACCAATGATTGTTGTTGTCAAACATTAAATAAAACTCTATGTTTTCTTAAATCTATAAATCTCTCATACTCTAGGTTCCCTTCATGTGTTAGAGGATATATTTATAATTTTATATCGAGATATTTTTTTTATCTTAACAGAAATCCTCATATGGTTGAGCCAATGGCCACTGTTGATCACCTTGATCATTGAATATATTTCATTTACTTAAGTGTCCTAACATCATTAAAAATATATTCATCTCATCAAGATGCACATTTTGATAATAAAATGAAATTTCAATGACTTTGCATTTAATTTATTTATTTTTACTCAAACACTTGCATCAAGTATGTGCTTGATTGAATGAATGCTTTGAAAATGTATCAACATTTTAAAATGATCTATGATTTAATAGTAGCCACTAAAAGTGATAAGTAATCACACTAATTTTAACAAATGTAAATTGATGATTTTTTATAGGCATAAACTAAAATATATATATATTAGAAATATAGTCAAAAAATGTCTCTCAATTTCATTCTTTAAAATTCCTAGCATAAGAAGACATCCTCAATGACATCATAGAAGAAATATTATTTTCTTAAAAATAAATATGAACCTAATAGATATATGTGTACTTGTATTATGAAATTAACTTAAAACTTTATATCATAAATTAAAGGTCTTCATGCTTAATATTTTTTGATCTACAATTAAAGATTATATGATAGACCTAAAGCAAAGATTTATAAGCATTAATCACTTACAAGTGATAGGCCTTACTTAAGCCCATTATGTCATGCCAACAGTGACTGCATGCAGTTGTAACACTAGTGATTAGTAGTTCGCTCCTCAAAATTACTATGCCTCATGTTGTATTGACCAACTTTGCCATCAATTTTGTGATGAAAAGGCACAATAACACGAAATAAATATCTCATTTTTTAAAAGAATAGATGATTCCAAAAGTGATACATTTCTTAGTGTAAATGAGAAATTAAAAGAAATTTTTACTCAAAATATTTTCAATTCAATATGTGGATAAAAAATAATTTCATTGGAAATCTCTTCTCATTTTTATCCATCCTCATGCTTGCCTTTCACGGAGGCTTGCTATGTCTTTCTACAATGAATAAAATCTTAATGATTTTAATGATTTTAAAGCAATCAGATTTACATTTTTCAATTAGATTTTATCATTTTTTTATTCATACTTTCAACTTAATATTATAACANGGCACAATAACACGAAATAAATACCTCATTTTTTTAAAAGAATAGGTGATTCCAAAAGTGATACATTNAGGCACAATAACACGAAATAAATACCTCATTTTTTTAAAAGAATAGGTGATTCCAAAAGTGATACATTTCTTAGTGTAAATGAGAAATTAAAAGAAATTTTTACTCGAAATATTTTCAATTCAATATGTGGATAAAAAATAATTTCATTCCAATTCTCTTCTCATTTTTATTCATCCTCATGCTTGCCTTTCACGGAGGCTTGCTATGTCTTTCTACAATGAATAAAATCTTAATGATTTTAATGCAATCAGATTTACATTTTTCAATTAGATTTTATCATTTTTTTATTCATACTTTCAACTTAATATTATAACAAAAATTAAAATATACTCATAATTTTTTTCTTAACAGTATTGATCATAAAAATTATCAATCAACTCATCAAAATAAGAATATTTCAACCTTGACCNCTTAACAGTATTGATCATAAAAATTATCAATCAACTCATCAAAATAAGAATATTTCAACCTTGACCNTGTCGGTCACTACCTCCGAAACATGCTCACCCTTTTCAGTCACTGCCTCCATGACACACTTACCTTTCGAGCCAGTGCCTCTATGGCACACCCACCCTTTCAAGTCACTGCTTCCATGACACACCCATCATGTCACTACCTCCACAGCAAGCTCGCCCTTTTCAGTTCCTGCCACCACGACATGCACATCCTTTGTGTCGCTGCCTCTACGACACACCCACTTGTTTAGGTTACTGCCTCCATGACACACCTATCCTTTGGGTCTCTACCTACATGAAACAGTCACCATTTCGGTCCACTACCTTCCATGACATGTCCATCCTTTCAAGTCACTGCCTCCATGACACACCTATCATTTAGGTTGCTACCTTCACAACACACCAACTCTTTCGGGTCACTACCTCCACGACACATTCATTCTTTAGGCCACTACCTCCATAACATGCCCAATCTTTTTTGGTCACTGCTTCTATCACACACCCATCCTTTGGGTAACTGTCTCCATGACATGCCCATCCTTTCAGGTCATTGCATCCATGACATAGCCATTCCTTTAGGTTGTTGCCTCCACGACACACCCGCTCCTGAGTCAGTGTTTCCACGATACACTCTTGACCACTTTTATTGCATGTTTGATTGCATTTGCATTTGTATTTGAGCATGGATAATGAGTCATAATCGATAGGAGAGTGACCATGTGTTGGTCGTGTTGCCTTAACAAACATTGCTTACTGAGTCGATCCCGATGAGTAATGTGAGTTAAAGAATCAGGATTGACACAAGTATGACTGTGCTAATAATCCAAAAAATTTAGCATTTGTCACTCTGTATGTTACGGGTCTGTCTTTAATGAACCTTATTTTAAGACTAAATTTTTTTTCTATTTATTATATTCACCTTAATTTTAAAACTATGCATGTAACAAGCTATGTCATATGTAAGGAAAATTTTTTAAAATATTTCCTGGGTGACACCCTTTAGATTTCTTGGATCTTTAGGACGAAGCCGGTGTGGTGACCCCGTCAAAGTCAGACACACCCACAGACTTACCTTGAGCACTTAGATGTTGGTTAGGACACCTTCTTGTTAGATGGTGTGCTAGGCTAGGATTCAGATGTTATGTAGTAGTTTCAACACCTCTGGCTAGTGCTCTCTGCTAGTTTGATTGTTCTAGTTAAGCATCACTTTTGTGCTTTTTGGTGTGCTGGCAAGCTTAATATGCATAGTAGTAAATTAGGATGTTCTTCTATAGGGAGTCATGCCTATATATATGCACACACACAAGTACCATTTAATGGGGAGCATGTGATGATTTATACTAACCCCTTTGCTCATAAGTGTCATTTAGCTCCCCCGATAAAAATCCACAGCTCATTATGCGTTGTATGTTTGTTGGTTTTTCCGCTAACATTGTTTTCATGCAGGTTGAATAAATTTTTTCTATGTAAGTTTTAGAGTCATAGAAGAGTTTTATATTAGAAACAAGGTATAAACACGAGTTCTGAAGAGTTAGACAAATGAAGCCACGTAACGTGAAATAAGATCAGTAGGCTCGTGTCCTGTACCTTAATTCTAAATCTCATTTATGTATAGAATTAGAACCAGACATTCACATATGTGGTGCCTGACCACCTTTTTCTTTTGTGAGATGTGTTGCAAACCCAGGGACACTGATTTTTCATTATTTTTTACTTGTTTACTATCTTTCTTACATGCTTGCATGCTTGAATTATTTTTTCTTATTTATTTCTAGTTAATCCGAGATGCAATGAAAATCATAATCTAGACTCATTAAGGACCTTAAAATTATAAATTTTCTACTCAAAATCCTAATATTAAAAAACTGAGTTAACAAATTTTTTTCAAGATTAAAATTGCTAGGACTTTTAAAAACTTGCTTTTACTTTCTTACATGGCTTTTAGGCCATATTTTAAACAAGTTACTTAGCATGGTCATAACCCAATGCATATAATATGGCCTCCAAATTATCTAAAGACCTCTCTATATAATTGCATCATTTTGCAAGTCCCGAGATGAATTCCCCGTGCTTTTCCAACCTGACTTGCCTAACATAGATTTCTACTTAGGTGGTAGCTTAGTGTACATAAGTGTTAGAGGCTCCCTGACCCAGATAAAGTGTAATTCATATCTTGGGAGTATTTTCAGCTTTGTAGCTGAACCTCCCACTCTCTTTCTTTCCAGTGGCATCCTCACCACTTTGGCAGGTATAAGTCCCACATCTTGAAGCTCCACCTAATACTTATAGGATAGGGTTCCAATTCTTTCACCTTAGGGTTACCAAGATTCCTGCGGATGATATAATTGACATATTGCTGATTGTGGATTTTTGGATGTGTTGGGTCGTCTACCTTCACGATCATATAAACTTAGAATCTTATTATATTGGGATGATGGTTCCCCGGTGCCCCAACCTGACTACTACTACATGTTAGGAATTACTCCACCCTTCCTTCAACTACCCATTATAAGCCCTATCACTCTCTTTTTGCCTTCATCATAATCATCTTGACGAATTGATTACCAATGAGCTACCACAAGTTTGGGATACAACAATATGCCCTCTGCCCTTATGTCTCACATGTTCTTTAACGTATTAGGATTCCTCATTAAGATAATTTGGTTGTTCGCAGGCTCTATATGCCTATGATTTTGTTACCCATGCAGGACCGTGAGAGACACACTCTCCACCTCGTGGCTTAGCGGGAGCTTTGAAAGCATTATAACAATCCCATGTGAAATAACCATCCTTTTGATAGCCCTAATGTAAACAAAACTCCTTTAGATTAAGAGTATTCTTGGGAAATCCCCAAGATGTAATTAACCTGGGATACGTTGCCTTGAAGAACTTAAGACACCAAAATAGGCAAACACACTTAAACCTCTGGTTGTGGGTAGTCTACATTGGTATTCTTTCACGGATATCGGTTTAAGGTGCTTCTGTTTGACCTTGTTTGGGCGGACATACTTGATCTATCTTTGTGAGGTTCATCACACGTAGACTCTCCATGTTTTCTTTCTCTTATTTTTCATCACAGTGTACAAGGAGTCTATGGAGGCGATACTCTAGTTGGTGCAAAGAGATATGTTGATGACTTCTCATTATTGGATGTGGGTGGAGCTACCTGGTCTAAGGTGATTCAGATTCTTAGTATGTGATTTACTTTGTCTTCCTTCGACTTGAGTTTCTTTCTTTTTGCTCGTCAAATTTTTTTATGGTAGATAAGGATGCTCATATCGAGGGTTTGCCAATTGTTGGTGACAACCAAAATCTAACCTTTTTGGTGAACCACATGCCCCAAGCGTCATTCGGTAATGAAGAGAACGTGGTCAACCTCCCCACCGATTCTGTAGTGACTCGGGAGGAAACCTTTGAGGGGTGTTGGATGTCTCCAAGATCCCTTGCCCATAACTTAGATGAGGTGGAAGCTACATGTGTTTTGAGGGATGATGATCTTTGTGTAGTGTTAGAGGAAATGCAGGGGGAGGTAGTCGATCTTAGCTGAGAAGTTGCAGTACTTTAGGAAGATGCATTTGTTTTTAGAACCCATTCCAAGGTCAACTGAGAAAATCACTTTAAGCTCAATGATCAAATTTTGTATAGGAGGTTGGTTAGGAATGGTGTAGTCTTAGCCAAGGTGACCGAGAACCGATTTATTAAATACTTTTTATTATATTAGATTCTGACTGTAATTACCTTTTTAAGGAAATAAATAAACTTTTTTAATTTATATCTATTTTGATTCTCTTGTTGATAAGATATATTCTCTCAAAATTTTTGCGTGGTGTTTCAACTTTTGTTGGATCCTTATAAATAAATGTTGAAGGGCCCATTAATTCACTTGTTATCTTTTCTCTCATGATCTTGTCGCTTGGCTCTTATCCTTTAATTAATTTTAAATATTATATTTTAAAATATAATAAAATATTGGTAGATAATTCAAAAATATTAATTTTAAAATATTTTAAATAATTTTTTAAAAATAAATCAAAATTCTAATGTTAAAACAATGTAGAATTTTGTAAAAAAAAAGTCATGAGAAAATTTTAAACTAATTCAAAAATAGTAATTTTAATACTTAAAAAAATTTAAATCTTAAATTTTAAAATACTTTAAAACATTTTAAAATAATACCAGAATCTTAATTTTGAAAAAATTTTGGAAAAATAATTCAAAATCTTAATTTGAAATGCTGTAAAATATTTTATAAAACACATTTAAACTATTTAAAATAATTTAACTTGTTAAAATTTTAGCTTTCAAAACACTTTAAACCATTTGAAATAATTTATTAAAACACTTTAAAACATTTAAAATGACTTAAAATCTTAACTTAAACAATATTTTAAGACCAATTAAAAACTATAAAATCTCAACTTTGAAATACTTTGAGTCCATTTAAAATACTTAAAATTCCAACTTCAAATTACTTTCAAACTCTCTAAAAACACAACTTAAACTTTCAAACATTGATTTAAATACTTTGAACATCTAACCTTTAAAATATTTAAGATTTTCAAAACACCTTACACTTCTGACATAAACTTGAAACTTTCAATCCCCAAACATTTAAAATATTTAAAACACTTAAAACCTAATTGAATCACATGAAACTAATTTATTTTTTTCAAAATGCTTAACCTTTTGAATGTAAATCCATACATAAAATCATACGAGCCTTCAATTTTCATGTGAACTTCAATGCAAAACTTTAAACCAACACAAGTAAATTTAATGGATGATTTTCATATTAACCGATAAACTAGAATTCGAACTAACTTATGAATTAAATATCAAATCCTAAAATAAATTTAAAATTCACCGACTTAAATAATGAGAACATCTACTAGGTCGATCAACAATGAATTACTAGTTATCGAACTTAGAAATAAAACTCAGGATCACACATCTCTATCAGTTCTATATAAATATTTTTATAAAGAAACAAAATATTTCTTCAGAGAAGAGCAGGAACCATCAGTTTTGATTTTACTTCTAAAAATCGCAAACAACTACAATGGTTTGACCTGCTAGTCTTTATTTGAAACTAAGGCAAAAGATAGCTCAAGCTAGATCACTAAATTTACAAATTTTACAAAGAAGAAAATACAGCTGTAACGTCTCTTTCAAGAGTAAACTGGAATGACCGCCTCCTATATGGAATTTGGCAAAAGTTAAGCTACCTAATAGAGCTCAGACCTTGACTGTCATATTCATTCATATCAATCTATCTGTAATTATCTATCTATCTATCTATCTATCTATATATATATATATAAACATCGAATAAATTTATAGTAAAATTTGTGTTCAAACTCATCTCACTTTTGAATCTTATTTGAAGCATGTGTGAACCTTCTTGCATCTGCGAAAGCCTGTTTGAATACGTTCCAAAAATTTGTGAATATAGTTTGAGTATGGATCGAACATGGTTTCAGCAAGGTTCAAATATGTTCGATAATTATTCAATCATTGTTCGAGGAGTATTCATACATTACTTGAAAACTTATTATACTACCACAAACTATAAGGTTGGTATAATAAAGTGAGTGCAATCAAANTAAGGTTCAAATATGCTCGATAATTATTTGATCATTGTTCGAGGAGTATTCAAACATTACTTGAAAACTTATTATACTACCACAAACTATAAGGTTGGTATAATAAAGTGAGTGCAATCAAAATGGTAGATTGTATGATATATAAAATAATTATCATAATAAAATGGATTCTATTTTAAGAGATATGACGCAATAGACTTAACACAGATTCTAATATAATACAGTTTTATAATTTAAAATTTATTAAATAAATTCCATAATGAGTGCAATAGAATATGAAGTTGATACAATGTAGTGAATATCAGGTTGAAACAACTAACATAATTATTAAAAAAAAATTGACATAGTAAAATGAGTGCAATGTTAACAACAAAATGTAAAAGAGAAAATGCACTAATCGCAATATAAAATGTTGTATATTAAAAAGCATTATATAATAAACATGGCACAAAGCCTAATTCAATTATGCAATAATTTAAGGGCCNAAGTCTAATATAACATAATTTTATAATTTAAAATTTATAAAATAAAATCCATAATGAGTACAAAATAGTGAATATCAGGTTGAAACAACTAACATAATTATTAAAAAAAAAATTGACATAGTAAAATGAGTGCAATTTTAACAACAAAATGTAAAAGAGAAAATGAACTAATTGCAATATAAAATTTTGTATATTAAAAAGCATTATATAATAAACATGACACAAAGCCTAATTCAATTATGCAATAATTTAAGGGCCATAAAATAACATTCATAGTGAGTGCAATAAACTATTTGATTGACATAACAAAGTAAGTGAAATCCTAAAAACATATTATAAGAAATGTAATATTATAGTCATAATACAACAGAGTTGTATTTACATGTATCACACAATTCAAATATATTTACATTTCTAACAACTATACAACAATTTTTACATTTATTTCACCCATATCTTTCATATCACATTAAAAATACCGCTATTTTAACTTTTAAAGCGTAAAATAAACTTTTTCAAGCATAGATATAATGGCATGTATGTAAACATTGAAGTTTAGGTGTTTGATAAGTAAATACAAAAGAGTTAAGTGGTATGCATGTAAATCTTCCTACAACACAATATGTTTTAAGAATTACCCTTTATGTTGAGTTCAATAGATTATAAAGTTGATACAACAATGTAATTATTATACTAGAGTGAGTATAATCATAATTATAAGGAGTATAATTCAGTTGTGTAATTCAAGAGATGGCACTCTAGGAGAGAGGGGAGAGGGATGAATTAGGACATTTTAAAAAAAAATTGATTATTTAAAATAATTAATTTAATTTTAATGCCAATTAGTAGTAGTACAAAGTAGCACAAAAAAATTATAACTTTCAAGTAAATGTTGGAGTACCATGAATGCGAGAAATTAAGAAAAAAACAACATGGAAAATATTCATATGTGATTCTGCTAACCCAACATATATACACACTAGCGAACTCGCTATCTAGAAATTTACTAAACCACATGTATGCCCTAGGAACTGCACTTCTTCGGACTGAAGAAGTTACTTACTACTTAAATACTCCTTAGCACTGAGAAATACAATTCAATCTGGTTATAATAAAAATTTCACCAAGCTAAATGACTTGGATAAATTAAAAAAAAAAAAATTAAAACTTATTGAAGACAATACAAGCTTAAAGTATCTTGCAATAAAATGACCTCAAAATTATTTTTGGTTATTTACAAAGTATTATTAATTTCTTCAATTGTTACAAATGAAATGGAAAAATTGATCACGATAAAGTATGTTTGTATTTTCATTTATATAAAGAATATCTTAATTAAATTTTATTTGATTTTCAGGTAATTCTTCTTAGATAATTTATTCAAAATCTTAAAAGTGAATTCATCTCATGAGAACTTTGTTTACATAATATTAATTTTAAAAATCACTCTTCTTATGTGATTTAACCTTGCTCCATATGCTTTAATCATACAAATGTATTCCATGTCATTTTAAACATTTAGAATCTACATTTAGTTTGTTTTATGTGATCTCTATGTGCATCTTCCCTTCATGTATAGGCTTTACATGTGTGTGTTGTTCTATGTGTATGATCTCCAAACTTAGTTTACTTTTGCATGTAATCTCCATTTGTATTTGTGCCCTCATGAATATGGTTTTCATGTGTACGATTCTCATATGCAAGATTTCTATGTGTAAGTTTTCATGTATTATTTTTTTACTTTATATGAATTTTCTTCCTTATTCTTTTTTATGAAGTTTTCTCCTATGTAAAACAATTAGTTCTTTTGTATCGGTAATGTACTTTCTTATGCAAGACCACTAAGTGTGATTTTTCTCCATATAGATAAGATACTTCCCCTTATTTTCGCTAGGTTGTAACCAAACCCTAGTCACCTACACCTCCATTCGTTTCTCTAGGTTGAAACTTATCCCTAGAAACCTACAACTCCCTTCATTTCCCTTAGCCTAAATCAAACCTTACCAACCTAGAATTCTCCTTATTTCCCCTAGGCTGAAACCTAACACTAGCCAACCACAACACTTCTTTTTGCCCTACACTTCTTTTATTTCCCCAAGGCCAAAAACTAATCTTAGCCACCAACACTTCATCATTTTCCCTGAGGCCAACAATTAAACCTAGCCACGTACACTTCCCTTTATTTCTCTTAGCTAAAACCTTACCCTAGCCACCTACACTTCCTCTCATTTCCCATAAGTTGAAATTAGCTAACCCAAGACACCTGCAATTCTCCTTATCTTCCCTAGAACAAAACAAAGCATATCCATTTACACTTCCCCTCATTTTCTCTTTGTTGAACCACACATTCTAGCCTCACCCCACCCCCTCTTCCTCTTTCCTACCTTGACTGAAAGCTTCATGTGCACTCACATCTCCTCACCCTTTCTCCCCTTGGTCAAGTCTTGTCCTAGTTGGTTTACTTGCATGTACACTTCTTCAGATGTAGCTTACTTGTACATATAATATTTATGTGCAATTTACTCTATGTATAGTTTGTTTTTATACATTGAATTTATATGCATAGTTTGTTTCCATTTGTAACATTTCAATGTATAGTTCATCTATATATGTTTTCTCTTTGCATGTATAATCCTATGTATGTCTAGTCTTTACTACATATATTTTATCTCCATANAAGCGAAACACTCTTAACTATTTTAGTTTCAAGTTTCAAATACAATCACACAGAAATATATAGCTTTGATTTGAAGCCTGTAACACATCCCCTGCAATGTGATGTTTCCCAAAAAAATTAGGCAATAAATAAAGATAATAAAGCAAATAAAATAAGCAAAAAATCATATAATAAATGATATAACAGTTAGACAACCTCTAAATTCCAGTAGCAAGATGAATAAAGTGCAAGCAAATAACAAAGCAACCTATAATTCACATTGAAAATAAACAAGCAAATGACTAAATTCATATTACAAACAAATAAGATATAAAAAAGTCACTACAATTTCACTATAAAGATTTCAATGCTTTGCTCAATGAAATAAACAAAAAAATAGGCATCATGCACATATGAAAGATAGTAGGGATTGTATAGTCTAAAAGATATTCTTCTAAAAGCAAAAGTTAATAAAATAAAGGTAATAAGAATACATATTAATACATGATTTAAACACAAATTACACTTAATCGCAATGAAGTTTAACTACTTAAAAGAAATAAACAGATAAGCGCAGAAAAACAACCAATAAAAAAGAGGAAAAAAATGACTCAAGGCAAAATCACGAGAAATTATTCCATACGTGTTAGATATGGCTCATATCTAGGGAGTTGGAGTTTCTTTTGAAGAGGCGTGTCTCCTGATGAAAAGGAGTGTCTGTTGGAATAAAGGGGGTTGGGAGGAGCGAGGGCGTGATTGTAATTTTATTNGGAAACAATGGTTTGATAGCAACGCTAGTCCAAACAACATGATTTATCCAAACAACATTGATCAAGTGAGAATGGTCTAGCAATAGTAGCAAGAGATTGTGAAAACAACATTATTAGTCAGAAGATTATGATGGTGGCATTAGCTCCATCAGCTTGACAACCTTGATGGGAGTCTAGAGGCGTCAACCATCTAATGTTGACCTAACCATGATGATTGTTGTCGAGCAGTTATGATCAAGTGATAGTGGTGATCATAGGCTGTATGCATGATGGTGGCCTGAAAAACATTGATGATTTCATGGCATTGGTGAGAATGCATAAATTTTAAGAACCTTATTCCCTAGAGCAAACTAAATCATTATCTTTCTTGAAGAAGAATGATCATAGCTAAGCACCAAAGGTTATGTAGGCTGTATTCAAACTATTATATAAGAGTGATTAATGTGTGACATAGCCATTAAATAATGATAAACAAACAACATTNCTGGTCAATAATCTCTAATTAAGAGCTAACTCCTGTGCAACTAGCTTGTCTTAATATATTTGTAAATGATATGCATCATCAACAAATTTTCATCATTTGATATGAATCTTGAGGAGTGACACAAATCTCGAGATAATTGTTTTTGCAAAACGCATTAAAATTTCAGCTAAAAATCATCCAAAACTCTGACTTCAGCAAAAAATATAGTCAAACTAACCTATTTGATGAAAAGAATACAATGAAATGAAAATTAACCTAATCGAAATCATATCAAGCACAACTTGAACTATTAAGCAAGTTTTGAAAGATTCTAATGTCGAATTGGAATGCCAAATAAAATCTAAATCTAATTGACTCATAGACGAATTGAGCATCTCAGCGAAACAAATTTAACGAGCCTAAGATCATTCAATTCTGACATCATTAAGAAAACCAAGCAGCTCTTTGCGGTCAATGTCCGTTGAAGCACCGCAAACTGATAACCGAATTCAGACTATTTACTTAATTTTTCAACTTCACTATTGGATTGTGTGTTCATTGTATGTTAAATTTTAATTTTTCTTATGCTAAATAGAGGAGAGGAGCGTCTTGAAGAATTCCAAATATTGAAGAACCTTAAATCTGANGGCCAATTATTTTTATTTATAAAAATTTTTTATTTTGATTCTCCAAGTACAATTTTTGTCACTTGTTTAATAGTGTTTGTTACTTAATTTCACATAAAATTTACTACTTCATGACCATCCCCAATTTTGAAAATTTGAAATTTACTCGTAAAAATATTTTTATGTGTCTTTTAGGTAGCCTCATCTAATTCTATGACGATGAATCATAGAACAAAATTATACGCTAAAGTAAAATCTAATATGGTTCTACCTTATTCATTAATCACTCCCAAACGAAAGCCACCACGAATATTTCTAAAATCTCAATCACTCTACAAACTTGTCCATTTAAATCACCTTCAATAAAAATTCTTTTTTCAAGAGGTATCATTTATACTAATTCTTCCAGGTTATTTTATAATTTTTCTTCATAACCTATATCTAAACCTACTTAAAGAGCATAAACACTTATAAGATTAAAAATTTAAGTATCAACAATAATCTTAAGGGCACTAATTCTATCTACAATTCTATTAATTTTTACAACATTATCTTTTAAATGCTTATTTTACAATTACACCTAAACCATTTCTAATGCGACTCCTATCTGAATACCAAAGTTTAAAACATAAGTTATCAATTTCCTTAGCTTTTTCTCTAACCCATTTAGTTTTTTGAATACATAAAATAAGTATCTTCCTTTAAACTATAATGTCAACTAATTTCATTAATTTACCTGTGAGAGTATCTATATTTTAAGTTCCTATCCTAATATTAGTTTCATGAACTACTTTGTTTATTCGCATTGGTTCGTAATGTGAAAACTCTTGCTTTTTTGACACTAAACCCTGACACCGGTGTAGCCATCCTTGCACACATTTCACTATATTAAAAACATATAGTGTGTCACTTCCAAGGGACGCCATAACATTTACACTAGGATTTAATTGATCTATGTCACGATTTTTAGAGAAATTTTACGCTGACTGTCGACTACCTTACACAACCCTCCACTTTTCACATCCGGGGCTTATTACCCGACAATGGTTGTGTTTTTCAATTTTAAAAATAAAATATCAATCTTATCCAAAATGACTTGAAATAGTAACAATTCACACCTAAAAAAAAGTAAACACATTGCCTATCAAGCTTGTCCTTCATGATAAAAAGGAATGAATTAAATTAATTGCAATTTTAGTATTATACAAAAGCTAACAATGTCAAGGTAGAATTTTCATAAAACACACTTTACTTTCTCGTATAGGTTGCAAGATGTTATTACTTAAAGAATGTGCTCGGCTTGTTTCCTACTCTTTCTAATCATTTGGACTACAATACTTCTTTCATTTTTATTTTTAGAAAAAAAAAGTATTTTTCTGTTGAAAAAAGGGACACTTACATACCACCCAGTTCCTATATATTTACATATCCAATGCCTAAATTTTGCATTTGGCATTAATACCACCCAATCACATAAAAATACCATTATTTTAATTTTTAAAAAATAAAAAACATATTTTCATGTATAGATAAAGCCGCATATATGTAAAAACTAAAATTTAGAGGTTAGCTATGTACATACATAGAAATTGAATGCTATGTATCTAATTCTTAAAAAAAAAAAAATTTACTGCATCAAAATACTTCAAAATGCTAAAGCACACATTTTTTTTTGCATTTAATTGAAACTAGGCAACTGAAAGAGCCTTCTCTTTGAGGAGAAAATATTACGTGTGGTTGTTCGCACGTGTATACAACCAATAAACGAGCAGTACATGCACTCAGAGTGCACTGCATTTCATTGGGTGTTCGTACATACAGACACCGCATCTGATATTAAAACTTAAAACTCATTCTTGAACTGTAAAATTCAAGCCCATACTTTTAATTTATTCATCTAATCATTTTGCATATTTTCTAACCTTCTGTATTATATTATATATATATATATATATANAGTTTCTTTTCAAGAGGTGTGTCTCCTGGTGAAAAGGAGTGTCTCTTGGAATAAAGGGGGTTGGGAGGAGCGAGGGCGTGATTGTAATTTTATCCGAGGGTTTTTATATGTCTATATATATGTGTAACCTTATGGGATGTATCTTGAACTTCTCTGAAATAGTGAAACCGCCGCTCGCTCCCGAGGACGTAGGCAATTCTTTGCCGAACCTCGTTAAATCTTTGTGTTCTTCTGATTTGTGTCGATTCCTGTTTTATTCCGCGTTAAAATTCACAACAATTGGTATCAGAGCCTCTTTCGAAGGAACAAGAGGAGATCAACACAGGGAAGAAGGAAGAAGAGGATCGCGACTGGAAGATTCGCGACGCGATCGTACCAGGCAGAGGAATTGCGGCTTCGGCGACAGTTCGCGCGGGAGTNAGTTTGTGTTGATTCCTGTTAATTTATTCCGTTAAATTTCACAACAATTGGTATCAGAGCCTCTTTCGAGGGAACAACAGGAGATCGACACAGGAAGAAGGAAGGAGAGGATCGCGACTGGAAGATTCGCGACACGATCGTACCAGGCAGAGGAATTGCGGCTTCGGCGACAGTTCGCGCGGGAGTTTGCACGGCTGTTTGGCGGCAGTGCGGCAGTTCGCAACTGAAGCAGACGGTTCCGCAGTTTCGGGAGTTCGGGGCGATCCTCCGAACGAGTTCGCGGACGGGCTTCCACAACGAGGGTCTTCGGTGCTTGCGATTTGGTGCTTGCAAATCGCGGATTCGCGAGGTTCTTCGCGATTAGCGAGCGGAACCGGCGAAGGCGCGACGGTTGTTCGCGAGGGAGTTCGCGGGTTCGCGCAAGCGGCAGAAATATCGCGTCAAGGAGGGCTTTGAGGGTTCCGTGACGAGGTCGGGCGAGTCGCCGCAACCGGAGAAGAAAGGCTTCAGAGGTTGCACTGCGAAGGAGGAATTGCGAGCGAAACAGGCGACGTTCGCGAGGAGTCTCGGATCGCGACAGACAGAGGCGAATCAGGCNTGGAACTCGCGATAACAGAGGACTCGCGAGGCAGTACGGACGATCGACCGAGAAGGCTTCGCGATAGAGGAGACCGGAAGTTGGCAAATTTCTGTGTCGCAGACTACGTGCGCGAGGACGGAGGAATTGCGAGCGGAACAGGCGACGTTCGCGAGGAGTCTCGGATCGCGACAGACAGAGGCGAATCAGGCGAGAGGAGTTGCGAAGTTCGCGACGCAGAGGTTCTCGAAGACGTGCGACAGAACTCTCCTCTTCATCTGTCGAAGACGTGCGTTCTCCGCATGCGACAGANACTGAGGCTTCGAACGACTTCGTTTGCAACTCCCTCTGGAAGTATCGCTTCGCTCGGTTTCGCGAAGGCGGGAAGGAGGAAGGCTCGGCGCAGGATTTCGCGAATCATCTTCGGTAGAGGTGAATCGCGGGAGTCCAGCGAAATTTTCTCGCGGCGGTAGGCAGTGAATCGCAAAACAGGCAGTGAATCGCAGATCGGGGTGCGACAGGCATCCGCTTCCTCAAGGTTTCTGCGAGGAGTGCGGTTCAGCGATTCCGGAAGGAGTTCGACGTTCATGTAGGCGCGAGGTTCGGTTTTCGTGAACTGTTGTGCAGTTTAAGCAAGCAGAGGAGTTTGTTCAACAATCCGTGGGAAANATGCGACAGAGGGTCCCAAGTTCGGCTTGGAGTTTCAGAGAGGAGCAGTTTGTGATTTTCTTTTGCCTGGGCCNATTCTCGAAGACGTGCGACAGAACTCTCCTCTTCATCTGTCGAAGACGTGCGTTCTCCGCGTGCGACAGAGGGTCCCAAGTTCGGCTTGGAGTTTCAGAGAGGAGCAGTTTGTGATTTTCTTTTGCCTGGGCCAGTTGTGTTTGCGAAAGAGTTTTGCGAACAGTGCGGAGGAGTAGGGCTCGCGGCAGGCCAGCGACAGTTACAGCGCGGACCAAAAGGGAGGAAGGGAAAGGAATATTCCTCCTGAATTCTCTCTTGCTGGAGACGGGAAAAGATTTCCTCCCATTTTTTGCCGTCAAGGATCAGGATTCCAAAAGCAAAAGGATTAAAGGGTATATTCCTTTGAATATTTCCTTTGGTTTATCCATTGGCTAGAGGATTAATTCCTGGAAGGAGCTCTGAGGGCTGTAGGGGTTCGTCAGTTTCACAAAGAAGAAGAGTTCTAGTTCCGTGGCTAAAGCAGAGTTTGTGGGTTTCGGTTCGCGAAGGGCGAAGGGCGAAGAGGCGCGAGGTTCAGTTTCGTGAACCGTCGTGCAGTTTNCAAAAAGAAATCACCAAAAAAATGTGAGAAATTTCAAGCTACTTATAGAGAGCCATAGAATGGTCTTTTTTTAGTTGAGTGTCCTATTGAGGCCAAATTCCATTCTTTCCAGCAAATAAATCCTTGGCACTGAGAGACTTCATCCTCATCACAAGTAATATNAAAAAAGAAATCACCAAAAAAATGTTAGAAATTTCAAGCTACTTATAGAGAGCCATAGAATGGTCTTTTTTTAGTTGAGTGCCCTATTAAGGCCAAATTCCATTCTTTCCAGCAAATAAATCCTTGGCACTGAGAGACTTCATCCTCATCACAAGTAATATAGGATAGGGCAAAGTCATGGTTTTTTGAGCTGTGAGAACACAGGAGTTCCTTTTGATTGAAAGAAAGTCTTGCAGAAGTAAGGTTTGAAGATTGCCATAAGGTGCTCAATGTCGCTCTTAGGATTGAACGCGGTGGGATTGAAGAGTGGAATTAGTATCCACACCAGAGGAACCCATCTACAAAGAGAAATTTGATATATAAAATTCTTGAGCAAGCAGAGCTTCACGCCAGGTTATATTTGGGAGGGAATGGTAGGAAAAATGGCAGAAGGGACTCGAGGGGCATGCGAACCCTCTAATTTAAAGTCGTAGAAGAGGGGATANTAGAGCTTCACGCCAGGTTATATTTGGGAGGGAAAGGTAGGAAAAATGGCAGAAGGGACTCGAGGGGCATGCGAACCCTCTAATTTAAAGTCGTAGAAGAGGGGATAGCCCCTTAGCCTGCTCAGAGGAGTACACGGGAGGAAGATTTGGGAGGGGAGAAGTAGAGGGGCGCTGCTGTGGTGAAAGTTACATGATACCCTATTTCCTCTTAGTTTGTCCTCCACCAACTGAGGATTGAGGGTTACTTATATTTTATTGTTTAATTCAAATTGAGTTTTGCTTAGGATTTCAAATGAGCAAGCCGAACTCCGTTCGCTTATGTCGATCTTATTGAGCCTCAAACTTTAGCTTGAGCTCAAATTAATGCTTAAGCCCATCTATTAAACTGCTCTAGTTCAAGTCTGACGAGCTTCCTATATGAAACTTGCTCAAGCTTTGGCTTATCGACTCATGAGCTGGCTTGTTTAGTCTCATTTTTTCCTTTTCCAGTAAGCTATATTTACGTATATGACCACCATGTAAAGCATGGATATAGATAACTTCCTGTAGCTTTTTTACAGCTGCATTTCATGCTGTCTAATCTCTAGCTTTCTTTAACCCTNCCTGATGAGCTTCCTATATGAAACTTGCTCAAGCTTTGGCTTATCGACTCATGAGCTGGCTTGTTTAGTCTCATTTTTTCCTTTTCCAGTAAGCTATATTTACGTATATGACCACCATGTAAAGCATGGATATAGATAACNCTGATAATTTTCACACATAAATTAGTTAGATGGTGATGAAATCCTAAGCCATGAGAGTATATCATGAAACTCTTTTATCTATAAGAATTCTTAAGGGAAAGATTATTTTATAGTGCATGAACTTCTCCAAAATAAATTAAAATAAAATAAATGAAAAAGAAAAAAAAAAAAAACCAAGCACATGGATCATTGACATGGTCTAATTCCTGAAACTTGAGATCTCTTGTAATTCTACATTATGAGGATTTCAATATTTAGAAACAATTCTAATTCCTAAAAGGTTTTAATTAACAGGTAGTGGCATGTGCTTAATATGACAATATTTTAATAATTAGATTTCAAAATACATTAAAATTAGTTCAACTTTACACTCAGAATGAAGTTAATAAAGTGATTATATGAACAAACTAATTTGCCTTGAATCCAACACGAATAATTAGGCCAAACCTATGGCATGTAATGTTAGCTTGATATAAAATCAAAATGTATTTATGTATATACATATATCTTGTATGTTTTACTTCCTTTTATTTGTGAAAATGTTGATATGTTTCTATATATTTTTGTAATTGAATTTGTGTGTGTGTGTGTGTGTGTGTGTGTGTGTGTGTACATGATATTTGGAATAGAAATTAAGCTTAAGATATTGATAATCAATTAAAATTGAATACATTATTATTTAAACTGAGCTAAAATCAATGTTTATGAGTCATGCATGACTGGAACAAAGGTCATATATTGAGNCTATATATATATATCTGAATGTATACATGATATTGGAATAGAAATTAAGCTTAAGATATTGATAATCAATTAAAATTGAATAAATTATTATTTAAACTGAGCTAAAATCAATGTTTATGAGTCATGCATGACTGGAACAAAGGTCATATATTGAGCTAGCCAATAAAAAAATTTGAGCTGCTCTTGCTTGTATGCATTAAACCAGCCAAAAAATCTTGGCTCTTTCATACGTAATTGGTAGTTTCTAACCTCGCTAACTTCATCAGATGAAACAGTGATTAATTTCTCCAGATCCCATATAAATTTAATGCGTAGGCACTGGCATTAACTGGGCCAGCCAAATAAAAATTCGCTGTATATTTATTTAAAATTCAATTTCAAAATTATTTAAAATTATTGGGACGTTTAGTTGGTAAACATTTGCTGGATGATGTTAATAGCTTATTTCAGTTTTTTTTTTACTTATTTTATTCTGTCGCATTTTTTAATAAAATTTATTGTACGGGATTTTAATTATATTTTATTTGAATCTATATGTTATTTAATTATATTTACCTATTTTAGTTCATCCTCTAAACTTCATTTTTTAGGACAGATAAAATTATCAAATATTTTATTTTTTAAAATATTAGATAAATAAATATATCGATGGGAGGTAAAATTATTAAATTATCTAAATTATATTAAAAAAATATTAAATTTTATTAATTATATACATAAATCTCAAATTTCATGATTGACATAACCTGATGCCGCTCCTGCTCTAAAAAATCCTACCCACAATACTCATATTACAAAGTTTTCTAATGTATTGAAAAGAAAATAAAAAAAAATTATGAAAGAAAAAGAGGTATAAACTTATTAATTTAAATTAGTGTTATATTAAAAATTAGGCTAGAAATTAAGAAGTGTAGCATGGCTACTATCAAGAAATAAATAAATGAGATAAATTTAAAAAAATATATATTTACCCATGCCAAATTTTAGCAAAATTTTAAGAAAAAAATAAAATAAGAAAAAAAAATCCTTCGAATGGTGAGCAAGGAGACCTTATTCTGACAGTGTTTATCAGTCAGTTTATTGACCANATCCTTCGAATGGTGAGCAAGGAGACCTTATTCTGACAGTGTTTATCAGTCAGTTTATTGACCANTAAAATACTTGAATGTATTTTAAATTTTAAGATTTAAAATAACTTAATATTTTTTGTTTTGTGTCTGAATTTATAATAACATATATTAGTCATATGATCTCACAAGTAGCACATTTTATATAGCATATTTGCACATGAGAAAGAGCTCCAACACATGGGAGGCTATCTTCTTTTTTAATGTTTAATTTCACTTTCACATATTAGCATATGGAGGAAAATTTAACACAAAGTAATACTTAACATATGGAAGATTATTTAACACATAAATCTTATACATTAAACTTCCCACACATGAATGGAGACTACACATGATAGCATATGAAAGGGACACATGAAAGTGCATAGAACCTTACACATGGAAGCGTATGCAACTTACACATGAAAGTAAATTATACATAGGTATTTTCATACATGAAAGTAAACTATAGATGGTAAAACTATGCTTGAAAGCATATTGAACCTCACACATCAAAGCACATGAAGCCTACATATGAAAGTGAATTACATATGGAGGAAATTACATATGAAACTTAAACAAGATTCTTTCAAAATTATGGATTTAACACATGGAGAAATCATATGAGTCATACATACTATTCATTGAAATTCATGTATGCAACATATAGGGAAAATATATGAAGTTTGAACATTGAGATAAACAAAATATGAAATAAATGCGTATGAAACTTGCATATGATTACACATGAAACCTACATATAGAGATAAACTATGTGTAGTAAGCGCTAGACATACAGAGGATTTATACATGCAAAGAGAAAACATATATAAAAGAACTATACATTGAAATGTTACACATGTAAACAAACTACATGGAAATCCAACATATAAAAACAAACTATACATAGAGTAAATTACACATAAATATTTTTGTACAAGTAAGCTACAAATGGAGAAATGTACATGCAAGTAAACCAATCAGGACAAAACTTTGCCAAGGGGAGGAAGGGTGAGGAGATGTGAATGCGCATGAAGGTTTCGATCCAGGAAGGAAAGAGGAAGAGGGGGTGAGGCTAGAACGTGTGGTTCGGTCAAGGGAAAATGAGGGCAATTGTGGGTGGATATGTTTTGGTTTTGTTCTAGGGAAAATAAAGAAACTATACTTCTCATGGGTTAGGTAATTTCAACCTAGGAGAAATGAGAGGAAGTGTAGATGGCTAGGGTTAGATTTCAGCTAAGGGAACAAAATAGAGGTGTAAGTGTCTAGGTTTGATTTTTGGCCTCAGGGAAAAGGATGAGGTGTTAGTGACTAAGGTTAGTTTTGACCTTGGGGAAATTAGGGAAGTATCGGGCAAAAAGAAGAAGTGTAGTTGGCTAGTGCCAGGTTTCAACCCATGGAAAATAAAAGGAATTGTAGGTGGCTAAGGTTTGGTTTAGGTTAAGGGATGAAGGGAGTTGTAAGTGGCTAGGGATAGGTTTTGGCTTAGGGAAATGAATGTGTGTTGGTGACTAGGGTTTGGTTTTGGCCTAGGGGAGATAAGGGGAAATATCTTATCTATATGGGGATAAATCACACTTAGTTTTCTTGCATAAGAAAGTACATTACCAAGGAACTACCCAAAGAACTAATTTTCTTACATAGGAGAAAAGGTCATAAAGGAAATACAGGGAAGAAAATTCATATAAAGTAAAAAAAAAAACATGGAAATTTACACATTAAAATTTTGCATATAAGAATCCTACAAATGAAAACCATACTCATGAGGGCACAAATACATATGGAGATTACATGTAAAAGTAAACTAAGTTTGAAGATCATACACATAGAACAAGCCACACATGTAAATCCTATACATGAAGGGAAGATACACATAGAGATCTGATAAAATAGACTAAATATGGATTCTAAGAGTTTCAAATGACATGAAAGACATTTGTACTCTGGAACAAGGTTAACTCACATAAGAAAAGCATTTTTGGGGCAAAAGAACTCCAATGTCGATTGCAACTTATCAATTATACAAATCACGTGTTATTTGAGGAAATTCAAGCTATGTATGCAATCAAATTCAATATTCACATAACTTGGCATTATAATAAATATTTTTCAGTTATCCTTGTCTAAACTATTTTTATTTTTCTTATGAACCTTAATTTCTCATATCGATGTTAAATGAAACCATGTTTCTCAGAACCACACATATACATCAAAAATGTATTTTCAGCTTGAGAAGAACTAACCTTTCATGATTTTTTGGATTGAAATTGTACAGTGTCTGCATTGAGCAAACACGCGACAAAGGAAGCAGAAGATTATCATTGGCATACATAGAAGGATAGACAATTTATGCATGAATTGAAAACTGATGGCTGAAATAGTGAAAACAACAATAGAGAATACCAAAGAAAAGAACCTTCAGAAAAGATAAAGGTATATAGCAACTTTATTCTCAATAGAGAATACCAAAGATAAAGGTATACATCAAAAATGTCTTTTTAACATTCAGGGCATGTTCTTATGTTTAATCCTAAAATAGCAATGGGCTTATAAGAATGTTAAATTGATTATTATCTTTAAAAATAGAACTAAAAAATGGCCTAAAACCTCCCCAAAAAATAAGAATAAAGCTATAAAAAATTAAATTTGGACGTAAAAATAATTATTTTATTGTATTTTTTTGTATGAAATTTTTGTTGATTTATAAATATAATATTTCATTCATCCCATGCATGCTTTAATAACAGATAAGCACACTATTAATTCTAAATTTGACAAGCATAT
>JXCR01118841.1:99531-132381 GCA_002079205.1 Phalaenopsis hybrid cultivar
TATATATATATATATATATATATATGAATATGACAGTCAAGCTTTCAGCTCTAGTGGGTAGCTTAGCTTTTCCCAAGTTCCATATAGGAGGCGGCCATTCGAGTTTACTCTTGAAAGTGACCTTACAGCTGTATTTTCTTCTTGGTAAAATTTGTAAATTTAGTGAGCTAGCTTGAGCTATCTTTTGCCCAAGTTTCAAATTAAGACGGTCAATTAATTGTAGTTGTTTGGGATTTCTAGAAGTAAAATATATCCGAAGAAATATTTTGGTTCTTTAAAAAAAAATTATTTATTTAAAATCGACAGAGATGTGTGATCTTGACTATTATTTCTAGGTTGGCTAACTATGAATTCATAATTGATCTACCTGTAGATGTTTTCATTATTTAAGTTGGTGAATTCTAAATGTATTTTTGAGTTTGATATTTAATTCATAATTCGGTTTAACTTCTAGTTTATCGGTTAATATGAAAATCAAGGTGTTCTATGTTCAAAGTTTTGCATTTTATTTTCTATCATAAGTTGGGATTCTTCATTGAGTTTACTTGTGTTGGTTTAAAGTTTTGTATTGAAGTTTATGTGAACATTGAGGGTTCATTTGATTTTATGTAAGGATTTACATACAAAAGGTTAAGCATTTTGGAAAAAATAAATTAATTTCATGTGGTTCAATTAGGTTTAGGTGTTTTAATTGTTTTAAATGTTTGGGGATTAAGAGTTTCAAATCTATTTAGGAAGTGTGAAGTGTTTGAAAATCTTAAATTTTTTATAGGTTAGAAGTTTGAATTATTTAAATCATGAATGTTTGAAAGTTTAAGTNAATTAAATTAATTTCATGTGATTCAATTAGGTTTAGGTGTTTTAAATGTTTTAAATGTTTGGCGATTAAGAGTTTCAAATCTATTTAGGAAGTGTGAAGTGTTTTGAAAATCTTAAATTTTTTATAGGTTAGAAGTTTGAATTATTTAAATCATGAATGTTTGAAAGTTTAAGTTATTTCTTTAGAGAATTTGAAAGTAATTTGAAGTTGGAATTTTAAGTATTTTAAATGGTTTCAAAGCATTTTAATGTTGAGATTTTATAGTATTTTAATTGGTCTTAAAATAATTTTTAAGTTGAGATTTCGAGTCATTCTAAATGATTTAAAGTGTTTTAATATTTAAAATTATTTTAAATGATTTAGTGTTTAACAAGTTGAAATTATAAGTTATTTCAAATGGTTTAAAGTGTTTTGAAAGCTACTAAAATTTTAACAAGTTAANATTAAAATAATTTTTAAGTTGAGATTTTGAGTCATTTTAAATTATTTAAAGTGTTTTAATATTTAAAATTATTTTAAATAATTTAGTATTCTACAAGTTGAAATTAAAAGTTATTTCAAATGGTTTAAAGTGTTTTGAAAGCTACTAAAATTTTAACAAGTTAAATTATTTTAAAGGTTNTTAAATGATTTAAAGTGTTTTTATTTAAAATTATTTTAAATGATTTAGTGTTCTGCAAGTTGAAATTATAAGTTATTTCAAATGGTATAAAGTGTTTTAAAAGCTACTAAAATTTTAACAAGTTAAATTATTTTAAAGGTTTAAATGTGTTTTATAAATATTTTTCAATATTTCAAAATTAAGATAATGAATTATTTTTCCAAAAATGTTTCAAAATAAGATTTTGGTATTATTTTAAAATATTTTAAAGTATTTTAAATTTAAGATTTAATTTTTTAAGCTCATTAAAATTGAAATTCTAAATGTTTTAAAAAATAATATTTTTGAATTATTTTGCAATTTTTTAAGTTAATTTTTATAAAGTACTTTACAATGTTTTAAAATTAAGGTTTTGAACTATTTTTAAAAAGTTATTTAAAAAATTTTAAAATTAATATTTTTGAATTATTTAAAATATTTTAAGGTATTTTAAAATTTAAGATTTAAAATGGCTTAAAGTGTTGTAAACTTTAGATTTTATTTTGTGAGAAATTTATAACCAAGTTATCTAAATTTATAAATAAACATATATTATTCATATGGTCTCACAAGTAGCACATTTATACAACATACTTGCACATGAAAACTAGTACCAACACATTAGAGGCTTTCTTCTTCTTTTTTTATGTGTTATTTCAATTTCACATAATTAATATATGGAGGAAAATTTAACACATAGAGTAATACTTAACATATTAAAAATTCCTTGACACATAAAGAAGCTTACACATTAAACAGCCCACACATGCATGGAGACAACAAACGATAGGATATAAAAGCGGCATATGAAAGTGCATAAGACCTTACACATGGAAGCACATGCAACTTAGACATGGAATTAAACTATACATTGGTATTTTCATACATGAAAGTAAACTCTAGATGGTAACACTATGCTTGAAAGCACATAAGACCTCACACATGGAAGCACATGAAGCCTACATATGAAAGAGAATTATACATGAAAGAAATTACATATACAACTTAAACATGATTCTTTCAAAATCATGTGTTTAACAAATGGAAAAATTATATAAGTCCTACACACTTTTCATTGACATGCATGTATTCAATGAGGTAAACTATACATAAAATAAATATGTATGAAACCTGCATATTATTACACATGAAATCTGCATATGGAGATAAAATATATGTAGTAAAGACTAGACATACATAGGATTATACATGTAAAGAGAAAACATATATAAATGAACTATACATTGAAATGTTACAAATGGAAACAAACTATGCATAGAAATTCAATGTATAAAAACAAACTATACATAGAGTAAATTACGCATAAATGTTATATGTACAAGTAAGCTACATCTGGAGAAGTGTACATGCAAGTAAACCAACTAGGACAAGACTTGACAAAGGGGAGAAAGGGTGAGGAGATGTGAGTGCACATGAAGCTTTCAGTCAAGGTAGGAAAGATGAAGAGTAGGTGAGGCTAGAGTGTGTGGTTCGACAAAGAGAAAATGAGGGGAAGTGTAGGTGGATATGCTTTGGTTTTGTTCTAGGGAAGATAAGGAGAACTGTAGGTGTCTTGGGTTAGCTAAATTCAACTTATGGGAAATGAGAGGAAGTGTAGGTGGCTAGGGTAAGGTTTTAGCTAAGGGAAATAAAGGGAAGTGTAGGTGGCTAGGTTTAATTGTTGGCCTCAGGGAAAAGGATGAAGTGTCGGTGGCTAAGGTTAGTTTTTGGCCTTGGGGAAATCAAAGAAGTGTAGGGCAAAAAGAAGAGTTGTAGTTGGCTAGTGTTAAGTTTCAGCCTAGGGGAAATAAGGGGAATTGTAGGTTGGTAATGTTTGGTTTAGACTAGGGAAATGAAGGGAGTTGTAGGTTTCTAGGGATAAGTTTCAACCTAGAGAAACGAATGGAGGTGTAGGTGACTAGGGTTTGGTTACAACCTAGGGAAAATAAAAGGAAGTATCTTATCTATATGGAGAAAAATCACATTTAGTGGTCTTGCATAAGAAAGTACATTACCTATACGAAAGAACTAATTGTTTTACATAGGAGAAAATTTCATAAAAAAGAACAAGGAAGAAAATTCATATAAAGTAAAAAAATAATACATGAAAATTTACACATAGAAATCTTGCATATGAGAATCGTACACATGAAAACCATATTCACGAGGGCACAAATACAAATGGAGATTACATGCAAAAATAAACTAAGTTTGGAGATCATACGCATAGAACAAGACACACATGTAAAGCCTATACATGAAGGGAAGATGCACATAGAGATCACATAAAATAAACTAAATGTGGATTCTAAATGTTTCAAATGACATGAAAGACATTTGTATGATTAAAGCATATGGAGCAAGGTTAAATCACATAAGAAAAGTGATTTTTAAAATTAATATTATGTAAACAAAGTTCTCATGAGATGAATTCACTTTTAAGATTTTGAATAAATTATCTAAGAAAAATTATCTGAAAATCAAATAAATTTTAATTAAGAAATTCTTTATATAAATAAAAATACAAACATACTTTTTTATGATCAATTTTTCCATTTCATTTGTAACAAGTAAAGAAATTAATAATACTTTGTAAATAACCAAAAATAATTTTGAGTTAATTTTGTTGCAAGATACTTTAAGCTTGTATTGTCTACAATAAGTTTTAATTTTTTTTTAATTTATCCAAGTCATTTAGCTAGGTGAAATTTCAATGTTGAGGAGTATTTAAGTAGTAAGTAACTTCTTAAGTCCGAAGAAGTGTAGTTTCTAGGGCATACATGAGGTTTAGTAAATTTCTAGATACTGAGTTCGCTAGTGTGTATATATGTTGGGTTAGCATAATCACATATGAATATTTTACATGTTGTTTTTCCTTAATTTCTTGCATTTATAGTATAGTACTTCAACATTTACTTGAAAGTTATAAATTTTTTGTGCTACTTTCTACTACTACTAATTGGCTTAAAAATTAAATTAATTATTTTAAATAATCAAATTAATTCATCCCTCACCCCTCTCTCCTAGAGTGCCATCTCTTGAATTACACAACTGAATTATACTCCTTATAACTATGATTATACTCACTCTACTATAATAATTACNAAATCATATTTGTTCTTGTTATGGCGGATTTAAGAATTATTCATTATTTTTTGTTAAGTACAACACAGTTGTATTTGAGATTTTTCTTCGGTACAACCATGTGTTTATGCTATGTTGTGGACCCTTACATCAAATCATGTATTTTAAAATCATTTTTGTCCTTATTATAGCGTATTTAAGAATTATTTATATGTTTTGTTCAGTAGAACATGGTTATATCTTAATTTTTTTCTTCAGTAAGACTGTGTATTTATGTCATGTTATGAAGGAGATTGTGATAATATANGTAGAACCTTACACATGGAAGCGTATGCAACTTACACATGAAAGTAAATTTTACATGGGTATTTTCATACATGAAAGTAAACTATAGATAGTAAAACTATGCTTGAAAGCATATTGAACCTCACACATCAAAGCACATGAAGCCTACATATGAAAGTGAATTACATATGGAGGAAATTACATATGAAACTTAAACAAGACTCTTTCAAAATTATGGATTTAACACATGGAGAAATCATACGAGTCATACATACTATTCATTGAAATTCATGTATGCAACATATAGGGAAAATATATGAAGTTTGAAGATTGAGATAAACTAAATATGAAATAAATGCGTATGAAGCTTGCATATGATTACACATGAAACCTACATATAGAGATAAACTATGTGTAGTAAACGCTAGACATACAGAGGATTTATACATGCAAAGAGAAAACATATAAAAAAGAACTATACATTGAAATGTTACACATGTAAACAAACTACATGGAAATCCAACATATAAAAACAAACTATACATGGAGTAAATTACACATAAATATTTTTGTACTAGTAAGCTACAAATGGAGAAATGTACATGCAAGTAAACCAATCAGGACAAAACTTGGCCAAGGGGAGGAAAGGTGAGGAGATGTGAATGCGCATGAAGATTTAGATCCAGGTAGGAAAAAGGAAGAGGGGGTGAGGCTAGAACNCATTGAGATAAACAAAATATGAAATAAATGCGTATGAAACTTGCATATGATTACACATGAAACCTACATATAGAGATAAACTATGTGTAGTAAGCGCTAGACATACAGAGGATTTATACATGCAAAGAGAAAACATATATAAAAGAACTATACATTGAAATGTTACACATGTAAACAAACTACATGGAAATCCAACATATAAAAACAAACTATACATAGAGTAAATTACACATAAATATTTTTGTACAAGTAAGCTACAAATGGAGAAATGTACATGCAAGTAAACCAATCATGACAAAACTTGGCCAAGGGGAGGAAGGGTGAGGAGATGTGAATGCGCATGAAGATTTAGATCCAGGTAGGAAAAAGGAAGAGGGGGTGAGGCTAGAACATGTGGTTCGGTCAAGGAAAAATGAGGGCAAGTGTGGGTGGATATGTTTTGGTTTTGTTCTAGGGAAAATAAAGAGAACTATACGTCTCATGGGTTAGGTAATTTCAACCTAGGAGAAATGAGAGGAAGTGTAGATGGCTAGGGTTAGGTTTCTGCTAAGGGAACTAAATAGAGGTGTAAGTGTCTAGGTTTGATTTTTGGCCTCAGGGAAAAGGATGAAGTGTTAGTGACTAAGGTTAGTTTTGACCTTGGGGAAATTAGGGAAGTATCGGGCAAAAACAAGAAGTGTAGTTGGCTAGTGCCAGTTTTCAACCTATGGAAAATAAAAGTAATTGTATGTGGCTAAGGTTTGTTTTAGGTTAAGGGATGAAGGGAGTTGTAAGTGGCTAGGGATAGGTTTTGGCTTAGGGAAATGAATGTGTGTTGGTGACTAGGGTTTGGTTTTGGCCTAGGGGAGATAAAGGGAAATACCTTATCTATATGGGGATAAATCACACTTAGTTGTCTTGCATAAGAAAGTACTTTACCAAGGAACTACCCAAAGAACTAATTTTCTTACATAGGAGAAAAGGTCATAAAGGAAATACAGGGAAGANGGACAAAACTTTGCCAAGGGGAGGAAGGGTGAGGAGATGTGAATGCGCATGAAGGTTTCGATCCAGGAAGGAAAGAGGAAGAGGGGGTGAGGCTAGAACGTGTGGTTCGGTCAAGGGAAAATGAGGGCAATTGTGGGTGGATATGTTTTGGTTTTGTTCTAGGGAAAATAAAGAAACTATACTTCTCATGGGTTAGGTAATTTCAACCTAGGAGAAATGAGAGGAAGTGTAGATGGCTAGGGTTAGATTTCAGCTAAGGGAACAAAATAGAGGTGTAAGTGTCTAGGTTTGATTTTTGGCCTCAGGGAAAAGGATGAGGTGTTAGTGACTAAGGTTAGTTTTGACCTTGGGGAAATTAGGGAAGTATCGGGCAAAAAGAAGAAGTGTAGTTGGCTAGTGCCAGGTTTCAACCAATGGAAAATAAAAGGAATTGTATGTGGCTAAGGTTTGGTTTAGGTTAAGGGATGAAGGGAGTTGTAAGTGGCTAGGGATAGGTTTTGGCTTAGGGAAATGAATGTGTGTTGGTGACTAGGGTTTGGTTTTGGCCTAGGGGAGATAAGGGGAAATATCTTATCTATATGGGGATAAATCACACTTAGTTTTCTTGCATAAGAAAGTACATTACCAAGGAACTACCCAAAGAACTAATTTTCTTACATAGGAGAAAAGGTCATAAAGGAAATACAGGGAAGAAAATTCATATAAAGTTAAAAAAAAAACATGGAAATTTACACATTAAAATTTTGCATATAAGAATCCTACAAATGAAAACCATACTCATGAGGGCACAAATACATCTGGAGATTACATGTAAAGTAAACTAAGTTTGAAGATCATACACATAGAACAAGCCACACATGTAAATCCTATACATGAAGGGAAGATACACATAGCGATCTGATAAAATAGACTAAATATGGATTCTAAGAGTTTCAAATGACATGAAAGACATTTGTACTCTGGAACAAGGTTAACTCACATAAGAAAAGCATTTTTGGGGCAAAAGAACTCCAATGTCGATTGCAACTTATCAATTATACAAATCACGTGTTATTTGAGGAAATTCAAGCTATGTATGCAATCAAATTCAATATTCACATAACTTGGCATTATAATAAGTATTTTTCAGTTATCCTTGTCTAAACAATTTTTATTTTTCTTATGAACCTTAATTTCTCATATCGATGTTAAATGAAACTATGTTTCTCATAACCACACATATGCATCGAAAATGTCTTTTCAGCTTGAGAAGAACTAACCTTTCATGATTTGTTGGATTGAAATTGTACAGTGTCTGCATTGAGCATACACACGACAAAGGAAGCAGAAGATTATCACAGGCATATATAGAAGGATAGACAATTTATGCATGATTTGAAAACAGATGGCTGAAATAGTGAAAACAACAATAGAGAATAGCAAAGAAAAGCACCTTCACAAAAGATAAAGGTATACATCAAAAATGTCTTTTTAACATTCAGGGCATGTTCTTATGTTTGATCCTAAAGTAGCAATGGGCTTATAAGAATGTTAAATTGATTATTATCTTTAAAAATAGAAAAAAAAATGGCTTAAAACATCCCCAAAAAATAAGAATAAAGCTATAAAAAATTAAATTTGGACGTAAAAATAATTATTTTTTGGTATTTTTTGTATGAAATTTTTGTTGATTTATAAATATAATATTTAATTCATCCCATGCATGTTTTAATAACAGATAAGCACACTATTAAGTCTAAATTTGACAAGCATATAATGCATTGAAGTGCACCTATTTATTTATTAATTACCGATTAACTTGATGATGAAAATTATGTTAGCAGAATTGTACATACTTCACTCGCCTTTCTACTGTTCACAGCATCATCATATATAGAAATCATAGAACCTCAAAATTGTTTGGTACTCTATTTGGAGAATGTAAATCTGATATTTAAATTAGTTCAGTGTATCTAATCAATACATTTCTTCTTTAAATAAAAAAAGATATGATCTTGATATGTTGAAGATAATCTTTTCATAATGCTAATGAGAACCAATTTTCAAAAAAGGCAACCAATGCGTAGAAAATTCGATCCTTCCTTTTTTTTCGTTTTTTCTCGAAGTTGAAGTGGCAGATTTGAAAAATCTAAGGGCACTTCACAATGCATGCAAGCCCTTAGCTNTTTCATATGGTCTCACAAGTAGCACATTTATATAACATACTTGCACATGAAAACTAGTACCAACACATCAGAGGCTTTCTTCTTTTTTTTTATGTGTTATTTCAATTTCACATAATTAACATATGGAGAAAAATTTAACACATAGAGTAATGCTTAACATATTAAAAATTACTTGACACATAAAGAAGCTTATACATTAAACATCCCACACATGCATCGAGACAACAAACAATTGGATATAAAAGCGGCATATGAAAGTGCATAAGACCTTACACATTGAAGCACATGCTACTTAGACATGGAAGTAAACTATACATTGGTATTTTCATACATGAAAGTAAACTCTAGATGGTAACACTATGNCATATAGAGGAAAATTTAACGCATAGAGTAATACTTAACATATTAAAAATTACTTGACACATAAAGAAGCTTATACATTAAACATCCCACGCATGCATGGAGACAAGAAATGATAGGATATAAAAGCGGCATATGAAAGTGCATAAGACCTTACACATGGAAGCACATGCAATTTAGACATGGAAGTAAACTATACATTGGTATTTTCATACATGAAAGTAAACTCTAGATGGTAACACTATGCTTGAAAGCACATAAGACCTCACACATGGAAGCACATGAAGCCTACATATGAAAGAGAATTGTACCTGAAAGAAATTGCATATGAAACTTAAACATGATTCTTTCAAAATCATGCATTTAACAAATGGAAAAATCATATAAGTCCTACACACTTTTCATTGACATTCATGTATTCAATGAGGTAAACTATACATGAAATAAATATGTATGAAACCTGCATATTATTACACATGAAATCTACATATGGAGATAAAATATATGTAGTAAAGACTAGACATACATAGGATTATACATGCAAAGAGAAAACATATATATAAATGAACTATACATTGAAATGTTACAAATGGAAACAAACTATGCATAGAAATTCAATGTATAAAACAAACTATACATAGAGTAAATTACACATAAATATTATATGTACAAGTAAGCTACATCTGGAGAAGTGTACATGCAAGTAAACCAAAAAGGACAAGACTTGACCAAGGGGAGAAAGGGTGAGGAGATGTGAGTGCACATGAAGCTTTCAGTAAAGGTAGGAAAGAGGAAGGGGGGTGAGGCTAGAATGTGTGGTTCAACAAAGAGAAAATGAGAGGAAGTGTAGGTGGATACGCTTTGGTTTTGTTCTAGGGAAGATAAGGAGAAATGTAGGTGTCTTGGGTTAGCTAATTTTAACTTATGGGAAATGAGAGGAAGTGTAGGTGGCTAGGGTAAGGTTTTAGCTAAGGGAAATAAAGGGAAGTGTAGGTGGCTAGGTTTAATTGTTGGCCTCAGGGAAAAGGATGAAGTGTTGGTGGCTAAGCTTAGTTTTTGGACTTGGGGAAATAAAAGAAGTGTAGGGCAAAAAGAAGAGTTGCAGTTGGCTAGTGTTAGGTTTCAGCCTAGGGGAAATAAAGGGAATTGTAGGTTGGTAAGGTTCGGTTTAGGCTAAGGGAAATGAAGGGAGTTGTAGGTTTCTAGGGATAAGTTTCAACCTAGAGAAACGAATGGAGGTGTAGGTGACTAGGGTTCGGTTACAACCTAGGAAAAATAAGGGGAAGTATCTTATCTATATGGAGAAAAATCACACTTAGTAGTCTTGCATAAGAAAGTACATTACCTATACAAAACAACTGATTGTTTTACATAGGAGAAAACTTCATAAAAAAGAACAAAGAAGAAAATTCATATAAAGTAAAAAAAATAATACATGAAAATTTACACATAGAAATCTTGCATATGAGAATCGTACACATGAAAACCATATTCACGAGGGCACAAATACAAATGGAGATTACATGCAAAAGTAAACTAAGTTTGGAGATCATACACATAGAACAAGACACACATGTAAAGCCGACATATGAAGGGAAGATGCACATAAAGATCACATAAAATAAACTAAATGTGGATTCTAAATGTTTCAAATGACATGAAAGACATTTGTATGATTAAAGCATATGGAGCAAGGTTAAATCACATAAGAAAAGTGATTTTTAAAACTAATATTATCTAAACAAAGTTCTCATGAGATGAATTCACTTTTAAGATTTTGAATTAATTATCTAAGAAGAATTATCTGAAAATCAAATAAATTTTAATTAAGACATTCTTTATATAAATAAAAATACAAACATACTTTATCGTGATCAATTTTTCCATTTCATTTGTAACAAGTAAAGAAATTAATAATACTTTGTAAATAACCAAAAATAATTTTGAGTTCATTTTGTTGCATAATACTTTAAGCTTGTATTGTCTACAATAATTTTTATTTTTTTTTTTAATTTATCCAAGTCATTTAGCTTGGTGAAATTTTTATTATAACCAGATTGAATTGTATTTCTCAGTGTTGAGGAGTATTTAAGTAGTAACTTCTTCAGTCCGAAGAAGTGCAGTTCCTAGGGCATACATGAGGTTTAGTAAATTTCTAGATAGTGAGTTCGCTAGTGTGTATATATGTTGGGTTAGCATAATCACATATGAATATTTTACATGTTGTTTTTCCTTAATTTCTCGCATTTATAGTATAGTACTTCAACATTTACTTGAAAGTCATAAATTTTTTGTGCTATTTTGTACTACTACTAATTGGCTTTAAAATTAAATTAATTATTTTAAATAATCAATTTCTTTTTTAAATATCCTAATTCATCCCTCTCCCCTCTCTCCTAGAGTGCCATCTCTTGAATTACACTACTGAATTATACTCCTTATAACTATGATTATACTCACTCTACTATAATAATTACATTGTTGTATCAACTTTANAAAATCTTAAATTTTTTATAGTTTAGAAGTTTGAATTATTTAAATCATGAATGTTTGAAAGTTTAAGTTATTTCTTTAGAGAATTTGAAAGTAATTTGAAGTTGGAATTTTAAGTGTTTTAAATGGTTTCAAAGCATTTTAATGTTGAGATTTTATAGTATTTTAACTGGTCTTAAAATAATTTTTAAGTTGAGATTTTGAGTCATTTTAAATGATTTAAAGTGTTTTAATATTTAAAATTATTTTAAATGATTTAGTGTTCTACAAGTTGAAATTATAAGTTATTTCAAATGGTTTAAAGTGTTTTGAAAGCTACTAAAATTTTAACAAGTTAAATTATTTTAAAGGTTTAAATGTGTTTTATAAATATTTTTCAATATTTCAAAATTAAGATGATGAATTATTTTTCCAAAAATGTTTCAAAATAAGATTTTTGTATAATTTTATAATATTTTAAAGTATTTTAAATTAAGATTTACTTTTTTTAAGCTCATTAAAATTGAAATTCTTAATTTTAAGATTTAATTTTTAAAAAAATAATATTTTTGAATTATTTTGCAATTTTTTAACTTAATTTTTATAAAGTACTTCACAATGTTTTAAATTTAAGGTTTTGAACTATTTTTAAAAAGTTATTTATAATATTTTAAAATTAATATTTTTNTGTACTATTTTAAAATATTTTAAAGTATTTTAAATTAAGATTTAATTTTTTTAAGCTCATTAAAATTGAAATTCTAAATGTTCTAAAACATAATATTTTTGAATTATTTTGCAATTTTTTAACTTAATTTTTATAAAGTACTTTACAATGTTTTAAATTTAAGGTTTTGAACTATTTTTAAAAAGTTATTTATAATATTTTTAAATTAATATTTTTGAATTATTTAAAATATTTTAAGGTATTTTAAAATTTAAGATTTAAAATGGCTTAAAGTGTTGTAAACTTTAGATTTTATTTTGTGAGAAATTTATAACCAAGCTATCTAAATTTATAAATAAACATATATTATTCATATGGCCTCACAAGTAGCACATTTATACAACATACTTGCACATGAAAACTAGTACCAACACTTTAGAGGCTTTCTTCTTCTTCTTTTTTTGTGTCATTTCAATTTCACATAATTAACATATGGAGGAAAATTTAACACATAGAGTTATACTTAACATATTAAAAATTNTACTAGTACCAACACTTTAGAGGCTTTCTTCTTCTTTTTTTATGTGTTATTTCAATTTCACATAATTAACATATGGAGGAAAATTTAACACATAGAGTTATACTTAACATATTAAAAATTACTCGACACATAAAGAAGCTTATACATTAAACATCCCACGCATGCATGGAGACAACAAACGATAGGATATGAAAGTGACATATGAAAGTGCATAAGACCTTACACATGGAAGCACATGCAACTTAGACATGGAAGTAAACTATACATTGGNGAGAAGCTTATACATTAAACATCGAACACATGCATGGAGACAACAAACGATAGGATATGAAAGTGGCATATGAAAGTGCATAAGACCTTACACATGGAAGCACATGCAACTTAGACATGGAAGTAAACTATACATTGGTATTTTCATACATGAAAGTAAACTCTAGATGGTAACACATTGCTTGAAAGCACATAAGACCTCACATATGAAAGAGAATTACACATGAAAGAAATTACATATGAAACTTAAACATGATTCTTTCAAAATCATGTGTTTAACAAATGGAAAGATCATATAAGTCCTACACACTTTTCATTGGCATTCATGTATTCAATGAGGTAAACTATACATGAAATAAATATGTATGAAACCTGCATATTATTACTCATGAAATCTACATATGGAGATAAAATATATGTTATAAAGACTAGACATACATAGGATTATACATGCAAAGAGAAAACATATATAAATGAACTATACATTGAAATGTTACAAATGGAAACAAACTATGCATAGAAATTAAATGTATAAAACAAACTATACATAGAGTAAATTACACATAAATATTATATGTACAAGTAAGCTACATCTGGAGAAGTGAACATGCAAGTAAACCAACTAGGACAAGAGTTGAACAAGAGGAGAAAGGGTGAGGAGATGTGAGTGCACATGAAGCTTTCAGTCAAGGTAGGAAAGAGGAAGAGGGGGTGAGGCTAGAATGTGTGGTTCGACAAAGAGAAAATGTGGGGAAGTGTAGGTGGATATGCTTTGGTTTTGTTCTAGGGAAGATAAGGAGAGTTGTAGGTGTCTTGGGATAGCTAATTTCAACTTATGGGAAATGAGAGGAAGTGTAGGTGGCTAGGGTAATGTTTTAGCTGAGGGAAACAAAGGGAAGTGTAGGTGGCTAGGTTTAATTTTTGGCCTCAGGGAAAAGGATGAAGTGTTGGTGGCTAAGGTTAGTTTTTGGCCTTGGGGAAATAAAAGAAGTGTAGGGCAAAAAGAAGAGTTGTAGTTCGCTAGTGTTAGGTTTCAGCCTAGGGTAAATAAGGGGAATTGTAGGTTGGTAAGGTTTGGTTTAGGCTAAGGGAAATGAAGGGAGCTGTAGGTTTCTAGGGATAAGTTTCAACCTAGAGAAATGAATGGAGGTGTAGGTGACTAGGGTTTGTTTACAACCTAGGGAAAATAAGGGGAAGTATCTTATCTATATGGAGAAAAATCACACTTAGTGGTCTTGCATAAGAAAGCACATTACCTATACAAAACAACTGATTGTTTTACATAGGAGAAAATTTCATAAAAAAGAACAAGGAAGAAAATTCATATAAAGTAAAAAAATAATACATGAAAATTTACACATAGAAATCTTGCATATGAGAATCGTACACATGAAAACCATATTCACGAGGGCACAAATACAAATGGAGATTACATGCAAAAGTAAACTAAGTTTGGAGATCATACACATTTTACAAGACACACATGTAAAGCCTACAGATGAAGGGAAGATGCACATAAAGATCACATAAAATAAACTAAATGTGGATTCTAAATGTTTCAAATGACATGAAAGACATTTGTATGATTAAAGCATATGGAGCAAGGTTAAATCACATAAGAAAAGTGATTTTTAAAATTAATATTATGTAAACAAAGTTCTCAAGAGATGAATTCACTTTTAAGATTTTGAGTAAATTATCTAAGAAGAATTACCTAAAATCAAATATATTTTAATTAAGATATTCTTTATATAAATGAAAATACAAACATACTTTATCGTGATCAATTTTTCCATTTCATTTGTAACAAGTGAAGAAATTAATAATACTTTGTAAATAACCAAAAATAGTTTTGAGTTCATTTTATTGCAAGATACTTTAAGCTTGTATTGTCTACAATAAGTTTTATTTTTTTTTTATCCAAGTCATTTAGCTTGGTGAAATTTTTATCATGACCAGATTGAATTGTATTTCTCAGTGTTGAGGAGTATTTTAGTAGTAAGTAACTTTTTCAGTCTGAAGAAGTGCAGTTCCTAGGGCATACATGAGGTTTAGTAAATTTCTAGATAGTGAGTTCGCTAGTAAGTATATATGTTGGGTTAGCATAATCACATATGAATATTTTACATGTTGTTTATCCTTAATTTCTCGCATTTATAGTATAGTAATTCAACATTTACTTAAAAGTCATAAATTTTTTGTGCTACTTTGTACTACTACTAATTGGCTTTAAAATTAAATTAATTATTTTAAATAATCAATTTTTTTTAAAATATCCTAATTCATCCCTCTCCCCTCTCTCCTAGAGTGTCATCTCTTGAATTACACAACTGAATTATACTCCTTATAACTATGATTATACTCACTCTACTATAATAATTACNCCTTGAAAGCACATAAGACCTCACACATGAAAGAGAATTATACATGAAAGAAATTACATATGAAACTTAAACATGATTCTTTCAAAATCATGTGTTTAACAAATGGAAAGATCATATAAGTCCTACACACTTTTCATTGGCATTCATGTATTCAATGAGGTAAACTATACATGAAATAAATATGTATGAAATCTGCATATTATTACTCATGAAATCTACATATGGAGATAAAATATATGTTGTAAAGACTAGACATACATAGGATTATACATGCAAAGTGAAAACATATATAAATGAACTATACATTGAAAGGTTACAAATGGAAACAAACTATGCATAGAAATTCAATGTATAAAACAAACTATACATAGAGTAAATTACACATAAATATTATATGTATAAGTAAGCTACATCTGGAGAAGTGAACATGCAAGTAAACCAACTAGGACAAGACTTGAACAAGGGGAGAAAGGGTGAGGAGATGTGAGTGCACATGAAGCTTTCAGTCAAGGTAGGAAAGAGGAAGAGGGGGTGAGGCTAGAATGTGTGGTTCGACAAAGAGAAAATGTGGGGAAGTGTAGGTGGATATGCTTTGGTTTTGTTCTAGGGAAGATAAGGATAACTGTAGGTGTCTTGGGTTAGCTAATTTCAACTTATGGGAAATGAGAGGAAGTGTAGGTGGCTAGGGTAATGTTTTAGCTGAGGGAAACAAAGGGAAGTGTAGGTGGCTAGGTTTAATTTTTGGCCTCAGGGAAAAGGATGAAGTGTTGGTGGCTAAGGTTTGTTTTTGGCCTTGGGGAAATAAAAGAAGTGTAGGGAAAAAAGAAGAGTTGTAGTTCTCTAGTGTTAGGTTTAAGCCTAGGGTAAATAAGGAGAATTGTAGGTTGGTAAGGTTTGGTTTAGGCTAAGGGAAATGAAGGGAGTTGTAGGTTTCTAGGGATAAGTTTCAACCTAGAGAAACGAATGGAGGTGTAGGTGACTAGGGTTTGTTTACAACCTAGGGAAAATAAGGGGAAGTATCTTATCTATATGGAGAAAAATCACACTTAGTGGTCTTGCATAAGAGAGTACATTACCTATATAAAAGAACTAATTGTTTTACATAGGAGAAAATTTCATAAAAAAGAACAAGGAAGAAAAATCATATAAAGTAAAAAAATAATACATGAAAATTTACACATAGAAATCTTGCATATGAGAATCGTACACATGAAAACCATATTCACGAGGGCACAAATACAAATGGAGATTACATGCAAAAGTAAACTAAGTTTGGAGATCATACACATAGAACAAGACACACATGCAAAGCCTACATATGAAGGGAAGATGCACATAAAGGTCACATAAAATAAACTAAATGTGGATTCTAAATGTTTCAAATGACATGAAAGACATTTATATGATTAAAGCATATGGAGCAAGGTTAAATCACATAAGAAAAGTGATTTTTAAAACTAATATTATGTAAATAAAGTTCTCATGAGATGAATTCACTTTTAAGATTTTGAATAAATTATCTAAGAAGAATTATCTGAAAATCAAATAAATTTTAATTAAGACATTCTTTATATAAATAAAAATACAAAAAATTTCCATTTCATTTGCAACAAGTAAGGAAATTAATAATACTTTGTAAATAACCAAAAATAATTTTGAGTTCATTTCGTTGCAAGATACTTTAAGCTTGTACTGTCTACAATAAGCTTTAATTTTTTTTTTTTAATTTATCCAAGTCATTTAGCTTGGTGAAATTTTTATTATAACCAGATTGAATTATACTTCTCAGTGTTGAGGAGTATTTAAGTAGTAAGTAACTTCTTCAGTCCGAAGAAGTGCAGTTCCTAGGGCATACATGAGGTTTAGTAAATTTCTAGATAGTGAGTTCGCTAGTGTGTATATATGTTGGGTTAGCATAATCACATATGAATATTTTACATGTTGTTTTTCCTTAATTTCTCGCATTTATAGTATAGTATTTCAACATTTACTTAAAAGTCATAATATTTTTGTGCTACTTTGTACTACTACTAGTTGGCTTTAAAATTAAATTAATTATTTAAAATAATCAAAAAAAATTTTTAAATATCCTAATTCATCCCTCTCCCCTCTCTCCTAGAGTGCCATCACTTGAATTACACAACTGAATTATACTCCTTATAATTATGATTATACTCACTCTACTATAATAATTACATTGTTGTAGCAACTTTATAATCTATTGAACTCAACATAAAGGGTAATTCTTAAAACATATTATATTGTAGGAAGATTTATATACATAGCACTTAACTCTTTTGTATTTACTTATCAAACACCTAAGCTTCAATGTTTACATATATGCCACTATATCTATGCATGAAAAAGTTTATTTTACATTTTAAAAGTTATTTTACATTTTAAAAGCTAAAATAGTGGTATTTTTAATGTGATATGAAAGATATGGGTGAAATAAATGTAAAAATTGTTGTATTGCTGTTAGAAATGTAAATATATTTGAATTGTGTGATACATATGTAAATACAACTCTGTTGTATTATGACTAAAATATTACATTTTTTATAATATATTTTTAGGATTTCACTTACTTTGTTATGTCAATCAAATAGTTTATTGCACTCATATTGAATGTTATTTCATGGCCCTTAAATTATTGCATAATTGAATTAGGCTTTGTGCTTTGTTTATTACATAATGCTTTTTAATATACAAAATTTTATATTGCGATTAGTGCATTTTCTCTTTTACATTTTGTTGTTAACATTCCACTCATATTACTATGTCAATTTTTTTTTTTTTAAATTATGTTAGTTGTTTCAACTTCATAGTCTATTGCACTCATTATGGATTTTATTTAATAAATTTTAAATTATAAAATTATATTATATTATAATCTATGTTAAGTCTATTGCGCTATATCTCTTAAAATAGAATCCATTTTATTATGATAATTATTTTATATATCATACAATCTACTATTTTGATTGCACTCGCTTTATTATACCAACCTTATAGTTTGTGGTAGTATAATAAGTTTTCGAGTAATGTTATAATACTCCTCGAACAATAATTGAATAATTATCGAGCATATTTGAACCTTGCTGAAACCATGTTCGATCCATACTCAAACTATATTCACAAATTTTTGGAACGTATTCAAACAGGCTTTCGCAGATGCAAGAAGGTTCACATATGCTTCAAATAAGATTCAAAAGTGAGTGCAATGTTATAATATCATGACACAGAGATATGAGGAGGGGAATATATATATATATATATAGATAGATTGACATGAATGAATATGACAGTCAAGGTCTGAGCTCTATTAGGTAGCTTAACTTTTGCCAAATTCCATATAGGAGGCGGTCATTCCAGTTTACTCTTGAAAGAGACGTTACAGCTGTATTTTCTTCTTTGTAAAATTTGTAAATTTAGAGATCTAGCTTGAGCTATCTTTTGCCTTAGTTTCAAATTAAGACTAGCAGCTCAAATCATTGTAGCAGTTTGCGATTTCTAGAAGTAAAATCAAAACTGATGGTTCCTGCTCTTCTCGGAAGAAATATTTTGTTTCTTTATAAAAATATTTACATAAAACTGATAGAGATGTGTTATCTTGAGTTTTATTTCTAAGTTGGATAACTAGTAATTCATTGTTGATCGACTTAGTAGATGTTCTCGTTATTTGAGTTGTTGAATTTTAAATTTATTTTAGGATTTGATATTTAATTCATAAATTCGTTCGAATTTTAGTTTATTGGTTAATATGAAAATCATAATGTCTATGTTCAAAGTTTTGCATTTTAAATGGACTCAAAGTATTTCAAAGTTGAGATTTTATAGTTTTTAATTGGTCTTAAAATATTGTTTAAGTTAAGATTTTAAGTCATTTTAAATGTTTTAGCGTTTTAATAAATTATTTCAAATGGTTTAAAGTGTTTTGAAAGCTACAATTTTAACAAGTTAAATTACTTTAAATGGTTTAAATGTGTTTTATAAAATATTTTACAGCATTTCAAATTAAGATTTTGAATTATTTTTCCAAATTTTTTTCAAAATTAAAATTCTGGTATTATTTTAAAATGTTTTAAAGTATTTTAAAATTTAAGATTTAAATTTTCTTAAGTATTAAAATTGAAATTCTGAATGTTTTAAAATTACTATTTTTAAATTAGTTTATAATTTTCTCACGACTTTTTTAAAAAAATTATTCTACATTGTTTTAACACTAAGATTTTGATTTATTTTTAAAAAATTTTAAAATTAATAATTTGGAATTATCTACCAATATTTTATTTTATTTTAAAATTTAAGATTTAAAATTAATTAAAGGATAAGAACCAAGTGACAAGATCATGAGAGAAAAGATAATAAGCGAACTAATGGGCCCTTCAACATTTATTTTTAAGGATCCAACGGAAGGTGAAACACCATTCAAAGATTTTGAGAGAATATATCTTATCAACACGAGAATCAAGATAGATAGAAATTAAAAAAATTTATTTATTTCATTAAAAAGGTAATTACAGTTAGAATCTAATATAATAAAAGGTATTTAATAAATCGGTTCTCGGTCACCTTGGCTAAGACTACACCATTCTTAACCAACCTCCTATACAAAATTTGATCATTGAGCTTAAAGTGATTTTCTCAGTTGGCCTCGGAATGGGTTCTAAAAACAAATGCATCTTCCCAAAGTACTGCAACTTCTCGGCTAAGATTGACTACCTCCCCTGCATTACCTCTAACACTACACAAAGATCCTCATCCCTCAAAACACATGTAGCTTCCACCTCATCTAAGTTATGGGCCAGGGATCTTGGAGACATCCATCACCCCTCAATGGTTTCCTCCCGAGTCACTACAGAATCAGTGGGGAGGTTGACCACGTTCTCTTCATTGCCGAATGACGCTTGGGGCACGTGGTTCACCAAAAAGGTTAGATTTTGGTTGTCAACAACAATTGGCAAACCCTCGATATGAGCATCCTCATCTACCATAAACAAAATTTGATGAGCAAAAAGAAAGAAACTCAAGTCGAAGGAAGAAAAAGGAAATCACATACTAAGAATCTGAATAACCTTAGACCGGGTAGCTCCACCCACATCCAATAATGAGAAGTCATCAACATATCCCTTTGCACCAACTAGAGTATCACCTCCATAGACTCCTTGTACACTAGTCAGTGGGAAAACACTACTCCTATTTGAATCAGAAGTTCAGCAACCGACTTTTGAGCCGCCTATCTCTTTCTCAATGATGGATTGAACTTTCATCGGAGTCTCTCAAATTGAGTTGGATGGCTCCTCTACCTTCACTCACTTAATGAGTTTTGGCATTTTAGCCAACTTCTTCTTCTTTAACTCTTCTTTTTTCATTTATTTATCTTTTTATTTTTAAAGGATTTGTCAGTTTGTCTATCATTGTTTACTTTCTTTTTTATGAAAAAGTCTCACTTCCGGATCATGTGAATGATCAGAATTAGGAAGGAACAGGAAAAGACGAACATACGATAAAGATGAAAAATAAGAGAAAGAAAACATGGAGAGTCTACGTGTGATGAACCTCACAAAGATAGATCAAGTATGTCCACCCAAACAAGGTCAGACAGAAGCACCTTGGACTGATATCCGTGAAAGAATCCAATGTAGACTACCCACAACCAGAGGTTTAGGTGTGTTTGCCTATTTTGGTGTCTTAAGTTCTTCAAGCCAACGTATCCCAGGTTAATTACATCTAGGGGATTTCCCAAGAATACTCTTGATCCAAACGAGTATTGTTTACATTATGGATATCAAAAGGATGGTTATTTCACTTGGGATTGTTCCAATGCTTTCAAAGCTCCAGCTAAGCCACGAGGTGGAGAGTGTGTCTCTCACGATTCTGCATGGGTAACAAAATCATAGGCATATAGAGCTTACGAAGAACGAAATTATCTTAATGAGGAATCTCAATACGTTAAAGAACATATGAGACATAAGGGCAGAGGACATATTGTTGTATTCCAAACTGGTGGTAGCTCATTGGTAATCAAATCGTCAAAATGATAACGATGAAGGCAAAAGGAGAGTGATAGGGCTTATAATGGGTAGTTGAAGGAAGGGTGGAGTAATTCCTAACATGTAGAGGTAGCCAGGTTGGGGCACCGAGGAACCATCATCCCAATATAATAAGATCCTAAGTTTATATGATTGTGAAAATAGTCGACCCAACACATCCAAAAGTCACCAGTCAGCAATATGTCAATTATATCATCCGCAGGAATTTTGGTAACCCTAAGGTGAAAAAATTGGAACTCTATCCTATAAATATAGGTGGAGCTTCAAGATGTGGGACTTATACCTACCAAAGTGGTGAGGATGCCACTGAAAAGAAAGAGAATGGGAGGTTCAGCTACAAAGCTAGAAATACTCCCAAGATATGACTTACACTTTATCTGGGTCAGGGAGCCTCTAACACCTATGTGCACTAAGCTACCACCTAAGTAGAAATCTATGTTGGGCAAGTCAGGTTGGAAAAGTAAGGGGAATTCATCTCGGGACTTGCAAAATGATGTAGTTATCTAGAGAGGTCTTTAGATAATGTGGAGGTCATATTATATGCATTGGTTTATGACAATGCAAAGCAACTTGTTTAAAATATGGCCTAAAAGCCATGTAAGAAAGTAAAAGCAAGTTTTTAAAAGTCCTAGCAATTTTAATCTTGAAAAAAATTGGTTATCTCAATTTTTTAATATTAGTATTTTGAGTAGAAAATTTATAATTTTAAGGTCCTTAATGAGTCTAGATTATAATTTTCATTGCATCTCGGATTAACTAGAAATAAATAAGAAAAAATAATTCAAGCATGCAAAAATGTAAGAAAGATAGTAAACAAGTAAAAAATAATGAAAAAGCAGTGTCCCTGGGTTGGCAACATATCTCAGAAAAGAAAAAGGTGGTCAGACACCACATAAGTACATGTCTGGTTCTAATTGTATACATAAATGAGATTTAGAATTAAGGTACAGGACACGAGCTTACTGCTCTTAGTCCCCATCATGTGACTTCATCTGTCTAACTCTTCAGAACTCGTGCTTATACCTTATTTCTAATATAAAACTCTTCTATGACTCTAAAAGTTACATAGAAAAAAAATTATTCAATCTGCATGAAAATAATGTTAGCGGAAAAACCAACAAACATGCAACGCATAATAAGCTTTAGTTTTTTTTGTCGGGGGAGCTAAATGACACTTCTGAGCAAAGGGGTTAGTATAAATCATCACATGCTCCCCCTTTAATGCTACTTGTGTATGTGCATATATATAGACATGACTCCCTATAGAAGAACGTCCTAATTTACTACAAAGCATATCAAGCTTGCAAGCACACAAAAAAGCACAAAAGTGACGCTTAACTAGAACAATCAAACTAGCAGAGAGTGCTAGCGAGAGGTGTTGAAACTACTACATAACATTTGAATCCTAGTCTAGCACACCATCTAACAAGAAGGTGTCCTAACCAACATCTAAGTGCTCAGGGTAAGTCTTTAGGTATGTATGACTTTGACGGGATCACCACACCAACTCCGTTCTAAAGATCCAAGAAATCTAAAGGGTGTCACCCAAGAAATATTTTAAAAAGTTTGCCTTACATATGGCGTAGCTTGCTACATGCATAGTTTTAAAATTAAGGTGAATATAATAAATAGAAAAAAAAATTAGTTTTAAAATAAGGGTCATTAAAGATAGATCAGTAACATGCAGATTGACAAATGTTAAATCTTTTGGATTATTAACACAATCATACTTGTGTTAATCCTGGTGTTTTAACTCACATTACTCATCGGGATCAACTCAGTAAGCAATGCTTGTTAAGGCAACGCGACCAACACATGATCACTCTCCTATCTATTATGACTCACTATCCATGCTCAAATAAAAATGCAAATGCAAGCAAACATGCAATAAAAGTGGTCAAGAGTGTATCGTGGAAACAGTGACTCAGGAGCGGGTGTGTCGTGGAGGCAGCAGCCTAAATGAATGGTTGTGTCATGGAGGCAGTGATCTTAAAAGATGGGCATGTCATGCAGACAGTTGCCCAAAGGATGGGTTTGTGATAGAAGCAGTGACCCAAAAAGGTTGAGCATGTTATGGAGGTAGTGGCCCGAAGAATGGGTGTATCGTAGAAGTAGTGACCCGAAATGGTAAAGATATTTAGAATTCGCAAATTTGGTGAATAAAGAGGATGAGTCTTTGTTGATGTCCCAAGGAATCTTGAAGATAAGGCTTGAAACCANAACAGGCCGAAGTTCTCCCCCATTCGCGAACCTTCGGCTGACCGACTCCTCCTCTTCTTTGCAAAGCTCCAGCCGACCGACTCCTATTCTTCGGGAAGCCCTAGGCCTACTCTCCCTCTTTCCTAAGCCGCCTGCTCCCGCTTATCTAAATGCTTCTCCCCCGTCATCCTATTCGGCCACCTCACCACAGGTAGGTAAATGTGAGTTTCTTCCCTCTTGGCTATAAAAAAAACCCACCAGGGAGAAGGTCGGAGAGGTTGTACCTTTGCTGGGCGATTCATTCCTTGTGATTTAGAGACCCTCCAGTTCTTTTGGATCTCTTTTAGTTTGTGTTCTTCGTCTCTTCTTGATCATCCCAGCTTCTTGTTTCATTGGCATTTGGGATATATTAATGAAGATTTATCAATTGTACCTATGATTAAAATGCTCAGAGAATCTGGGCGTGCTGTATTCTTGGTAACCAACAGCTTGTGAGACTACACCAATGTCGTTATGAGTTTTCTCTGTGGGACCCACAATATGGAAGTTGGCTTGCCTCGCAAGCTTGATNTTCATTACTATATGACAACCCATATGGTACAATATTACTCACAAGGAAAAAATTAATATCAACATACAATGGTACAACTAAACTCAAAGCAAACATAATTTTGTCTAGAAAAATCGTTCATTAAATTTTAATTTTATTTCAATTTTTTCAAATAAATTCTATACGTAACCAACTACTTAATTTTATAATATTACACTTTTTATAATAGATTTTTAAATCAATTTTTATAGTAAGAGTATTAATTCATGCTGCAAAGTGGTAAATAATTCATACTAAGTGCTTTTATCAATCAAATAGTATAAGGATTTGAGCCCATGTGTCAATCCCAAATGGAACAACATTAATTTCTAAATTATATCAAGTACTAATCTATGTAGTTTTTTTTTATTCAATGATTTCAAGCAGAGAAAAAAAAAGGAAGTTCTAAACATTACAAGGGATTAAAACTTTTTTCAGATTTTAGTTTTGATAGAAAACTCCATTGTATTATTAAATTGCTTATGTTTTAACATCATTCAAACGTTTTAATTTTGCATTGATAATTGAGAGCAAAATACCGCTTGATCTCTGCTGAGATTAAAAGAAAGTTCGAGTTTCATATTATGGTGTAATGTCCTAATTCCTACAAAACTCTCATGATTTCACAGTCGTCTAGATATTGTAGTTCCTAAATATCAATATATGCCAATTTTACCAATAAATGAGTGTTAAACTAACTTTCCCACTAGTTTACTATCAAAAGATCAAGATCAAGGAGGATTTTTAACACATAATTGGCCAAAATATGGGTAAAGTAAGGGAAAACAGGTTAACAAATTGGTGGAATTTTTATTATGTATCCACCATAGATCTTGAATAATTCTATATAAATGACCATAGATGATATTTGAAGAAAAATACACTACCCCAAAAGGATTGACACATTACCTTAGTGTGAATCTAATCACCCAGTGAGAAAAATCTCTATGATTTATATGTCTACGGAACTAGACCGTACCTTACTGGTAAAAGATAAGATTTATTTTATTTTAGGTCTGGTATCCCTACGAGGGAAAGCTCTCTTGATTAATTACATCTCAAGAATGCTGACTATCAATAATACTCTCAACTAATGTTTTGGCTTATAAATTTCACGATCATTGGTAAGTTTCTATGAGATGATTGATATCAAAGTCACAAATTAAAGAATTAAATAATTTAAGTAATATTCAAAAGATTTAAACAAATTTGATTAGGATTGATTCACTTTAGTTGAGAACTTGAATTGTTTTAGTTTAATTTCATTTGAGGGTTTGAGTTGATTTGTCTGTTCCAATTAGTAGAAGTTATTTATTAAGAAAGTGTTAGAATTTGTTAATGTTATGCTTGTTTTTAATCATTTATTTAAGTTATTTGAAACTCGTTTTTATGTTGATTTTGGTTTTAGTTATTAAGTTTATTTTAGGTTTATTTCAAAATTTATTTTAAGAATTATTAAAATTTATTTGAAGATTATTAAGATTCCTTAAGTTTATTTTTGAAATTTTTTTAAGTTTGTTTATTGATTTAAATTTTATTGATATTTGTTGAAGTTAGTTAAAACTTAATAAAGCTTATTAAAATTAAGTTTGTTAAATTTTTTAGGGCTTATAATTTAAGTTTTTAAAAGTTTATTAATAATTATTTATGGTTGTTAAAGTTTGTTAAAATCTATTTAAATTTGTTTAAGCTTGTTAAAAACTTTTTAAGTTAATTTTAATTTTAATTTAATTTAATTTTATGAGGTTTAAATAAAGTTTATTAAGTTAAATTTATTTAATTTTATTATATTTTATAAAGTTTGTTAATGTTAATTAAATTTGATTAAGGTTTATTTAAATTTGGGTTTAAGTTTTAAACTTTAATTAGTGTTTTAAGATCTTGAAACTCTAGGGTTTGGGTTGGTTAAGATTGAAAATTAAACTTGGATATCAAATTTGAAGTTTGAATTTGAGCTTGAGTTTGAAATAAGGGAAAGTCAAATTGGATTTATGTACAAAGTTTAGGGTTTAAATTTGATTTGAGTTTAGTAAGTTGGATTTGAGTTTGGGATTGATATTGAGTTGAATTTTATTTGAAAGTTGGGTTTGGAACTCTAATTTTGAGGAAATTGGAATTGTAGCTGAGTTTGGAGTCAACCCTAAACTATAGGGTATAAAATGATAGGGCATTTCTAAATGGAGGTGAAGCCTTAACCTAAAATAACTTTTATAAGGAGACTAAATAGGTGTACTAAAGTAAATTTTTTGAATAACACCCTAGTTAAGATGCTCATGGCTTTCAATCTTAAGTACATTAAATTTCTTAAATTAATAATCAACTAAATAATTTGAGGTCTCCCTTGTTGTCATGGTAATGACTAAGGTAGACATTCCTATTATTTAATGATTTAGGGTACAATCGTCAATAACCATGGGTTACTTTTTCTTAGGGGACCCACATAGTCTGAGGGGGTAAGGTTGTCTATTTTAAAGGTAATATATCTTAATTTTAGTCATTGGGTACCTAGTAAACTAACCTAGGCTTCCATGCTGGATTAGTCTAGATTTTGTGCAGCCTCATTTTTCTTCTCTCTTGTCTGACTTAGCTAGGATTTAGAGTTTGAATCTACCTAGGAGTTGGTCAATTTTAAATATACTCACGGTTGTATAATTAACTCATAACTTGTTTGATTTATAAACTTGTCAGTTTTGGTGAAAATTTAGGTTCTTCTATGTTTTGATCAAGATTTCAATTTTCCTAGGTTATCGGTTAGTGTGATATATCAGGATTTCCTTCTAAGTTTAGGTTTAGCCATTTTATCCTAAGTTATTCTTCTTTCTTGGTCTTTTTCTCATAAGTTGCCCTTTAGTTTTTTATGTTTATAGTCTTCATATTTAGGTTCTCCAACACACTTACAAAATATATTTTTATTTTTCATGAAGAAAAGCATTTTTTTTTTCTAAAATGTTTTATCATTCGAGGAGTTTAATTGGGATAGACTTACTTGTATATAAAATATATATACTTGAAATGACCGAAGACTTACGTATTCAAAGTCTAAGCTTATGAAATCACATGGTCCATAGAATGAACGTGTTCATTCTAGAGAGAATTATGCCTATGAATATATAAGGCCTTCTTAAGCTAAGCTGTTCAAGAGAGCATTGCAAAGCTTATCTAAGTTTTGATATTTTAATTAATGAGCTCAAGAGAAATAGTAAAATCTTTTTGATGGACTCTTTAGATTAGATTTTATTTAGATTTGTTTTAGTTTTATGTTTGAGCTAAGTTCGGTTTATCTTAGTTTTAAATTTTGAAAAAACTATAATTTTTTTATTAGAAAATTTAAGTTTTAGTTTTGCTAAAACGTTTTTGTTTTAAAATTTTAGGTTAATGTTTGTTAACATGTTTTTATTTTATGTTAATGTTAAAAAAATTTTAATTTTAAGAAAATTTTAAGTTAAGCTTGATAGGTTTTGATTTCAAAAGATTAAGTTTTATTAAATTTAAAAAAACTTTCCTACTTTTTTAGAAGATTTGAATTTTAGGGTGGGGTTTTATTTATAGAGTTCTGAGTGCAATTAATACAACAATATTAATCACTTTTATCAGAGGTCAGAGATATTCCTTTGATCAGAAAATGTTTGATGAACATTTGAGTGTCTTAACGATAACAAAAGTAAGCATTTTTGGGCTCGTTTGATTCTCCTTGTTGAGACACTCGATTCAACTATAAGCTCGGCAAATTCGACATTCATTTGACCTCACAAACATGCCCTAAAAGCTTCCAAAAGTGGTTTAATAGGTTGATATGAGCTTGATTTGTCTTGAATTAGATCCATTTTAGTTTCATCGGGTCTATCTCATCAATTCAGTCAGTTTGATTATAAGTTTACTGAAATCGAGACTCTTGATGATTTTTATTAATTTTTTAGTATTTCTTGCTTAAAAGATTGCCTCGATATCAGTGTCATGCCTCGAGATTCGTACTGAATGTTGGAACTTTGTTGATGGTGCATCAAATATAAAATAAATCTTATTACAAGGAATTATGATACAATGATAATTGCGTGATTTGGCATAATCAACTAACATCCAAACCAAAACATTCCCTCACTTAGGTTTTCACTACCAATCACCCAATAGAAAAAGAACCACATATTTCTGCATGGAGAGAATGGTGAGTTTCGAGAGGGGGGAAGAAGCAAATTTTGGTAGGTAGAAGAAGAGGACAAGGCGGCTAGGGTGCGATCGTGAAAATAAATGGGGCGTCCGCTCGATTCAAGAGAAAAGGAAACAAATAGCAGGTTTAACCACTTATGTAGATATCCTATAACTGCACTTTTAAAACCGCCACTTTTTTTCGTCGTTCCTACTTTTTTTTTTTTTTTTGGTTGTGAAAGCTAAACTTGTGAAAGCAAATTGTGACATATAAGAAGAACGAGCAGCAAATTATATCAACAAATATGAAAATTGAAGTAGGAAACATAAGTCCTAAATATTTCTTTTTCTCAATAGACAAGAAAATGAAATTATTTATTTAAGTAGATAATCATCAACTCGATACTTCGAAAACGATATCAAGCTATGAAAATGAAATTACTGAAGTATATGATCACCAAGTGCTGCCTATTTGTATATCAAAACTCTTACTTTTTTTACTATGGCAATGCTTAAGCAAAGGAAGGTAGTGGAATGCAGCCTGAGCTCAACGGTATCTAAGGTGTCTTAATAGATCTCTTACTACATAAATTATAATCTGATCATTTTTGGGGCAAAAGAGCTCCAATGTCGATTGCAACTTATCAAGTATACAAATCACGTGTTATTTGAGGAAATTCAAGCAATGTATACAATCAAATTCAATATTCACATAACTTGGCAGCTCTAAAATGTATTTACATCACCACAACAATTATAATAAATATGTTTCTGTTGTCCTTATCTAAACTAATTGTATTTTTATTATAAACCTTCATTTCTCATTATCAATGTTAAATGCAACTACCTTTTATCACGAACAGGAGGGGACGAAGGGATGCTTTGCTTCACAACAGATGAAGGCGGAAGCAGTTGACGCCTACGGTTCGCGAGCGGAAGCGGGAGACATGACTCTTCTTAAAGCTGAGGGAGGCGAGATGATCGGGAGCGAGAGACATGACTCTTCTCAAAGCTGAGGGAGGCGAGATGATCGAGAGCGAGATCCTGTAGCGGGAGAAATCGATGCGGGAGAGGGAAATATCAGGCTCCAGAGCTAACAGTCTTAACGATGTCGGAATTGAACCATCTTATAATCAAGCTATGAAAATGAAATTACTAAGTATATAATCACTAAGTGCTACCTATTTGTATTTCAAAAGCTTGCTTACTTCATTTTACCGTGGCAATGTTTAAGCAAAGGAAGGTAGTGGAATGCAGTCTGAGATCAACGGTATCGAAGATGTATTAATAGAGCTCTTACTACATAAATGATAGTTTGATCAATGTCGATTGCAACTTATCAAATATGCAAATCACGTGTTATTTGAGGAAATTCAAGCTATGTATACAATAAAATCAATATTCACATAGCTCGGCAGGTCTAAAATGTATTTACATCACCATAACAGATATAATAAATGTATTTTTATCATGAACCTTCATTTCTCAATATCAATGTTAAAAGCAACTATGTTTCTCAGAACCACACATAGACATGAAAAGTGTGTTTTCAGCTTAAGAAAAACTAACTTCTCATGATTTATTGGATTGAAATTGTATAGTTTTTGCATTGAGCATAAACAAAAGAAAGAAAGAAGAATATTATCACATTGGCATATATAGAAGGAAAGACAATTTATACATGATTTGAAAACTGATGACTAAAATAGAGAAAACAACAATAAAGAATACAAAAGAAAAACACTTTCACAAAAGATAAAACTAGTAGTAATAAGAAAGGGTTGGTGGAGTTCGATATGTATGACTGTTTAAACTGCTTCTGCCAAGTAGTGTATATCCATTAATAATAATACAATGTTCAAATTACTATTTCCTTACATTTAAACGTTATATCCATCATAATATCTTAATTATTATTGAAATCACAGCAAGCTCACCTACCTTCTAGTACGTGTAAATATAAGAAATTTTTATTTCTATTTTGGCTTTCCAAAATTAAAGATGATGGGGAAATTCATTTGGGCATTTGAGCAAGAACCCACTACAAAAGCAGAATAGACTAGCTTTAGAAAACAAAGAAAACAAATGGAGCAGGGAAGCAAATATTTAAAAAAAGAATCTCATATTACGTATTATTATCAAAATTTACTAGATACGGCTGTCTTAATGTAACTAATTTTTTTATGTCTAATCAGAAGATAGCAATGGTCTTATAAGAATGGTGAATTGATTATTAGTTTCAAAATACAAACTTAAATTTGGACATAATTTTTTGTATGAATTTTTTGTTGATGTTTAAATTAGTTCAGTGTATCTAATCAATACATTTCTTCTTTAAATAAAAAAATTGATCTAGATATCATGAAGATAATCTTTTGATAATGCTAATGAGAACCAATTTTCAAAAAAGGCAACCAATGCGAAGAAAATTCGATCCTTCTTTTTTTCTTTTTTTCTCAAAGTTGAAGTGGCAGCCGCGCTATTTGAAAAACCTGAAGGCACTTCACCATGCAGTGCAAGCTTTTAGCTATAAATACCACTCACTTGTCCACCAAAGCTTCTCACCCATTATTCCTTAAGCCACAATGGCTAGCACCACAAAGTTCAGGGCTTTAGCCTTTTTAGTTCTCATTAGCATTAGTTTGGGNGCTAATGAGAACCAGTTTTCAAAAAAGGCAACCAATGCGAAGAAAATTCGATCCTTCCTTTTTTCTTTTTTTCTCAAAGTTGAAGTGGCAGCCACGCTATTTGAAAAACCTGAAGGCACTTCACCATCCAGTGCAAGCTTTTAGCTATAAATATCACTCACTTGTCCACCAAAACTTCTCACCCATCATTCTTTAAGCCACAATGGCTAGCACCACAAAGTTCAGGGCTTTAGCCTTTTTAGTTCTCATTAGCATTAGTTTGGGCCTCTCCTCCGCTGCAAGGTCCTTGAAGGGCATTAGCGGTGGAGGAGGAGGTGGCCAAGGCGGCGGAGGTGGTGGCGGATTGGGATCGGGGTCTGGCTATGGAGAAGGTGGGGGGCATGGTGAGGGAGGTGGAAATGGTGGAGCCGCTGGTGGTGGTTATGGAAAGGGAGGTGGTGGTGGAGNAGGATTCCAATAGAAAATAGTGGTGCCGGGACGATGAAACCGTGGGATCTTGACCGGTGTCACTTTAATCAACTTTAATATACCCATAATAAAATTTAAAAAACTTTAACCATAGGGTCACCTGATTTGACATTATAACTAAATTTAGAAAACTTAAACTCTGCTACAACGATGAGCTTGGAGCTTACATGGTGGGCAGCCCGACTATCTTCAACACCAAGAGGATCTATACTCATACACTCCTTCCTTAGCTTTAAAATAACAAAGTCATAGGAATTCGAGGTTGTTTGCCTAGTGCAACATAAATCCTCAAACATATTTTTAGGCATTTGTACAATCCTGTTGTACAATCTAAGCTTTAACACGTCTTAGGATTCCGAGGTTGTCATTTGTCATGACCTAAATCCTCACATCTTCAAGGTTATTTGTATCATTTGTCATGACCTAAATCCTCACATCTTCAAGGTTATTTGTGCTGATTGCTTCACACAATTGTAAATCCTAATAAAATAAAAAAATTTGCAGGATGAAACATCTAAATGATTTCTCCTAAATCATAAATCCTAATAAATAAAAAATATTGCAGGATGAAACAGAATGAGTTCTCCTAAATTGAACTCGTTATGACCTAAATCCTCACATCTTCAAGGTTATTTGTGTTGATTGCTTCACACAAATGTCGACTTAAATCCTTACATCTTCAAGGTTATTTGTGCTGATTGCTTCACACAAATGTAAATCCTAATACAAAAATTGCAGGATGAAACATCTAAAGAATTTCTCCTAAATTGAAGCCAAATAATAGGATAGCTTGTAGGATGAAATGTCTCAATAATTTTTCCTAAATTGAAGCCAAATAATAGGATAGCTTGGGAAGATTGCAGGATGAAACATCTAAATGATTTCTCCTAAATTGAAGCCAAATAATATAATAGCAAATTGCAGGATGAAACATTTAAATGATTTCTCCTAAATTGAAGCCAAATAATAGGATAGTGCAGGATGAAACATCTAAATGATTTCTCCTAAATTGAAGCCAAATAATAGGATAGCTTCGGAAGTCACCGAAGTTCTCCTTCGGATCTGTGACATCCTCTAGTATTTCCTCCTTTGGACTAGAAATTGCAGGATGAAACATCTAAATGATTACTCCTAAATTGAAGCCAAATAATAGGATAGCTTGGGAAATCACCTGAGACATCTAAATGATTTCTCCTAAATTGAAGCCAAATAATAGGATAACTTGGACAGGATTAAACATCTAAATAATTTTTCCTAAATTGAAGCCAAATAATATGATAGCTTGGGAAGTCATCGAAGTTCTCCTTCGGATACGTGGCATCCTCTAGTGTTTCCTCCTTTGGACTCCAAAA
>JXCR01118841.1:146688-162568 GCA_002079205.1 Phalaenopsis hybrid cultivar
TTTTTTTTCCGAATCTCTTCTTTTTCAATTTGATGCTTTGTTCAGTGAGATATGGAAAAATGAGTATAAATAAATATCTCAAGATAAAACAATTAAATGTTCTCAAATATATTGAATGCNTCCGAATCTCTTCTTTTTCAATTTGATGCTTTGTTCAGTTAGATATGGAAAAATGAGTATAAATAAATATCTCAAGATAAAACAATTAAATGTTCTCAAATATATTGAACGCTTCCAGATGATTTTTTTTAATTTAACTCTCTCGGTGATAATATGTTAAGTTAAATATTTTGGTATGATTTAAAAAATAAACTAAATTTTAGTTCTATATTTATTTCAGTCTGAGCTTGGATAATCGTTGAAAATAATGGCTTTAAATTGAAAAAATATTACACGCAGAGTTCAAATGTTACTCTATGCCTGGACTCCAAACTAAAATTGGATTTTTTTACATATTTTATTCACTCCAATACAGTTATAAGGTTCTACATACATGATTTGAATGTAAGGATTCANGAATTTTAGTTCTATATTTATTTCAGTCTGAGCTTGGATAATCCTTGAAAATAATGGCTTTAAATTGAAAAAATATTACACGCAGAGTTCAAATGTTACTACTCAATGCCTGGACTCCAAACTAAAATTGAATTTTTTTACATATTTTATTCACTCCAATACAATTATAAGGTTCTAAATACATGATTTGAATGTAAGGATTCAAAGTATGACATAAACACATGATTGAACTGAAGAAAAAACTCAGATGNGGAATGCTTTCAGATGATTTTTTAAATTTAACTCTCTTGGTGATAATATGTTAAGTAAAATATTTTGGTAAGATTTAAAAAATAAATTGAATTTTAGTTCTATATTTATTTCTGTCTGAGCTTTAAAATAATGGCTTTAAATTGAAAAAATATTACATGCAGAGTTTGAATGTCACTCCGATACAGTTATAAGGTTCTAAATACATGATTTGAATGTAAGGATTCAAAGTACGATATAAACACAGGATTGAACTAAAGAAAAAACTCAGATGCAACTATGTTGTTTTGAACAATACATATAAATAATTCTTAAATTTGCTATAACGACCACAAAAATGATTCTAAAATATATGATTTGAATGTAAGGGTTCATAGCATGACATAAAACACGATTGTACTGAAGAAATATCTCAGATATAACAGTAATGTACCAAACTAAGTAAGAGTTAATATGAGGTTTAAGATAATTTACATATTTTTGTTTAATACAACACATGTTTTATGTTATACAATAAACTCTTATTTTCAAATCATTTATTTTAGAATCATATTTGTTCTCGCTACGGCAGATTTAAGAATTATTCATTGTGTTTTGTTAAGTACAACACGGTTGTATCTGAGATTTTTCTTCAGTACAACCGTGTGTTTATGCTATGTTATGGGCCCCTACATCAAATCATGTATTTTAAAATCATTTTTGTCCTTATTATAGCGTATATGTTTTGTTCAGTACAACATGCTTATATCTTAATTTTTTTCTTCAGTACGATCGTGTATTTATGTCATGTTATGAAGGAGATTGTGATAATATACCCATTTTAAACTAAACTGACATTATTTTATGCAAAGAGTTAATTTCATCAATTCATTTAAAATTTTCCTAATAATTTTATATTTTCATCTTTGCACTATTATTTTTTCTCAAGGTATTGTCTTCAGACATTAATTATGTCCAAGATTAAATGAATTTTTTTTGAATTAAAGTTATATTAGTGTTAAAAAAAACAATATGACACACGTGATATTATAGTTTTAAAAAAAAAATTTGAATTCATATTAAAAACTGTACTACAAGACATCCATATAATATATCAAATATCACCTCTGTTGTCTTATATTCTAATTCGGCAAGAACANACGGATTTAAGAATTAAACATTGTGCTTTGTTAAGCACAACACGGTTGTATCTGAGATTTTTCTTCAGTACAACCGTGTGTTTATGCTATGTTGTGGACCCTTACATCAAATCATGTATTTTAAAATCATTTTTGTCCTTATTATAGCGTATTTAAGAATTATTTATATGTTTTGTTCAGTACAACATACTTATATCTTAATTTTTTTCTTCAGTACCGCCGTGTATTTATGTCGTGTTATGAAGGAGATTGTGATAATATACTCATTTTAAACTAGATTGACAATATTTTATGCAGAGTTAATACAACATGGTTATATCTCGACAGTTATAAGTCTCACTTCCAAATCCATATAATATATCATATATCACCTCTGTTGTCTTATATTCTAATTCGGCAAGAACAACAATTTATGCCACCACCTCATAGCCAAAAANGATGCCAATTCAATTCATGCTAAAAATCTCATGTGACTTCAAAACTTGTGAAAATCAACCGTCAATTATCACCCAAATGTCATCATTTGATCACTTTTGTGTGGTCGTCATCTTTTGTTTAGCATTTATCGCCTAATTCTAGTCGTCTTAATATCACTCGACTTTTATTACCCAGCTATTATCTCTTATCTCCCAACCATCATACCTAACCACCATCACCCATACTCGACCACCATCAAAATAATAATTGTACATATACATATATCTAAAGAAAGTTTTTATAGTACTCTAAAATGCCTATTTACTTTGAATTTGGTTTTCTCACATGTAAGCATAATTAATAAGGCACCCTAATGTCTTTTAAACTATCTTTTTCAAATAATTTCATGCCTTGAATAGTTATTGAAAAATAGACACTGATATTATACTGTTAGATTATTATTAGAACAAATTTAATCTGTTGTATTCAAGTGCATTTTTTTTATTTATCTTAAGATTGATTTGCAACCCATCTTTATCATATTAAAAATTATTCAAACTTTATTTTATGAAGGTTTTTCTTTATTTTTGAGTATTTTAGGCATAAAAATAATGTTAATTTTTTAATATAAACTCCTTAAATAGTTTGAGTTTTCATAAAAAAAATAATTTATGGGGTAATCCATAATTCATTTTACAAACTGTATTCACCTATGTATTCTAAATATGATATATTATTTATTAATTTTTATAATAAATTTTAAGATTTTATTATTCAAAATATAAGTGGATTCATAAAGAAGTTTCAATTAAAATCTAACAAGTTATATATCTATGATTATATCCTTTTTATATATTGATAATAATATGTTTTTTTTAAAATATTCCACTCAACGACACATCTTTTTCCACATGCCCATTTTGCTTACCCTCGAAGCATTTTAGGAGAAATTATTCCATACAGATACAGCATGCAGAGATGCATGCGCCGTCCGATCTTGGTAGTCGATTACATCTTTTTTTTGAAATGAGGTCTACCGAAATAAAGTTTTGCCGTGATCGATGGTCGAGATCGGACAGTGCAAGATGCATGTGATGTCCGTATGGAATAATTTTTCCCATTTTAGTGTGAAAAAAGATAGACAAAAAACGAGTGAGAAAGAGAGAGAGACCATAGTGTGTGTGTGTTTGAATTTTTTTTTTTTTTTTTTTTAAAGGGCCAATCTCCGCCCAGTTGAAAAGTTTATTCAAAATACTAGCATTACCATCTATAATTTTAAAATTTTTTATTTTTTGTAAGATTAATTGAATTTATATTGAACAAACTTTATAAAAATCAAGTTATCTCGACATCCGAGTATTTTTTTTACTAACACGTGCACTTGTGTATATAACTTGAGGATCACTCATATCATCTATATCCACAACTCCTTGTGGATGTAGCCACATTGGACTTCAATCTCTGAAAAACAATATTAAATCTTGATTTTAAAATAAGAACTTCATATCTAAATATAAATTGTTTTTAACAAGATTCCCATCATGCCATTTTGCCATTTCTACTTCAAAAGTTTTAAATTTTAATAATCAAGAAGTCTAATTTCATCTACCTTATTTAACTACAGTAAATCTTCTCTCCAATATTTTCTAAATTGTAAGTTCTTTCCAAAAAGTGTTTTGTTCTTACTCCAAAAGTAATTGACATTAATGTGTGCTAGAAAATTCGCGGCAGTAGAGCAATATATTATCCTCTTAATGTTGTACGAGAATTCAACACACACTCAAATGAAAGAAAAACAATAAGTGATGACACCAAAAAATTTTTACATGGAAAGGTCATAAAGGAAAAAAAACCACAGGGTTTGACCCAATTGTAAAAATTCATTATTGATTGATGATTACAAAAATCTCTTATCACACAGACAGGAAAGGGTTACAAGATTTTTCAAGTTATAATGTAGATTGATGGCATCTGGTTATTGGTGTTCGACGACGATCGGTGGTTGTCAATGGGGGTCGGCAATGGTTGACTAAGACCGGCGGTGGTCAACGGGGATCAGCGGTGGTCGCCGACCTCCGTTGACCTCTGCCAACATTTGTCGACCATTGTGGATTGTTGTTAACCACCACCGTCGATCACCACCAATTATTATCAATCACTACCACCTAGATGCCGTCAGTCAATACTCTACTTTGGAAAATATAGTTATCATTTCTCATATGTAGGATAAGGGATTTTGTAATCATCAATCAATAGTGAATTTTTCGTTTTACGGGTTTTTCACATAAAAACTTATGATGTCATTACTGGTTATTTTTCTTTTATCAACGTGTGTGTTGAATTCTCGTGCAACGCTAAAACGATAGATAATCCATTACTCTACCATCACGAATTTTCTAGCACACATCAGAAGTGTCCTAATTCAATCTTACCTCGGACATACACTTTGGAGCTATCTACGCAAAGTCAACCTCACTATTGCTTCTCCCACGTGTTTTTTTTATTTGTCTCCGTCATTATATACTTTAACCCTCCGATCTCTTCCCGCCTCAGATCATCCACATAATCAAAGAGAGAGTTATTCGAAAAGAGAGAGGTTATATGACGGTAGATAGACTGGTGACGCCACGAACCCGACGGCAATCGAATGCGACTGGCTGACGCCGGCTCATCAGCCATCCATCGGCCTTAGAAGTAAAACATAATTTTTTGCTACCAATCCTTCACCTTCTTCTATGATCCCTGAAATGGAATTTCCTCCCAAAAAACTAGTGAAATCCTTTGGGTAAGGTTGAATAGTGAAGAGGAACATGGAGAGCTCAATCAAAAAGAGAATATTCATTCAGCTCATACATATCACCAGCGTAATGATAATGGAAATCAACTTTGTCCTAAGTATGTATTGATATGAGGTCACTTAGAATCCTCTCTCTCTTTGCCACCCGCTCACAACAAAATGGGTGAAAGGGAGCACTTACTTTGTATGTAAGTACATAGGAATTGGGTCGTATGTATGTAAGAACCCATTTATTTTAGTATGGCTAATAAATTATATTTCTTGTAATATGTTATTAGGATTGCACTTACTTTGTTATGTCAATCAAATAGTTTATTGCACTCACTATGACTGTTATTTTATGGCTCTTAAATTGCATAATTGAGTTAGGTTTTCTGCCATGTTTGTTATACAATGCTTTTTAATATACCATATATATTTTACAATTAATCCATTATTTCTTTTACATTTTGTTGTTATAATTACACTCACTTTACTATGTCAATTTTCTTAAATATTATGTTAGTTGTTTCAGCCTTATATTCACTATGTTGTATCTACTTCATAGTCCATTTCACTCATTATGGATTTATTTTATAGAATTTAAATTATAAAATTAAATTATATTAAATTCTATGTTAAGTCTATTTATGATAATTATTATATATATCTTGCAATATACTATTATAATTGCACTCACTCTATTATACCAACCTTATAGTTTGTGGTATTATAATAAGTTTTCAAGAAATGTTTGATTACTCCTCAAACAATGATCGAATAATTATCGAGCATATTTGAACCTTACTGAATTCATGTTCGATTCATACTCAAATTATATTCACACATTGTTGGAACAAATTCAAACAGGCTTTCACATACGAGAGAAGATTCACATATGCTTTAAAGTAGATTCACAAGTGATATGAGTTCGAACTCAACTATAAAATTAGTCGATCTTTATTGAAATTTAGACTTTCAATGCAGTCAATAGTTTAAAATTGAGGACGTTTTAGCCCAAAATTTGTATTGGGCTTATTTCCCAAACAAAATTGTCATATTTCTCAAATTTTTGCTATTATGGGGGATATAAAATCAAATTTCTCAATTTAAGCCACTATGTGAAAGCGATTGTTATAAATGAATATGACAGTCAAGCTCTTAGCTTTATTAGGTAGCTTAATTTTTCCCAAATTCCATATAGGAGGCGGTCATTCTAGTTTACTCTTGAAAGTGACCTTACAGCTGTATTATCATCTTTGTAAAATTTGTAAATTTAGTGATCTAGCTTGAGCTATCTTTTGCCTAAGTTTCAAATAAAGACTTGCAGGTCAAATAATTGTAGTAGTTTGTGATTTCTAGAAGTAAAATCAACCCTGATGGTTCCTTTGGTCTCAAGAAATATTTTGTTTCTTAAAAAATATATATATTTATATAAGCCGACAGAGATGTGTGATCCTGAGTTTTATTTCTAAGTTGGCCAACTCCTAATTTATTGGTTAATTTGAAAATCAAGGTGATCTATATTCAAAGTTTTGCATTTTTTTTCCATCCTAAGTTGGAGTTCTCCATTGAGTTTACTTGTGTTGGTTTAAAGTTTTTTTATTGAAGTTTACATGAAANTATATATATTTATATAAATCGACAGTGATGTGTGATCCTGAGTTTTATTTCTAAGTTGGCTAACTCGTAGTTTATCGGTTAATTTGAAAATCAAGGTGATGTATATTCAAACTTTTGCCTTTTTTTCAATCCTAAGTTGGAGTTCTCCATTGAGTTTACTTGTGTTGGTTTAAAGTTTTTTTTATTGAAGTNTATGGTTCCTTTGGTCTGAAGAAATATTTTGTTTCTTAAAAAAAATATATATTTATATAAACCGACAGAGATGTGTGATCCTGAGTTTTATTTCTAAGTTGGCCAACTCCTATTTTATTGGTTAATTTGAAAATCAAGGTGATCTATATTCAAAGTTTTGCATTTTTTTTCAATCCTAAGTTGGAGTTCTCCATTGAGTTTACTTGTGTTGGTTTAAAGTTTTTTTATTGAAGTTTACATGAAAATTGAAGGCTCTTATGATTTTGGATAAGGATTTACAAACAATGGGTAAAGCATTTTGGAAAAATAAGATTAATTTTCATGTGATTATGAGTTTCAAGTTTATTTCAGAAGTGAGAGGTGTTTTGAAGTTCTTAAATATTTTAAATGTTAGATGTTTAAAGTATTTAAATCAAGAATGTTTGAAAGTTTAAGTTGTTTTTNTCTCTTATGATTTTGGATAAGGATTTACAAACAAAGGGTAAAGCATTTTGAAAAAATAAGATTAATTTTCATGTGATTACGAGTTTCAAGTTTATTTCAGACGTGAAAGGTGTTTTGAAATTCTTAAATATTTTAAATGTTAGATGTTTAAAGTATTTAAATCAAGAATGTTTGAAAGTTTAAGTTGTTTTTGTTAGAGAGTTTGAAAGAAATTTAAAGATGAAATTTTAATTATTTTAAATAGTCTCAAAGTATTTTAAAGTTGAGATTTTATAGTATTTTAATTGGTCTTAAAATATTTTCTTAAGTTAAGATTTTGAGTCATTTTAAAAGGGTTAAAGTATTTTAATATTTTAATTTTTTTAAATGATTTAGTATTGTACAAGTTGAAATTTTAAATTATTTCAAATGGTATAAAGTTTTTTGAGAACAAAAATTTTAACAAGCTAAATTATTTTAAATGGTTTAAATGTTTTATAAAATATTTTACAATATTTTAAAATCAAGATTTTGAATTATTTTTCNATTAGAGAGTTTGAGAGTAATTTGAAGATGAAATTTTAGGTTTTTTAAATAGTCTCAAAGTATTTGAAAGTTGAGATTTTATAGTATTTTAATTGGTCTTAAAATATTTTCTTAAGTTAAGATTTTGAGTCATTTCGAAATGGTTAAAGTATTTTAATATTTTAATTATTTTAAATGATTTAGTAATCTACAAGTTGAAATTTTAAATTATTTCAAATGGTATAAAGTTTTTTGAAAACAAAATTTTAACAAGCTAAATTATTTTAAATGGTTTAAATGTTTTATAAAATATTTTACAAAGTTTTAAAATCCTGATTTTGAATTATTTTTCCAAAGATGTTACAAAATGAAGAATTTTGTATTATTTTAACATATTTTAATGTATNCCTTTTGCTCTCTTAAGCCTCACACCCTTAAGATTTCTTCCCTTTTGCTCTCCTAAGCCTCACACCCTTAAGATTTCTTCCCTTTATATCATATGCCTCACACCCTCTCTATTTATAGAAGCAAGAGAGTGGTAGGTGGGAGGTAGGTGGGTGGTAAGGTGGCCGGTAGGTGAGCGGTAGGTGAGATGTAGGTGAGATGTGGTAGGTGGCGGTGCCACATTACAAAATTGCTCTTTTACCTTAGTTCATTAATTGAGGGTCAAAATAACATGATAAAATAGACTAAATATGGATTCTAAGAGTTTCAAATGACATGAAAGACATTTGTACTCTGGAACAAGGTTAACTCACATAAGAAAAGTATTTTTGGGGCAAAAGAACTCCAATGTCGATTGCAACTTATCAATTACACAAATCACGTGCTATTTGAGAAAATTCAAGCTATGTATACAATCAAATTCAATATTCACATAACTTGGCATTATAATAAATATTTTTCAGTTATCCTTGTCTAAACTACTTTTATTTTTCTTATGAACTTTAATTTCTCATATCGATGTTAAATGAAACTATGTTTCTCAGAACCACACATGCATCAAAAATGTCTTTTCAGCTTGAGAAGAACTAACCTTTCATGATTTGTTGGATTGAAATTGTACAGTGTCTGCATTGAGCATACACACGACAAATGAAGCAGAAGATTATCATTGGCATACATAGAAGGATAGACAATTTATGCATGATTTGAAAACTGATAACTGAAACAGTGAAAACAACAATAGAGAATACCAAAGAAAAGAACCTTCACAAAAGATAAAGGTATATAGCAACTTTATTCTCAATAGAGAATACCAAAGATAAAGGTATACATCCAAAATGTCTTTTTAACATTCAGGGCTTGTTCTTAAGTTTAATCCTAAAATAGCAATGGGCTTATAAGAATGTTAAATTGATTATTATCTTAAAAAATAGAAAAAAAAAATGGCTTAAAACATCCCCGAAAAATAAGAATAAAGCTATAAAAAATTAAATTTGGACGTAAAAATAATTATTTTATTGTATNATTATCTTTAAAAATAGAACTAAAAAATGGCCTAAAACCTCCCCAAAAAATAAGAATAAAGCTATAAAAAATTAAATTTGGACGTAAAAATAATTATTTTATTGTATTTTTTTGTATGAAATTTTTGTTGATTTATAAATATAATATTTCATTCATCCCATGCATGCTTTAATAACAGATAAGCACACTATTAATTCTAAATTTGACAAGCATATAATACATTGAGAAGCACCTATTTATTTATTAATTACCGATTAACTTGATGATGAAAATTATATTAGCAGAATTGTACATATTTCACTCGCGTTTCTAACTGTTCACAGCATCATCATATATAGAAATCATAGAANTTTTAATAACAGATAAGCACACTATTAATTCTAAATTTGACAAGCATATGATACATTGAGATGCAACTATTTATTTATTAATTACCGATTAACTTGATGATGAAAATTATATAAAAAAAGAATTACCGATTTATTTATTTATATTAGCAGAATTGTTTTCATTTCTTTAAATAAAAAAAGAAATGATCTTGATATGTTGAAGATAATCTTTTCATAATGCTAATGAGAACCAATNATTTCATGATTTGTTGGATTGAAATTGTACAGTGTCTGCAATGGGCAAACACACGATAAAGGAAGCAGAAGATTATCACTGGCATACATAGAAGGACAGACAATTTATGCATGATTTGAAAACTCATGACTGAAATAGTGAAAACAACAATAGAGAATACCAAAGAAAAGAACCTTCACAAAAGATAAAGGTATATAGCAACTTTATTCTCAATAGAGAATACCAAAGATAAAGGTATACATCAAAAATGTCTTTTTAACATTCAGGGCATGTTCTTATGTTTAATCCTAAAATAGCAATGGGCTTATAAGAAGGTTAAATTGATTATTATCTTAAAAAATAGAAAAATAAAATGGCTTACAACATCCCCGAAAAATAAGAATAAAGCTATAAAAAATTAAATTTGGACGTAAAAATAATTATTTTATTGTATTTTTTTTGTATGAAATTTTTGTTGTTTTATAAATATAATATTTCATTCATCCCATGCATGCTTTAATAACAGATAGCACACTATTAATTCTAAATTTGACAAGCATATAATGCATTGAGATGTACCTATTTATTTATTAATTACCGATTAACTTGATGATGAAAATTATTTAGAACCTCAAAATTGTTTGGTACTCTATTTGGAGAATGTAAATTTGATATTTAAATTAGTTAAGTGTAATCAATACATTTCTTCTTTAAATAAAAAAAGAAATGATCTAGATATGTTGAAGATAATCTTTTCATAATGCAAATGAGAACCAATTTTCAAAAAAGGCAACCAATGCGTAGAAAATCCGATCCTTCTTTTTTTCATTTTTTCTTGAAGTTGAAGTGGCAGATTTGAAAAATCTAAGGGCACTTCACAATGCATGCAAGCCCTTAGCTATAAGTACCACTCACTTGTCCACCAAAGCTTCTCACCCATCATTCCTTAAGCCACAATGGCTAGCACCACAAAGTTCAGGGCTTTAGTCTTTCTAGCTCTCATTAGCATTAGTTTGGGCCTCTCCTCCGCTGCAAGGTCCTTGAAGGGCATTAGCGGTGGAGGAGGAGGTGGCCATGGCGGCGGAGGTGGTGGCGGATTGGGATCGGGATCGGGGTCTGGCTATGGAGGAGGTGGGGGGCATGGTGAGGGAGGTGGTCATGGTGGAGCCGCTGGTGGTGGTGGAGGGGGTGGGGGTAAAGGTGGAGGTGGTGGTTCAGGGAATGGGTCTGGGTCTGGGTATGGTGAGGGAGGTGGACATGGTGGAGCGGCTGGTGGAGGTCATGGGAGCGGTGGTGGCGGTGGCGGAGGTGGTGGAGGATCAGGCGGCGGAGAAGGAAGTGGGAGCGGGCATGGATCCGGCCATGGTTCTGGATCAGGTTCAGGTGCAGGTGGGGCTCATGGAGGAGGAAGCGGCGGCGGCGGAGGTGGCGGCGGCGGAGGTGGCGGCGGCGGAGGGTCCGGCGGTGGGTCTGGTTATGGATCTGGTGGGGGATCTGGACATGGGGGTGGCATCGGAGGGCTCAACTAAGCAGTGGACTCCTTCATATATAACATTGAAGAGCTAAATAAGAGCTATATGGCCAATAGTTATCTAATTTTGTGAAATTGCACTCCCGCTCATGCATGCACTGTGATGTAACAACTTATACTTTTGTGTGTCGACTTATGAATGAAATCAATAAATATATGCTTGCTTATATCAGAGTGTTAAATTACTTTTTTATTTTAATTTTTTTTTCCGAATACCTTCTTTTTCAATTTGATGCTTTGTTCAGTTAGATATGGAAAAACGAGTATAAATAAATATCTCAAGATAAAACAATTAAACGTTCTCAAATATATTGAATGCTTCCAGATTATTTTTTTTAATTTAACTCTCTCAGTGATAATATGTTAAGTGAAATAATTTGGTATGATTTAAAAAATAAACTGAATTTTAGTTCTATATTTATTTCAATCTGAGCTTGGATAATCGTTGAAAATAATGGCTTTAAATTGAAAAAATATTACACGCAGAGTTCGAATGTTACTCTATGCCTGGACTCCAAACTAAAATTGGATTTTTTTTACATATTTTATTCACTCCAATACAGTTATAAGGTTCTACATACATGATTTGAATGTAAGGATTCAAAGTATGACATAAACACATGATTGAACTGAAGAAAAAACTCAGCTGCAACAATGTTGTATTGAACAATACATATAAATAATTCTTAAATTTGCTATCACGACCACAAAAATGATTCTAAAATATATGATTTGAATGTAAGGGTTCATAGCATGACATAAAACACGATTNTGCATGGCCAATAGTTATATAATTTTGCACTCCTGCTCGCTCATTCATGCACTGTGATGTAACAGCTTATACTTTTGTGTGTCGACTTATGAATGAAATCAATAAATATNACATGGCCAATAGTTATCTAATTTTGTGAAATTGCACTCCCGCTCATTCATGCACTGTGATGTAACAACTTATACTTTTGTGTGTGGACTTATGAATGAAATCAATAAATATATGCTTGCTTATATCAGAGTATTAAATTAACTTTTTTATTTTAATTNCGAGATAAATAAGAGCTACATGGCCAATAGTTATATAATTTTGTGAAATCGCACTCCCGCTCATTCATGCACTGTGATGTAACAGCTTATACTTTTGTGTGTCGACTTATGAATGAAATCAATAAATATATGTTTGCTTATATCAGAGTATTAAATTAACTTTTTTATTTTAACTTTTTTTTTTCCGAATCTCTTCTTTTTCAATTTGATGCTTTGTTCAATTAGATATGGAAAAATGAGTATAAATAAATATCTCTAGGTAACAATTGAACGTACTCAAATATATTGAATGCTTTCAGATGATTTTTTAAAATTTAACTCTCTCGGTGAAAATATGTAAAGTGAAATATTTTGGTAAGATTTAAAAAATAAATTGAATTTTAGTTCTATATTTATTTCAGTCTGAGCTTGGATATTCGTTGAAAATAATGGCTTTAAATTGAAAAAATATTTCATGCAGAGTTCGAATGTTACTCTAATACAGTTATAAGGTTCTAAATACATGATTTAAATGTAAGGATTCAAAGTATGACATAAACATAGGATCGAACTGAAGAAAAAACTCGGATGCAACTATGGTGTATTGAACAATACATATAAATAATCCTTAAATTTGCTATAACGACTACAAAAATGATTCTAAAATATATGATTTGAATGTAAGGGTTCATAGCATGACATAAAACACTATTGTACTGAAGAAAGATCTCAGATCTAACAGTAATATATTGAACTAAGTAAGAGTTAATATGAGGTTTAAGGATTATTTATATATTTTTGTTTAATACAACACATGTTTTATGCCATACAATAAACTCTTATTTTCAAATCATTTATTTTAGAATCATATTTGTTCTCGCTATGGCGGATTTAAGAATTATTCATTGTGCTTTGTTAAGCACAACACCGTTGTATCTGAGATTTTTCTTCAGTACAACCGTGTGTTTATGCTATGTTGTGGACCCTTACATCAAATCATGTATTTTAAAATCATTTTTGTCCTTATTACAGCGTATTTAAGAATTATTTATATGTTTTGTTCAGTACAACATAGCTATATCTTAATTTTTTTCTTCAGTACCACCATGTATTTATGTCATGTTATGAAGGAGATTGTGATAATATACCCATTTTAAACTAGATTGACATTATTTTATGCAAAGAGTTAATACAACATGGTTATATCTTGACAGTTATGAGTCTCACTTCCAAATCCTTGCACTATTATTTTTTGTCAAGGTATTGTCTTCAGACATTAATTATGTCCAAGATTAAATGAAATTTTTTTGAATTAAAGTTATATTAGTGTTAAAAAAAAACAATATGGTACACGTGATATTATAGTTTTAAAAAAAATGTTTGAATTCATATTAAAAATTGTACTACAAGGCATCCATATAATATATCAAATATCACCTCTGTTGTCTTATATTCTAATTCGGCAAGAACAACAATTTATGCCACCACCTCATAGCAAAAAAATATCTCAATATAATGACACAGAGATATGTGGAGGGGAAAAGAATACTTGTCAATGTCCATATATTATACACATTATATATATATATATATATATATATATNCCATAAAACACGATTATACTGAAGAAAGATCTCAGATATAACAGCAATATACTGAACTAAGTAAGAGTTAATATGAGGTTTAAGGATTATTTACATATTTTTGTTTAATACAACACATGTTTTATGCCATACAATAAACTCTTAGTTTCAAATCATTTATTTTAGAATCATATTTGTTCTCGCTATGGCGGATTTAAGAATTATTCATTGTGCTTTCTTAAGTACAACATGGTTGTATCTGAGATTTTTCTTCAGTACAACCGTGTGTTTATGCTATGTTGTGGACCCTTACATCAAATCACGTATTTTAAAATCATTTTTGTCCTTATTATAGCGTATTTAAGAATTATTTATATGTTTCGTTCAGTACAACATACTTATATCTTAATTTTTTTCTTCAGTAAGACTGTGTATTTATGTCATGTTATGAAGGAGATTGTGATAATATACCCATTTTAAACTAGATTGACAATATTTTATGCAGAGTTAATACAACATGGTTATATCTTGACAGTTATAAGTCTCACTTCCAAATCCTTGCACTATTATTTTTGGTCAAGCTATTGTCTTCAGACATTAATTATGTCCAAGATTAAATGAAATTTTTTTGAATTAAAGTTATATTAGTGTTAAAAAAAACAATATGATACACGTGATATTATAGTTTAAAAAAATGTTTTAATTCATATTAAAAATTGTACTACAAGACATCCATATAATATATCAAATATCACCTCTGTTGTCTTATATTCTAATTCGGCAAGAACAACAATTTATGGCACCACCTCATAGCAAAAAAAAATCTCAATATAATGACACGGAGATATGAGGAGGGGAAAAGAATACTTGTCAATGTCCATATATTATACACATTATCTATATATATATATATATATGAATGAATATGACAGTCAAGCTCTTAGCTCTATTAGGTAGCTTAATTTTTACAAAATTCCATATAGGAGGCGGTCATTCTGGTTTAGCCTTGAAAAAGAACTTACAACAGTATTTTCTTCTTTCTAAAATTTTATATATATATATATATATATATATATATAGATAGATAGATAGATAGATATATAGATATAGATATGTATAGATATGAATATGACAGTCAAGCTTTTAGCTCTAGTGGGTAGCTTAACTTTTCCCAAATTCCATATAGGAGGCGGCCATTCGAGTTTACTCTTGAAAGTGACCTTACACCTGTATTTTCTTCTCGGTAAGATTTGTAAATTTAGTGAGCTAGCTTGAGCTATCTTTTGCCCACGTTTCAAATTAAGACGGTCAATTAATTGTAGTTGTTTGCGATTTCTAGAAGTAAAATCTATCTGAAGAAATATTTTGTTTCTTTAAAAAGAAATTATTTATATAAAACCGACAGAGGTGTGTGATCCTGCGTATTATTTCTAGCTTGGCTAACTATGAATTCATAATTGATCTACCTATAGATGTTTTCATTATTTAAGTTGGTGAATTCTAAATCTATTTTTGAGTTTGATATTTAATTCATAATTCGGTTTAACTTCTAGTTTATCGGTTAATATGAAAATCAAGGTGTTCTATGTTCAAAGTTTTGCATTTTATTTTCTATCATAAGTTGGGATTCTTCATTGAGTTTACTTGTGTTGGTTTAAAGTTTTGTATTGAAGTTTATATGAACATTGAAGGTTCATTTGATGTTATATAAGGATTTACATACAAAAGGTTAAGCATTTTGGAAAAGAATAAATTAATTTCATGTGATTCAATTAGGTTTAGGTGTTTTAAATGTTTTAAATGTTTGGGGATTAAAAGTTTCAAATCTATTTAAGAAGTGTGAAGTGTATTG
>JXCR01118841.1:187373-241467 GCA_002079205.1 Phalaenopsis hybrid cultivar
AGCTCTGTGGAAGGGGAATTTGATGGGGCTTTTGCTTCTTTTACTCTTGTGAAGGTGTAGGACCAATCAATTTNAGTTGACAACAAGCTTAATAGCATCTGAAGGGGAGAGAGAGAGGCCAGTGGGGATGGTAGGTGGGGGAGAAAATGAAAAAGGGTTAGGGCAATTGAGAAGCTCATAGTAAAATTTATTGTCTTCAGAAGCAACACTCTGCTGAGTATTTAGGCAAGAAGGATTGGAATAAATTTACTTAATATATTTCATAATTTTCCTAGAATTAATTTCTTGAAAAATGAACTTGACGTTATCTTCTCCTTTTGTGAGCAAAGCACACTTTGTAGTTGTTTAATCCACTTGAATTCACATTTCAATGAGTAAGAAAGTTATTGTTGGACATCCAAAGCAGCAAAAATAAGCTATTTAACATATTGGTTATTCCCCAATAGAGTTTGAAGATGCGATTAAGAAGCTCTTAGCTCAGAGATTCTTTTGGCAATGTGGCTTACAGAATACCAATGGGCTTTTTGCAAAGAAAATTTAATTTGTTTAGCCTATTACATTGAGAAAAGAAGGGGCCCCCTTTAACTTGTAGACTCCAAGTAGTAGTAACAAGAGAATTAAATTCCAGGAAAGAAATCCAACTATTATAAGAAAATTGAATTTTAGGAGTAATATCATAACCCAATGATAAAAGAATAGTTAAGTAGTCAGTAGTCAGAAGTAGAAGCTTCTAAAATATTATAACTGGAGCATTGAAAGGAAGATAACCAAGTAATGTTCCCAAAAGCTCTATATGGTAGGTAAAGGATGGGTTTATTTGGTTGTTGATTGAACCAACTGTACATAAAGCAATGATTAGTGAGTTTCATAAATACTGAGTCAAAGAAAAATTTATTAAAATCCATAATTTTGCTATGGATTGGAGGGATACCTCCTAGCTTATTCTTGATATTAAGAATGCAATTTAAATCTCCCAAAATACACCACATATCTGAAATTGAGCCAGCCATAGAAGTAAGAGCACTCCATAGCTCTTTTATTTTAGTGGCACAATTATTAGCATATGTAAAACTGATAAGAAATTTTCTAGTAGAAGAGACAGAGATTGATCCATGCATGAATTGTAATTGAATGTTCAAAGAACTGAAAGCAATAGTAGAGGAATTCCTTTTAACCCATATATGTCAGTTAGAGGAGTATGAAAATTATGAACAAATTGTTCATAAGGGAAGATAGTGACGTTATTACTGGAGGTTGGGACAGAGAGAGAAGAAATGATAAACTTTGTTTCCAATAAAAAAGAAGGTCCAATTTGTGATATTTAATGAGATTCCTACTGTCAGTGAATTTGATGTCATCATTAAAACCTTTTACATTATAAACAACAAGTTTAGGGTACATCAAATTTTAACAAATAAAAGTGGGGGCACTGCCCTTATATCTGCTTTTTTTTAGAATGAGGGGTAGAAGGTAGAGAAGAAGGGTGTGGATAGGGGATAGAAGAGTCAAGAGAAATGAGAGACATCTATTGCAAGTCCCCAAGAGATGAGATTGAAGATGGATGAATTGTGGTGGAAAGAGCAGGGGGAGGGTGTTAAGAGGACCAGAAGGAGAGGAGTTGCATGGAGAGGTGCCATTCTCTCAGGGCAGAGCAGAGAAATTAAGATTAGGACCAGATGATGGGAGAAAATAAAGAGAGGAAGAGAGAGGTGAGGAAGGTAGTGGAGGATTGATAGGGGTGGAGGAAGAGCTATATATGATGAAGGCATAGAGGTAATAATACTTTGGATTTTGGGAAATTGGCCATATCCATTCCTGGAGCAGTTTATACCTCTAGGGAGGATGGTAGATGATCGATAGTTTGAGGATTTTGGGCATGAGGCATTATTGTGAGTGAAGGTGCTATATCCTTTGCAAAGTTCCAATTTCTATTCATACAGAACGGACTGTTGAATATCAGATCCATTCAACAAATTTGTGATAGACTCTAAAAGGCTAGATTCATTATGAATTTAGACACTAACTCTAGCAAATGTAAGCGAGGTACCTTTTGCAATGAGAGGATCTACAGCCAATGGAAGACCAATTTTGCTCAAAATTTTGGAAATACGGAGGCACCAAAACTTACTATTGGGTAAGTCGATCATACAATGCAAGTGCACGTGTCAAGTAGTAATGAGATTAAAGAGTACCGTGTCTTGATCCCACGGGGAAAGTGTAACAATTGTTCCCATAGAAAATCTCTACTTTATTGATTTAGCTAACCCAGTTTGGTGTGATCACAAAGAGAGTTTTAAATTCTAAGGTTTTAGTAAAACAGAGCAATGAGATGATAGCAAAAAAGCAAAAACAACGAAAAGACTTTTATTAGTTCTTCAAGATTTATGAGGCTATAGATTATGTGATTCGAGGATCATGGCGATCATGATTTTTCTACATGTTCTTCTACGTAATTGTTGTTAATCAAGAATATAGTATTCCTTATGCCTAAATCTAGGTCAAAAGAAGTCTAGAATCCACTAAGTTGAGACTTACTTCCTCAATCCCCATGGCATTTTGCGTGACTTTTCTGATCCCTTGGAATGATTGCAGAATTCCACTGGAATATGTCTATCCTCTCAGAATACTGTGGTTAACCCTTCGTTTCCATTAATTTCACGAAATATTTTAACATCTTGGTTGGCCAGATAAGGAGTAAATTAAGTTTGGATGTTAACTAAAAAGAAGACAATGAAAGTTCAAGAAAATGCTTAACGGAAAAACATTACAGAAAAAATCATGATAAATCCACTACTTCCTACATCACAGATATGAAGAAGAATTTAGCCACACATCACAGAGAAAACCATAGCAAAAAAAAACTATGCATGAACACATTGCAAGTAATGAATACATGAAAGACTTACAAGAACTTGTTCTCTTTTTAATGATAGTAACTCTCTCTCTCATATAAAATTCTCACAACTCATAAAGCAAAAGAATAATCCCCGTTTTTGTTTTTATCCAAAGGAGGAAGAAAGCCTTCCAGAGAGCACTCAATTCTCTACCAAATCAGCCTGTAGCCACCTTCAAGGACTCTTTAGTGTAGAAGTCCCTCCAAGAATCCATTTTATAACAAGAACCACGACTTAGGCTATCAAATTTCCATCCTAAAATGTTTTTTCCCTTGTCAGCGTGGTCATCCCTAAATCTGGCGTGGTCACACTGCCTAGATGAAGGGGGTGACGTGGTCACATCCGATTGCAGCATGGTCACAGCACTCCTCTGCCCAGGATGGCATGGTCATGTCATTTATGTTGTGTTCACGACCCATGTATTTGATAGGTGGCATGGTCACACTGCTTCAGGTCACTTTTTTGTTGATTTTTTCATTACAAATTGTTCATATTCAAACCAACTACCTGCACAACATTAATAGAAAAACCTTCTCAAACATAAATTTTTGATAAAAGCAAAAATAACATATAAAATGCTGGGAAAAATATAAGTAAAATCACATAAAATTGATGCATGTCAAATACTCATTTCAGACCAGTAATTGAGGGGTAGATTAGGCAGTTTAATCTAGATGAGGATTTCCTTTAATTCTTCATTTACAGGTTTAAACCAATGGGTCTGCTTTTTGAAAATGAAGGGCTTCTCATTGATGAAACAAGGGACAACATCTAAGACCAAAAACACATCATCTTCATAGTTAAATTTAAAACGAAAAAAATAATTAGAAAGCGAGATAAGATCCACCGATCCCTCACGCTTCCAAGTTTTAGAAATACCTTGAACCAGAGAATCGTAAGGGTGTTTATTAAAGGTGCAATCCTTGAGATCCAATATATAGCTTTTAAAACCTTAAAATATCTCATCTTCCAAAAAGAAGATTTTTTTCTATATGACTAGAATTTTAAGATAGGTTGAATGCAAAGGTGGTTGGCATTTGTGAGGCTATTAAACCTTAGCAAATGTTTTATCGATGGAAAATTAAATATTTTCCTCTGAAAGATGAAGACAACATCAATTGTATGCTTCAAATACCTCAAAATACTTTCTAAATTGTACAAATATTTTCTTATTGTATCATGCATGAACCTTCTCACAACACTAATTGCTTATGAAATGTCAGGTCTAGTATGAACCATGACAACATCAAACTGTCTACTACGCTAGCATAGGAAACTGATTGCATATCTTTACATTCTTGGTCATCTTTAGGACACTGATCTAAACTCAACTGAATGTTAGATGTAAAGGGTAGACTCACCACTTTTCTTGAGTCATCAAACCCAAATTTCTTTAGCACCTTTCAAACATAAGCAACTTATGAAATCCAATCCTTTCCAGCTACATTGACCCTGAAAATCTTCATGTCAAGAATTCTGCTAGCTTTACCCAGCACATTAATTTTGAATATTTAGATAATTGATTCTTCATTTTATTAACCTTAATCTAAATAGCATTTGCAATAAAAATATAATCAATATATAGAAGCAAGTAAGCAAACTCAACATTGGCCAAATTCTTGAAATATGCACAATGATATTGACTCATTGTGTACTCATGTCCCCTCATCAATTAATCAAATTTTTTATATCACTGTCATGATGACTTCTTTAATCCATTCAAAAACTTATCCAATTTGCAAAATAAGTCTTTTGATGCTCCATATACAGGCAGCTACAACATGTAAATTTCCTCTTACAATTTTACTTATAGAAATACAGTCTGTATAATGAGTTGTTCCAATATTGCTACAAGTGCTAAGAAAATATGAATTTAGGGATGTTTGACCACTAATGAGAACAACTCATCAAGATCAATCTCTTCTTGTTGCACAAAGTCCTTTGCCGCAAATCTTACCTTGTATCACACATCAGCTCTATGACATCCTTCCTTCTTTACCAACACCATTTACACTCAATGACCTTCCTTCCTGAAGAAAGCTTCGCCAACCTCCAAATATTATTCTCTTAAAGAGACTCCATCTCTTCATCTATTGCTGCTCTCTAAAAATCACACTTTGGCGTCTCCACCACTTCTTTGTACTAACAAGCAAATTCTGCCTCCATGGTTGAAAGTACAAATGCAATGCGATCCCTTAACCGGCCTAATTTTGGGACAGTTTGGCGCCTATTCCTACTCTAATCAATAGATTCCTGAGTACGAGTTTCATTCTCAGCATCTTCTTCCTCCACCTCTAGAGCACTATCAAGAGATACCTTCTGAGCTGCAACAGAATCAGATATCTGAGTCAGAGTGGACGAACCCTATGAACAAATGTGATACACCAAAAATATATGCATTTTTAGACCCATATTTTATACACATTTTTTGTAATATTGCACTTTAAAGATAGGTATTTTTCATGTTTTATTGCAGGTTGTTGATTTTTAGGAATTGAAGCAAAAATGATGAAATTTGTAGTCAAAATGAAGATTTTGAAAAAATTATTTAGCGCGAACGAGGTCTTGTGATGAAGAACATGGATTTAATTAAATGGTCATTGGCACCGACAGCAGCAAAATGGGCGTCGATGGCACCAGTGTCGGTGCAAACCCTGTTTCTAGAAGATTCAACAAATTTCGATTCTTTTTGAAGAGTTTTTGGATGCACCTATTGTAAAACCGACCTTAGGCTCTATTTAGAGTTGAAATTGATCAGAAAAGACTCTCTTCGCACTCCTCCGCTCGCTCTTGGTCTTTCTTCGCATCTCTTCACCCCCTTCATGTCACTTTGCATCCTTCCATGCCATTCCACACCATTAGTCAATTATTTCCTATATAATTTTGAGTTTTTGTGGTGATTTTAAGTGTGAATTCTTCTTTAAGAGTGTTGGAGAGGGAGAGAAGTGAAAGATTTCTTCTTCCTACATTTCCTAAGAGAGGCTACAAGGGATTTGCTTTGAGAAAGAGTTTCATATAAGTGTTGTTTGTTTATTATTGTTGTATGAACTTTCTTTTATAAATTTAATTTGTATTTGTTGTATCTTTCTCATGAAGTATGAGTAGTTTTCTTTATCTTTCTCCCTACTCTGAGATATGGTAAAATGAAGAGATAATTTGGATGTGCCAATGTTAAAATATAAAATAAATTGTGTTGGTTCATTTATCTTTCTCCCTACTCTGAGATATGATGAAATAAAGAGATAATTTGGATGTGCCAATGTTAAAATATAAAATAAATTGTGATGGTTTTTCAACTCTGTTCTTAATTTACTTTTCGATCTGGTCAATTGAATTGTTAAAATATGTTTTAAAGCATATGATCCGAGAAATGGAGTATGAGTTCTACAACAGAGTGAGAATCACATTTAAGTCCATGAAGGAATATCTCTTTCATGGAATTAAGTGCAAATAAATGGAAAAATATATATTGTTGGGTGTAGAATTGGAGATTTTTAGGGTGACATACTAAAATTCTCAATTCGAACTTAGTGTTTAAGATCTAAAGCGAGAGTTAGCCTTAAGGGGGAGGGAAGTGAGAGCTCTGGAGTGGGAGCCAGTATCCTCCTAGCCTAGCCACAGATTTAGGGACTAAACCTAAGATTAGTTAATAATTTTCTATAACACTGAATCAGGGTAGAGAATTAAAATTGCTCCTATTTGGCACAATTAAAAATTAAACCAATTATTTCATCTCATTTCACCAAAAACTCATTGTAGTGGGAAAGATGCTTTTTCATATTAGAAAACTTCATCACATAAACATAGTTTAGTAATTACTATTTTAAACTTTGCATTTAAATTTTGCTAGTCGTTAATAATTTTGTTTTGATAGAATCTCATTAAAAATTAGTGACAGCGATTTCATTGTATTTTTGTGAATTTTTTAGTTAATTTATCATCTCAAATTTAAACCTTCCTCGTGGGATCGAATTTTGGGACTTAAATAGAAAGTATTATATTACTTGATAATGATACGTATACTTGTGTGAAATCCCAACATTAAGTGTTTAACATTAACATTCATAAAATACAACATCAAAATTTTGGCACCATTGTAAAGCAGAGTCAGCTTTAAAGATTTTACACAACTATATTTTGTCGGGATCAAGTTTTTGGCGCCGTTGTCGGGGAAGGTAACGGTAAATTAAATAGATTTGATAAATTAGAAAATTTAGAGATATAAAAATATAAAAAAATCAAAAAATGTATAAAGTCAAAAATCAAAAAATATATAACTATATATATTTAAGAGTATTTTTAAGAAACTTTTCTTTGCTTATTATATTTGTTTATGTGAAATATTGGAACTGAAGGTTTAATACCTTAAGATTCGAAATTAGAATGTACTATTATAAAATTTTGAAAACAACAAAAAGAAATTAAAAATTTGAACAAAATGGTGAATAACTTAGATAATCAAATAAATGAAAATCGACAAAGACCTTTAAAAGATTATATTAATCTGACAGCAACTAAACTTCACTTAACTATTCAAAATTCTGATGTTGCTGCTAATTCATTTGAGCTTAAACCTCCTATTATCCAAATGGTACAAAATAATCAGTTTGAAGGAACACCTACTAAAGATCCTAACTTACATCTTGCTAGTTTTCTTTAAATTTGTGCTACATTTAACATGATGGAGTGTCTAATGATGTTGTTAGGCTTAGAATTTTTCCTTTTTCATTAAGGGATAAATTAATGATGTTGTTAGGCTTAGACATTCTCCTTTTTCATTAAGAGAAAAAAATATTGGTTAAATTCATTAGCACCTGGATCTATCATAACTTAGGGAGAACTATCACAAAATTTTTGGCTAAATATTTTCTACCCTCGAAAACCGCTAAGCTTAGAAACGATATTACATCTTTTTTTCAATCTGAAGGGGAATTGATATATGAAGCTTGGGAAAGATTTAAGGATCTCCTTAGAATATGTTCACACCATGTTTTACCAGATTGGTTAATAATTCAAACTTTTTACAATGGATTAGTAGGATCACCTAGATCTTTTAAAGATACTACTGCATGTGGATCACTAATGTCAAAACCTTTTGATGAAGCTTACTCTTTAATAGAAAAAATGGCTACTAACAATTTTTAATGGCCCTCTGAATGGGTAAATCCTAAGAGAGTAGCTAGTATTCATGACTCCGATGCAATTTCTATTTTAGCATCTCAAATTGTTGTTATATCAAAAAATATTGATCAAATTAGAGTGAACTATTCTCAAATACCACAAGTATTAGAGGAAAATTCACTAGGGCAGATAATTGATACTCAATCATCTTATGAAACTTTAAATGTTATAAATAATTGAAATAACAATCCCTATTCTAACTATTACAACCCTGGATGGAAAAATCACCCTAATTTTAGTTGGAATAATTATAACAATTCAATCCCTCAGGAAATTTAAACAATCAAGAAAATCCTAATTATCGACCTTATTATCCTCATGGATTTAACTCTAACTCTAACCCACAAGTTAAGGAAAAGATGTTGATGATAGAAGAAGGAATGTTAAATATGGGAAATCAAATACAAAATCAAGAGGCTGCTATTAGAAATATTGAAAATCAATTAGGGCATATTGTTACTTCACTTAGTAATAGACCTTCAAGAAATCTTCTGAGTACTGTGGAAGTTAATCCAAAAGATCAAAATAAGGAGCAAATTAAAGCTATTCAATTACAAAGTGAAAAAGAAGTTGAAACAAGAATCCAAAGAGAAACTGAAGTTGATGAGGAGAAGGAAGAGATTGAAAGTGATCATAATGAAAATGAACAAATACAAGTTCCCTTAGAAAAATCATTACCTCCATTTCCTCAACGATAGAAGCAGAAGAATAAAGACAAACAATTTACAAAATTTTTAAAAATCCTTAAAAAGTTAACGAAAAACATTCCTTTCATTCGACTTTTGAACAAATGCCAAGTTATGTGAAATTTATGAAATATATACTAAACAAGAAAATATAGTTTGCAGATCATGAGACCGTTGCACTCAGTGAAGAGTGTAGCGCTATTATTCAGAAAAAGCTTCCTGAAAAGTTAATAGATCCTGGTAGTTTTATTATACCTTGTGCAATTGGTAAAAAGTTTTTTTGGAAAAGCCTTATGTGATTTAGGAGCGAGTATCAATCTTATGCCTCTATTAATTTTTAAATGTTTAGATTTAGGAGAGATTTCCCATACTACTATAACTCTTCAGTTAGCTGATCGATCAATAACTTATCCTAAATGAGTTATAGAAGATGTATTAGTTAAAGTGGATAAATTTATTTTTCATGTAGACTTTATAGTATTAGATATGGAGGAAGATAAAGAGGACCATTTCTTGCAACAGGGAGAGTTGTGATAGATGTTCGAAAAGGAGAATTAATAATGAGAGTGAATGATCAAAAAGTAGCATTTAATATTGCGAAAGCTATGAAATATCCTGCAATAGAAAAAGATAATGAATATTTTAGGATGGAAGTTACTGATTATCTAAGTAATGAGCAATTTAAGAAAGAGTTCGAAGAAAAGTTAAGGAAAGAAGAATTTAGTGAGAATGAGAATGAAATAAAAGAAGAAAATCTAGATTATTTTCAGGACAAATTTGAAACTTTAGATTTGTTGGAAAATGATAATAAAAATCTTATTCATTCAAGTATTGAACCACCTAAACTTAAATTAAAAGTATTAACTGCCCATTTAAAATATGTGTTTTTAGGAGATTCATCTACATTGTCTATTATTGTATCTTCTGAGTCAATTAAAATTCAAGAACAAAAATTAATATAAATGTTGAAAAGATATAAAAAGGCTTTTGGATGGACTTTAGAAGATATTAAAGGAATTATTCCTTCAATTTGTACGTACATAATTCTATTAGATGATCAATACGAACCTAAAGCTGATCCTCAGAGGAGATTAAACCCAATAATGAAAGAAGTTGTTAAAAAAGAAAATTTTAAAATGGGTAGATGTTGGAATTATATATCCTATTTCAGACAGTGCTTGGGTGAGTCTAATTCACTGTGTTCCAAAGAAAGGAGGAGTGATCATTGAAGTAAATGAGACAAAATGAATTAATTCCAATAAGACAAGTTACTGGTTAGCGAATTTGTATAGACTATAGAAAATTAAACATGGCCACCGGGAAAGATCATTTTCCTTTACCCTTTTTAGACCAAATGTTGGATAGATTGGCTGGAAACAAATATTACTGATTTTTAGATAGATATGTCGAGTATCATAAAATTTCAATTGCTCCTGAGGATCAATAGAAAATAACTTTTACAAGCCTTTATGTAACATTTGCTTTTCGTAGAATGTCTTTTGGACTATGTAATGCACCTGCGACATTTCAAAGATGTATGATGTCAATATTTAACAATTTGATTGAACATGAAATTAAAGTATTTATGGATAATTTCTCTGTATTCGGGACTTCATTTAAATTATGTTTAAATAATTTAGAAAATTTTTTGGAATTATGTGAAAAAAAACTAGTACTAAATTGGGAAAAAATGTCAATTTATGGTTGCAGGAGGAATTGTAAATGGGCATAAAATTTTTGAGAATGACATAGAAGTAGATCCTGCAAAGATTCAAGTTATTGAAAAATTACTACCTCCTACTATGGTTAGAGGGGTAAGAAGTTTTTTAGGACATGTTGGTTTTTACAGGTGTTACATAAAAAAATTTTCAAAAATAACTAAGTCATTATGCCAACTTTTAGAAAAAGATACAAAATTTGATTTTAATGAGGAATACATAAAAGCATTTGAATTACTGAAAGAAAAATTAATCACTACACTTATAATAGTCTTACCTGATTGAGAGAAATCATTTGAAATAATGTGCGATGTAAGTGATTTTGCTATTGGAGCTATTTTAGGACAAAGACACAAAAGTTTTTAAAGTAATATATTATGCTAGTAAAACTCTAAATGATACTCAAATTAATTAAACTACTACTAAAAGAGAGTTATTAGCTATTGTCTATATCTTTGATAAATTTAGACCTTACTTGATTGGAACCAAATGTATAGTGCATACAGATCATTATGTTATCAAATAATTGATGCAAAAGAAGGATGTTAAACTAAGATTAATTAGATGGATAGTTCTATTGCAAGAATTCAATTTTATGATAGTTGATAGAAAGGGAAATGATAATCAAATAGCTGATCATTTATCTAGACTAGAAAAAGAAATATTAACTAATTTTGCAAATGAAATTTTAGAAAATTTCTCAGATAAAAAATTATATAATATAGATGAAATAAATATACATTGGTATGTCGATATAGTAAATTATATTATAAGTGATATTTTACCACCAGATATTAAGAATTAGCAATTAAAGAAATTTATATATGATTCAAAATTCTATTTTTTGGATGACCCATATTTATATAAACAATATAAAGATCTAATTATTAGAAGGTGTTTGCTTTATGAAGAAACTCAACAAATAATTGAAAGATGTCATGATTCTGAATTTGGAGGACATTTTGAAAAGAAATAGAACTACATATAAAATTTTACAAACTGGCTTTTATTGGCCTACTATTTTTAGAGATGTTAATGAATATATTTTATTTACCTACTCTTTTTATAGATGTTAATGAATATATTAAAACATGAGATAAATGTCAGCGAGTAGGAAATATTTCTAGAAGAAATGAAATGCCTCTAAATTACACATTGGAAGTTGAAATTTTTTATGTGTGGGGATTAGATTTTATGGGACAATTTATGCCTTCATTTAAAAATTTATATATATTACTTGATGTTGATTATATGTCTAAATGGATTGAAGTTGTTGTACTTAAATGTGATGCTCGGAGTGTTACTAAGTTTTTAAATGAAAATATTTTATAAGATAGAATGCCGAGAGTAATTATTGCTCATGGAGGATTCCATTTTAGGAATAAGAGAATCTAGAAATTGATTAAGAAAATATAATATTATGCATAGATTCTCTACTGCTTATCATCCTCAGACTAGCGGTTTAGCAGAGATATCAAATCGTGAAATGAAACAAATTTTAGAAAAAGTTGTAAACCCTTATAAATTGGATTGGTCTGATAGATTAGATACTACATTATGGGCATAAAGGACTGCTTATAAGATGCCTATAGGAATGTCCACATATAAACTTATTTTTGGAAAAACATGTCACTTACCAGTAGAATTGGAGCATAAAGTGTTTTGGGTTATTAAGGAATTTAATTTTAATCTAAAAGATGTTGGTGAAAAAAAATTATTGCAACTCAATAAACTTGAGGAGATTAGAAATTAAGCATATGACAATGCAAAAATCTATAAAGAGAAAATGAAAATATGACATGATCCAAAGATTATTAAAAAGAAGTTCAAACCTGGATAAGAAGTTTTATTATATAATACAAGATTGAGATTATTTCTAGAAAAAACTGAAATCCAGATGGTCATGACCATTTAAGGTGATTAAAGTTTATCATTATGGAACTGTTGTTATTAAAGATCTTAAAACTGGAAAGTTATTTAAAGTTAATGGGCATCGATTAAAACATTATTATGAAGAACACATACCACAATTTAAGGAAATTTTGATGTTAAGTCATCATGATTAAATAATGGTACGTCAGGCTAACGACATTAAACCAAGCGCTTTGTGGGAGACAACCCATAGATAAACTTAAATATTTATATATTACTATTTTGTTTAATAAGTGTTTTTAGGAAATAATAATATTTTTGAGTCCTACACAAATTTATATATCATAAATTAAGACAAATATTGGTATTGGAGGAAAATTTGGAATTGAATTGAACAAAAAAAATAAAAGACGTAATTTTGGCCTCTGGCGCCGACGGCGTTCTAAGCAGTTTCACGTGTTCAGTGCGAATGCGGTGGACTTTGACAGGATTTCGCTCCTAAATAACCGCCGAGAGGTATTTTAAAGGCCTAAAAACTGCCTTGGACGACCAGAAACTTCCTAATTTTGAATTTCATGGCTTCCAATTTCAGAAATACTTCAAGGTATGAAGTTATCAATAGAAGAAACTTTATCAGTATTGATGCGCATAGATTATATGACAAAGTCATTATGAAAAAGAGACTTATCAATGAGAGAGGTTTTGTCAATCATGGATTGAGTAATCCAAGTTCACAGATTGAGAAAATCATTATACAGAGGCGTTGGGAAGTTCTATGCCACACTACCGCTGCAGTTGTCGTACCAGTGATACAGAAATTCTATGCTAACTTACATGGAATTACCCAAGGAGTCATATTCATTCGAGGTAAGGCTGTATCATTTACTCCGGGTCGAATTAATGATTTGAATATGATAGAAAACATTTCAATTTGTCATTATATAAATTTTATCCCAACGAGAGATATAATGCAAGATGTATATAATTTTTTTGACGGATGAAAATGATAATTAGGAAATCAGAGACGAGGGATACGTTAGTTTCTCCGGGTCACTGCTTAATCCAATATCAAAACAATGATATTTCTTCATATCTGCAAAATTACTCCCTACCATGAAGATTAGTAGAGTTACAAGAGAAAGTGTCATTTTAAACCATTGATGTGGGATCGATTATTTTCAAATCTATTATGGGTATTATTATGAATGGGCCAATATATGGACTGGGGCATCCTTCCACAATTTTCTTACTTTACAGTCAATCTCAAGTTCCATATGAAAGTTGGGAGAAAGTTTTATTACATTGTGAGCCCATGATTCTTATTGATGAAAATTATATTGGGAATGGGCATGAAGCATTAGATGTTATCTTAGATCATTCATCACATGTTTCAACATCATTAATGTCACAAATGGTTGAAAGTTCAATAGCTTTGGAGAGGAAAATGAAGAAAATAGAAAGAGAAATTCAGAGTATTACAAATGCAATCATAAATCTCAACTACATTTTTTATCACCTAAATTGGAGGATGAAGGAGAACTTTGATCATAATGGAACAATTGAAGCAGGATTGGTGCAGATGTTCAATAAAAATGGATCGATCGATGAAAATTTGACTGATCAATTCTCATACTAACTCTTCTACAATTTGTACATCCATTGCCAGTCTATGGAAGATATTAGAGGAGGAGAAACTATTGAAGATGAAGCAGAATAATTGAAGAAGTTGGACTATCTAATACTTTAAAGTAAATATGTATTTAATTTGAGTGTGTGAATTTGATTTACTTTACTTTACTTTGCTTTAGAACTGTATTTACTTGATTGTGTGTATAGTTTTTTTGTCAGCGTTCTAGTGTTGTGGCTTGATTTGGATGTTGAATTATAATTTAGTTTGTTTGATGGATGTGAAACTATGATTAGAAAAATGTATTTCTAAAAAGTATATTTTCATATATAAAATTTAGTTTGGTGTTGTTTGTAAAAATGCTTATTTGTGAATTATTTTAAGATAAAAATTAGTGTTCAAAAAGACTAAATAGACTTTGGAGTAAATTGAAAGAAAAATGAAATTTGCGAAAATAGAAAAATAATTTTTTGGCCACTGGCGCCGGCAGCGCCCTAGACCCGAAAAACACCCAAGCACCTTAAAAATTCATGATTTGCATAGTAAAATGTCATTTTTACCTTTTAGTCACCTTCAACCTCCGGTTTTTGCACTTAGGGCTTGCTATTTCTCAGATTTGAGGCGATTTTAAGGCAAATGAAGTTCGGATTTCATCTTCTCTAGGTAAGAGCTACACTTTTGAGCTCAAAATTTTTTATTTTCACCAAGGATTTATCTTACATTGCCGAGATCTGAAATTTTGAAATTTTTTTTGGAAGATTTTGAGAAAATCCTTTGGTGAAGAACTCTTACTTAGTAGATTTAAGTTTAAAACGTTACACATTATGATTTTTGGAATTTTTGGAAATTTATTTAGTTTTTATGAAATTTTCGTAGATTACCATTGCACTAAGAATGAGCAAAGGAAAGAGAAAGGTGGATTTTGATTATCAATATTTTTTCAATTACAGGGCCAACATTTGCTTCAATAGTCTACTTACAACTAAAAAAGTAATTTTGGACCGAGGATTTAAAAATCTGAGTGGAGAAGTCGAAAGAATAATCAATGCTTGGAAGTGGGAGAATTTTTGTTACTTTACTGCTGAGACTATTATTGGTGTAGTGATGGAGTTATAAGCTAATTTTAAGGAGACTTATGAAGACTATGTGTTTGTTTGTGGGAAAATTGTGGAATTTACTCCAAGGAAAATTAATGAATTTTATCAGTTAGAAGATGTGTATAGATGTCAGTACAAATCTTTTTCTGCTACGAATGAGGCCTTATATGAAGTTATATATTTTCTTACTAATGGAAGAGGAGCTTGGAAGGTGAAGAATGGTGTTAAGGTAAACTTTCTTTTTTCTATGTTAAATGTAGTATCTAAGGTCTGACACTACTTTATTTCTGGTATAATGATACCAATCAATTATCATAGTAAAGTTACAAAGGATAGAGCCATCTTAAACTTATGTATCCAGCAGATGAGAAGGATATATGTAGGCTCTATTATTTATAGAAGCACTCGATCTATTGTTTTGGGAGAGACTACTGGTGCTTTAGCACACCCTCCCCTGATCTTCACACTATGTGAATAGGCAGGAGTTAATTTTAGAATGGATGAGAAGAGGATTGAACCTCTAAAACCTATTGGACCTGCCAATATAAAGACTTATGAATCTCATGTTGGATGGAGATCTGGAAGTAGGACCAAGGATATTCCTTCTACTTCAAGTACTACTACTTCTAGTACCCCTTCTCTCCAAGAACTTATGGAGCAGATGATGATCCAACAGGGAGATATCTTGAGAATGGAAAGTAGAATGGAAAATATGAAGGTAAAAAATGCACAAAATGATAATTTGACAAGACAGAAGTTTGAATATGATGTTACTTATGATAATGCGATGGTCAGATACATGAGGGGTGGTCACAGTTCAATTTTCCACTCACTCTGTTTTTACCTCATATCAGCAGCAAAATTTGGATGTGGAAGAAGAAGAAGATGATGATGACGATTATTGATGCTTTAATTAGATTTTTGTTTAGTTTATGTTTGGTTGTACTTTATTGTTGAGACTGTATGTTTTTAGAGTGTAACACTTTATTTTAAAAGTTATATTGAATTATGAACAGTAGATTTGTGAGACTGTTTTTACATTGGGAACCATTTTAGTACTGTTGTTAGCTTTTAGTACTTTGTTGGATGTATTTGTAGTTAACTTTTTCTTAGAAAATTTTTATATGTATTATGTGTTATTTAATGTTTTAAATTTTGTAGCTTTTTATATTAGCACCTGCAATATTTTAGAGTTAAGTTTCAATATCAGAACCTTCAACAGGTAAGTCTTTTCTTTATGTATTAAATGTTTTCTTTCACCTTTTATTTTTCAGTTCTTCATGCTAAATCTTTTAAAAATTTAAGTTTGGGGGGAAAGAAAAATTCTTTTTTAGAGAGAAGAAACTTAATTTTATTTGTCCTCAATCAGTTATATTTTCAAAATATTTTAAAATTTAACATGACAATTGGTATTAGAGTGTAACTTTAGATAACTATATTTGTGTTTCTAAATATATAGTAAACTTAAGTAAAAATTTTTAATAATAAAGGGTAATTTAGAGATTAAAATATTTGGTAGGATAGAATGAGACTATGTTTTTCTATTGTGAGTAAAGGAATTTGTATTTTTAAAGTATTAAAAATCTTAGGGATTCATGTAGAAGAAAAGAATAAAACTTTATGAAAAATCTTTAAAGCTAGTATAAATTTATAAAGTGAAGGAATGTGAAGTTTTTAACTTTAAGAAGAAGATAGTGAAGTTCAAAATCATTAAAGGCTGTCTAGATATAGTAATCCTCACATGAAAAAAAAGAAAAGAAAAGAAAAAATATTAAAATTGATTCTGAAAAAGAAAAGAAAAAGAAAAAAAATAAAAGAAAAAGATGTGAGGAGAAGCTTGAGGAGATGCCTAATTAAAAATTAGCTTCACTTGAATCAACTTATAGAAGAAGACTTGGCTATATTTTCTAAACTTATATTTTAGTATTAGCATATTTACTGGTAAAGTTTCATGAAGTTCTTTTTCATATGAATATTCTAAGTGGCATTAATATGAATAATTTGTAATTTTCCTTGAAAAGAATAGAGAATCAAAAATCTTAGACTTGACTGCTAGATATTCTTATATATTTAGTATTAACTGGAGTTATTTTACATTTTTCTTAAGTTATGTCATTGTATTTAGTAGACTAAAATATAGAAATCTAGAAGTCAAAATCTTTGCCATGAGTTATATTTTTATGTCGTAAAAGAGTTACTTGAGGACAAGTAACATTTAAGTTTGAGGGATTTTGATACACCAAAAATAAATGCATTTTTAAAAGTTTATACTCATTTTTTGTGATATTGCACTTTAAAGGAAGATATTTTTTATGTTTTATTGCAGATTGTTGATTTTTAGGACTTGGAGAAAGAAGGATGAAATTTGGAGTCAAAATAGAGTTTTTGAAAAAATTGTTCAACACAGACGACGCCGTTTGACAGAGAACATGGATTTTGCCAGTGTCGGTGCAGACCCTGTTTTTAGAATATTCGACGAATTTGGACATTTTTTAAGAGTTTTTGGATGCATCTATTGGAAAACCGACCTTAGGCTCTATTTAGAGTCGAAATTGATCAGAAAAGACTCTCTTCGCACTCCTCCACTCGCTCTTGGTTTTTCTTAAAATCTCATTGCCCCCTTCGTGCCACTTTACATCCTTCCACGCCAATCCACACCATTAGTCATTTATTTTTTATATAGTTTTGAGTTTGTGTGGTGAGTTTATGTGTGAATTCTTCTCTAAGAATGTTGGAGAGAGAGAGAAGTGAGAGATTTCTTCTTCCTACATTTCCTAGGAGAGGGTACAAGGGATTTGCTTTGAGAAAGAGTTTGAGATAAGTATTGTTTGTTTATTATTATTGTATGAATTTTCTTTTATATATGAAATTTGTGTTTTATTGTATCTTTCTCATGAAGTCTGAGTAGCTTCCTTTATCTTTCTCCCTACTCTGAGATATGGTGAAATGAAGAGATAATTTGGATGTGCCAAAGTTAAAATATAAAATAAATTGTGATGATTTTTCAACTCCGTTCTTAATTTACTTTTCGATCTGACCAACTGAATTGTTAAAATATGTTGTGAAACATATGATCCGGGAAATGGAGTATGAGTTCTACAACAAAGTGAGAATCACATTTAAGTCCATGAAGGAATATTTCGTTCATGGAATTAAGTGCAAATAAAAAATCACATTTAAGTCCATGAAGTAGTATTTTATTCATGGAATTAAGTACAAATAAATAGAGAAATATATATTATTGGGTGTAGAATTGGAGATTTTTAGGGTGACAAACTAAAATCCCTAATTCGATCTTAGTGTTTAAGAACTAAAGCGAGAGTTAGTCTTAAAGGGAAGGGAAGTAGGAGCTCTAGAGTGGGAGCCAGTATCCTCATAGCCTGGCCATAGATTTAGGGACTAAACCTAAGATTAACCAATAATTTTCTATAACACTGAATCAGGGTAGAGAATTAAAATTGCTTATATTTGGCACAATACAAATTTAAACCAATTATTTCATCTTATTTCACCAAAAACTCATTGTAGTGGGAAAGATGTTTTTTCATATTTGAAAACTTCATCACATGAACATAGTTTAGTAATTATTGTTTTAAACTTTACATTTAAATCTTGTTAGTAGTTAATAATTTAGTTTTGATAGTAGCTCAAACATTTAAAATTAGTGACAGCAATTTTTTTATATTTCTGTGAATTTTCTAGTTAATTTATCATCTCAAATTTAAATATTCCTCGTGAGATTGATATTTGAGACTTAAATAGAAAGTCTTATATTACTTTATAACTATATGTATACTTGTGTAGAATCCCAACATTAAGTGCTTAACGTTAACATTCATAAAACACAACATCAAGATTTTGGCACCGTTGTAAAATGGAGTCAGTTTTATAAACTTTACACAACTATATTTTCTTGGGATCAAAATGCAGTTGCATCAAACTCCAACTTTTTATGTATATATGTGGTCCTAGTAGAACTCTCCACCTATTTGAGTTCTGAATTTTCAATAAGCTTGTCTCATCAAATGTAACATCTATACTAATGAAAACCTTCCTTTCTAATTGATCATAGAACTTGAAGCTCTTGACTCAATGCCTGAAGCTAATGAAGATCACCTTCTTTGCTCTTTGTTCCATTTTATCATTTTGCATGTGGTAGTAAGTTGGAAACTCAAGCACTCTTAGGTGCTCATAATCTATAATAAGATGTCCTGATCACATCTCCTTTGGGGTCTTCTTCCTAATAGCTGTAGAAGGCGGACAGTCCATCAAGTGATAAGCATAGTCTATGGATGTGGCCCAAACACTCTATCCAACCCAACATTAGATAACATACATCAAAATTTCTCCACTAAAGTCTGTTTCATTCTCTCTGCCACTCTGTTCTATTGTGGTGTCTCTCAAATAGTGAAGTTGTGCTCTATCTCAGCTCTCTGCACTGTTGCAAGAACGCATTTGATGTGTATTCGCTCTTATTATCTTATATGATAGATTAGATTTTCTTACCAGCCTGAGTCTCAATCCACTTCTTCTAAGTTATGAAAATCTCCAACACCTCCTTTTTATGCTTCATAATGTGCACCCAAACATATATTGAGTAATTATCAATAAAAGAGACAAAGTATCTACGCCTGCTAAATGATGATGTCTTTTTTGGGCCCCAAACAACTTTGCGAATATACTCTAAAACATTTTTTATAATGTGGATGACAGTACCAAAAGATATTAATGTCTTCTTGCCAAATACACAATGTTCACAGAAATCATGCTTGCAGGTGTCTGCTCTTTCGATCAATCCTTATTTTACCAAAGTTTGAAGTGAAGCCTCTCCAACATAAGCTAGCTACAAATTCCATAATATAGTAGAGTTAGAAAAATCATTAGCAATCGCAGTCATTCCAATCATTGTACTACATTGAATATAGTAAATACTATGATGATGAACTCTTCTCATAAAACCCATTGATTCATGATATATTCCCAGAAAATCTGTCTCAATAACTATCTTGCAGCCCTTGTACTCTAAAGCCCCAAGTGACCAAAATGTTCTTTCGGATATCTGGAACATGTTCAACATCGCTCAGCTCCCTCACATTACCATTACACATCATGATAAATATACTCCCTACACCAATAATATGGCAAGTTTGATCGTTGCACATTGTCATTGCACTGCTATCCAACTCTGTGTATGTACAAAACCATCATAAGTGAGCATAAATGTGATAGATAGCACCTATGTTCAGAATTCAACACGTATCATCTGTTAATAAACTATGAAAAACTGCAGATAATGATACATCTGAATCTGCCTCTTCACTTCTTCCTACAATAACCTCAAATGCAACTTTCTTTTACTTCTCCTTCAGCTTCAGACAATCTTTCTTTCAATAACTGATCTCCAAACAGAAAGCATGTTGATTTTTCTTAAAACTGTAATCATGAGACTTGCCCCGCTTTTGAGAAGTGCCGCCGCTGCCACCTTTCTTTGTCAACTTTTTCTTCTTCTTCTCAAATCTTTCATGTTGGAGTGTACATGCCTCAACTGACTCCATCTTTGCGGGCTCCTTGTCCCTTTCGATAGAACTTATGATTCAATAACATCGTAGTCATTTCACTGTGATTCAAGACATTTTTCCCATGAATGAGTGTCATCGTGAAGTTTTCATACTCATTTGGTAGCAAATTCAACAAAATGAGTGTTTTATCTTCATCTCCAACCTCCTCATCCAAATTTAATAAATATGCAAAAAAAGCTTAGTGAAGTCGTGCAATTTCTCATCAAAGGTAGCCCCCTGTCTCATTTGAAATATGTAGAGTTGATGCATCATATGGAGACGGTTCTACACGCTCTTCGTGAGATATTTGTTCTCAAACAACCTCCATAATTTTCCTACAGATGTCCCTATCCTCACCTCATATTTGATCTCATGGGTCAAGCAATTATGAACCAAGCCACATACAATTTGATTCATCTTTAACCAATCTCTCATTGATATCCTTTCATGGCATTCTTGTTATTCAGGACTTCCTCTATATTCAAAGAACACAACACATCCATCACCTCACATCGCCACATGCCAATGTTCCCTTTGTCATTGAATTTTGACACATCGATTTTGACAAGATATATAACCACCTAATTGATTTGCTTTTTCACCGCCATAGTAATTGTTGAAGAGCCCGACAATGTGCTATTATTCATTGTTTCGACTATCTAAAAAAATATTTCTCTAGTAGAATAAAATATTCCCTAGTATATTCCATCCTGCTTACTTTGTAAACTTTAAAATAAGAGAAGAATAGAAAAAAAAACACTAGAAAAGAGAAATATATTTCAGAAATAAAAATTTCCCTTTTTCTGAAATTCTCTTTTCTTGTTTTTCCTTTTCTTTCTCACTTTTTTCGAAATTTCTTTCCTTTTTTTTTGAAATTCCTTTTCTTTTTTTTAATTCATTTTTAAGACTTTCTTCTTTTTTTCCCAGTTTTTCTTGAAATCCTCGTCTCCCCCAAAAATAATTTCCTTTTTATTTTTTCATGATTCCAAAGAAATTCTATTTCCCTAGTTCCACACCAAGCTTCCTTTTTCTCCTCTTCCACAAAAAATTTCGCGTAACTGTGCGGACCTCACCAAAACTACCACCATAGCCGCCACTGAAACCGTCATCGGTCTGTCATGGGAACCACTATCAGAACAAAGCTCCACAGACATCCTCCTTGAGCCGCACCTTTGCCTACACACTAGATTTTCAAGTTCAAGTCGTCAGCCTACCGTCAGTCTGTTGTCAAACCTCTGAATTTGCCGACAAAGCACGTCGGACCACCTGCTACAAAAAACACCAACAACACATGCCAGATTTGTTGTTGTTGAGACCGAACCACGCTTTGATCATGAACCCGATTTTCTAATACCAATTGTTATGCAAAAGCAATGCTTAATCAAAGAAATTCACACAACAATAATCAAACACAAAAGATTTACATGATTAGACATTGAGTTGATTAGCCTAACATCCACGGGGAGGGAGACCATGGATGGGAGAAAGTAATGATTTGGAGTTACAACTTCTACATTTCTCACTACTACTATCTCATGAATCCCAAGTCCCTTTTATGTAGAGACATTATGACATATAAGTAAATAAAACCAAAAGACTATATTACCTCCACTTACAATAAGGCCATAAATACAACAGCCATAATGTCCCCTGAGCCTAGAGCCAACAAGAACAGTGTAATTATTATATATTCACAAAAAAAAATCTTATCAGAAATTAAATGCTACCAAACTATGATAGTTCCATAAAGAAATATTACTATACACAAACACAAACAGGCCCTCATTAGTTCGCCCTTTCAAAATTCAGCTCATGCTGGGATGAAAAAAGCATACCCCTTGGGCTACAGACTTTGGGGGTGATTTTGAGCATTCTTCATTCACATTTTCTCGAGGAGCAGCGGCAGCAGGGGATGAGAAATCTGGCTCATCATTGCTGTTCAATGAATTCATAGAATCCGGCGGAGTTCGTGGGCTTGATAAGGCTGGTGAGATCACCTCAGATGCAGAGCCAGACGAGGAGAACAGCGACGAAATCTGTGTAGTTCTATCATCGGCAATATGGCTGATACCATCATCTAGGTGCACAACATCCTGCATTGTATGATTATGGTACTCCACAATCTCTCTCAAGAATCGATTCTCCCGGGCGTATATTGAGTTCTCATGTGCCAATCTTCCCTTCTCTGCAAGCAGTGTCTCAAGTTGGAGACGTATCTGTACTCATAAGAAACTAAAATTAAATGAAATTGATGAAATCCTGATGTATGTTTAATTTTGAAGAAACTGGGGTAGAAGAGGATGCATACCAGGTCATCATCTTCAGTATTGTCTCCTTTCTCATGGCTCTCCCTCAGAACTTTGTTTTCCTCTACAAGCTGATCACATCTTTGCTTGGCAAAAGCTAGGTCGGCTTTGGCGGTTTTTAGTTCCCTCAGGAGAAGTTTGGCCTTGGCAGCCAGAGCATCTGCTTGCTATAAGCATAAAATGAAACTCAGAGGCTGTTTCGTTACAGCGTTAACTGCTTTAATAAATCTTGTAAATCCAGACATACTAGATCCTGCCAACAGCAGGATTTAGTAAATCCAGGATTAAGGCAAAACTGAGAAGTTAATGAAGAAAAAACCAGATATATGGAATTCAGGATTTAAAAATGGCCTTTTTGCTGTCTGGTAAAATTTAAGTGAAATCGCACTTAAATCCATTATCAGACAGAAAAATGTTAGAAAATAAAGTAGGTAAGGATGCATGTAAATTCTTATGATCTTATCTCATGTAATACCGAACGAAGGAATCATAATACCAAAGTCTTCGAATTTCATTAAAAAAGAACGTTTTTTTTATTCAAATCTTAACATTCATAGAGAATAAGAAGTTTTAGTGCGTATCTAAATATGTGACAGTGAANGTCTTATCTCATGTAATACCAAACGAAGGAATCATAATACCAAAGTCTTCGAATTTCATTAAAAAAGAACGTTTTTTTATTCAAATCTTAACATTCATAGAGAATAAGAAGTTTTAGTGCGTATCTAAATATGTGACAGCGAATACTTTCCTACGTTATTCTGCGAAACACAGCTGCTGCCTTACATTTCTAGATGCCTTCAATGGATTATCTTGGTCTGAAAGATTTTGAAAGAGATTTGCGGTAGCCGCCAAATCAGCAACTTGACCTCGTGAATTAAAACCGGCTGTTCTTCTCCTAATTTGAATTTTCTTTGTTTCCTGTATGATGTCAGCTGCCCTATTCTCGACGACCGCCAAACCCTCCTGAGAAAAGTTAAAATATTGTAAACGGCAGATCTCTCATGAAATCCNTTTCTCCTAATTTGAATTTTCTTTGTTTCCTGTATAATGTCAGCTGCCTTATTCTCGACGACCGCCAAACCCTCCTGAGAAAAGTTAAAATATTGTAAACGGCAGATCTCTCATGAAATCCNAACCTTATTATCCTCCTGTAGGGTCTCTTCCTAATAGCTGTAGAAGGCAGACAGTCCATCAAGTGATAAGCATAGTCTATGGATGTGGCCCAAAGACTATATTCAACCCAGCATTAGATAACATACATCGAAATTTCTCCACTAAAGTCTGGTTTATTCTCTCTTCCACTCTGTTCTATTGTGGTGTCTCTCAAATAGTGAAGTTGTGCTCTATCCCAACTCTCTGCACTGTTGCAAGAACGCATTTGAAGTGTATTCGCTCTTATTATCTGATATGATAGATTATGTTTTCTTACCAGCCTAAGTCTCAATCCACTTCTTTTAAGTTATGAAAATCCCCAGCACCTCCATTTTATGCTTCATAGTGTGCACCCAAACATAGCTACGCCTGCTGAATGATGATGTCTTTGTCGGGCCCGAAACATCTTTGTGAATATACTCTAAAACATCTTTTATAATGTGAATGACAGTACCAAAAGATACTAATGTCTTCTTGTCAAATACACAATGTTCACAGAAATCGTGCTTGCAGGTGCCCGCTCCTTCGATCAATCCTTATTTTACCAAAGTTTGAAGTGAAACCTCTCCAACATAAGCTGGCTACAAATTCCATAATATAGTAGCGTTAGAAAAATCATTAGCAATTGCAACCATTCCAATCGTTGTACTACATCAAAGATAGTAAATACTATGATGATGAACTCTTCTCATAAAAACCATTTATTCATGACATATTCTCAGAACATCTGTCTCAGTAACTATCTTGCAGCCCTTGGACTCTAAAGCCCCAAGTGACCAAAATGTTATTTCTGATATCTGGAACATGTTCAACATCGCTCAGGTCCCTCACATTACCATCACGCGTCATGATAAAGATACTCCCTACACCAATAATATGGCAAGTTTGATCATTGCACATAGTCAGTGCACTGTTATCCAACTCCGTGTATGTACAAAACCATCATAAGTGAGGATAAATGTGATAGATAACACCTATGATTAGAATTTAACACGTATCATCTGTAAATAAACTATGAAAAACTGCAGATAATGATACATTTGAATCTAACCTCTTCACTTCTTTCCACAATAATATTGGTTTTCACCTCAAATGCAACTTTCTTTTACTTCATTCAGCTTCGGACAATCTTTCTTTCAATAACCGATCTCCAAACAGAAAGCATGTTGATTTTTCTCAAGACTGTAACCATGAGACTTGCCCCGCTTTTGAGAAGTGTTGCCGCTGCCACCTTTCTTTGTCAACTTCTTCTTCTTCTTCTCAAATCTGTCATGTTGGAGTGTACATGTCTCAACTGACTCCATCTTTACGAGCTCCTTGCCCCTTTCGACAGAACTCATGATTTAATAACATAATAGTCATTTCACAATGATTCAAGACATTTTTCCCCTTAATGAGTGTCATCGTGAAGTTTTCATACTCATATGAGAACAAATTCAACAAAATGAGTGTTTTATCTTCATCTCCAACCTCCTCATCCAAATTTAATAAGTATGCAAAAAAAGCTTAGTGAAGTCCTTCAATTTCTCATCAAAGGTAACCCCCTGTCTCATTTGAAATATATAGAGTTGATGCTTCATATGAGGACGGTTTGACACGCTCTTCGTGAGATATTTGTTCTCAAACATCATCCATAATTTTCCTACAGAAGTCCCCATCCTCACCCTATATTTGATCTCATGGGTCAAGCAATTATGAACCAAGCCACATAAAATTTGATTCATCTTTAACCAATCTCTCATTGACATCCTTTCAGGGTGTTCCTCGTTATCCAAGACTTCCTCTATATTCAAAGAGCACAACACGTCCAACACCTCACATCGCCACATGCCAATGTTCCTTTTGTTATTGAATTTTGTCACATCGATTTTGACAGGATATATAACCACCTAATTGATTTGCTTTTTCACCTCCATAGTAATTGTTGAAGAGCCCAATATTGTGCTATTATTCATTGTTTCGACTATCTAAAAAAATATTTCTCTAGTAGAATAAAATATTCCCTAGTATATTCCATCCTGCTTACTTTGGAAACTTTAAAATAAGAGAAGAATAGAAAAAAAAAACCAAAAAAGAGAAATATATTTCAGAAGTAAAAATTTCCCTTTTTCTGAAATTCCCTTTTCTTATTTTTCCTTTTCTTTCTCACTTTTTAAGAAATTCCTTTCCTTTTTTTTTTAAATTCCTTCTCTTTTTTTTTTTAATTCGTTTTTAAGACTTTCTTTTTTTTTCTCAGTTTTTCTCGAAATCCTCCTTTCCCTCAAAAATAATTTCCTTTTTATTTTTTCATGATTCCAAAGAAATTCTCTTTCCCTAGTTCCACACGAAGCTTCCTTTTTCACACAAAATTTCGCGTGACTGTGCGGACCTCACCAAAACTGCTACCATAGCCGCCACCGAAACCATCACCGGTCTGTCACGGGAACCACTATCGGAACAAAGCTCCCCAGAATCCTCCTTAAGCCGCACCTTTGCCTACATGCTGGATTTTCACGTTCAAGTCGTCAGCCTACCGTCAGTCTGTTATCAAACCTCTGAATTTGCCGGCAAAGCACGTTGGACCACCTGGTACAAAAAACACCAACAACACATGCCAAATTTGTTATTATTGAGACCGAACCACGCTTTGATCATGAACCCGATTTTCTAATACCAATTGTTATGCAAAAGCAATTCTTAATCAAAGAAATTCACACAACAATAATCAAACACAAAAGATTTACATGGTTCGACATTGAGTTGATTAGCCTACATCCACGGGGAGGGAGTCCATGGATGGGGGAAAGAAAAAATGACTTGGAGTTACAACTTCTATATTTCTCACTACTACTATCTCATGAATCCCAAGTCCCTTTTATATAGGGAGACTATGACATATAAGTAAATAAAACCAAAAGACTATTACCTCTAATTACAATAAGGCCATAAATACAACAGCCATAATGTCCCCTGAGCCTAGAGCCAACAAGAACAGTGTAATTATNCGCATTTAGATACATACCAACCAATTCTTATATATTTACATATCTAACACTAAATCTTTGATTTTTTACATTTATACACCCCAAACATATCGTATAACATAAAAAATACCACTATTTTAACTTGAAACAAAGTGAAAGACGCCTTTTCGTGCATTGGTAACATGGCATTTACGTAAAAATTTAGGTTTAGGTGTAAGGTATGTAAATACATAAGAATTGAGTGGTATACATGTAAATCATCCTGAAATTAAATGTCACTGCTTGCTTACTGTGGTGACGGTCACTGCAAAAAATTGAGGGGGGAGTGTTCCAATCATATTGGTCACGGTCTGGCGCATTGCTTCGACAATCTTCAAGAGGGGAAAAAAATATTGTGAAAACCTGCTATTATGCATCTAAAAAAAAAAATGAAACAACTCCTAAAAGAAAAGATCCAAACTCATTCAGGTTTATGTGCTCTTTTCCATTCAAAACAGGAGCAAAGTAAAGGATAATGTGTAGAAGAAATGAGCACAATGAACTAGACATTGATGTACTTGCTGTGGTGCCCTTTTCATAAATAGCTGCATAAAATCTGGCTGAATATTTTTTATATACTCCAAAAGAATCTCCCTCCTGCTTTTTGGCTGAGAAAAAAATAGATTGACAAAATTAAAAAACCATAAAAAATCACATTTAAAAGCATATTAAGACTATGCATGCCGTACATCTATTTATGCTGTTTTAAAATATCAAACAAGGTATGTCTTGGTTACGGGNAACTTATCAGAAATTAAATGCTACCAAACTATGATAGTTCCATAAAGAAATATTACTACACACAAACACAAACGGGCCCTCATTAGTTCTCCCTTTCAAAATTCAGCTCATGCTGGGATGAAAAAAGCTTACCCCTTGGGCTACGGGGGATTATTGCGTGCGGACACCGCATGCATCTCTGCATGCGGTGTTCGATCCTGGCCGTAGATCACGGTGATCTACGGTCAGGATTATTTCCGTTTTTTAAAAAANTTCTTATGGATGAAAGAGGGTGCTACTTTTGTAGATAGCAATGTTTTGCTAGCTAGCAAGTAATTGGCCCTAATCTTTAAAGACAAAATCTAAATATCTTTTAAATATTTAAATTTTAATTTTAATTTAATAAAAACAAAAAATTAACTAGGATAGCAATTTTTTTTTGCCTTTGTGTATAATAATTGTGATTAGAATGAAATATTTACAATAGTGAATGGCATATAATTTCGTTAGCTATTAAATTAAATTGATTGAATGGTAGTGACTTTATTCTTTTATGACTTCAATCAAAGAAAAAATGATAGAACTCCGAGTGGATATTTCTCTCTGATATTGACTTGCTAACATCAATAAAGATGTTAATTAACAGATTACAAAAGAAAATCTCAAATCCTTCCACATTTTCTCAGTTATCAAAGCACGCGAATCAAAAAATCCCAATGTATATTCGTCAATGACTCATTTCTTCTTAACGCCCAAGATTCAATTGGAATTAACAGAGAACCAATCAGATATGCTGAAATGCACCACCGAAACACCAATTCCATTGTCTCAACAATCTAAAGAGATTTCTCAAGTCTACCAAACTCTTTCTATTCTCTAATCATCTACAACAAACACATCCCCGCAGAAAAACCTCCCGAACGAATCACAGAAACATCCAAATGGTGAAATGGAGGATTGAAAACAGGAGAAAACAGACCTGATTGAAAAAGACGGAAGTCTGGCGCAAGGGGTCTACATTGGCGGATAATAGGGAGGATTCGCGGTGAGCGCCGGGAGATCGGATTGCCTGGGTGGAGAGTGTAGTTGTCGTGGAAGCAGGGGAATCGACATCGCCGCGGGAGTTAAACGAGGAGCTAAAGTCCTCGAAAGTGGAGGCCCGTGGAGTCGGGCGCCTCCGACGNTTGTTGTGGAAGCAGGGGAATCGACACCGCGGGAGTTAAACGAGGAGCTAAAGTCCTCGAAAGTGGAGGCCCGTGGAGTCGGGCGCCTCCGACGATACGCCATTCTCCACAAAAACTAGAGTCGGAGCGGAAAAAGGAGACGGGGGCACGGCGCGCGGGTTCCCGTGTAACGAACTTATATCTACGAGAGAGGAGAAATTATTGAGTACGGTACGCTTATATTTCAATTTTAAGAAAAAAAAAAATTAGGTGGGCCCATCAATTAAATCACCTGATTTACGGTTAGGATCGGACATCCGTCCGTATAGAATAATCTTTCCTACGAGAGAGAGAGACATTTGGAGATGCGCCAGTGTTAAAGGATTCTGTACGGAGATTGCGCGCAGAAGATTCTATGCGGGAGTGTAGGGTTGGGCACTTTCAAATAGCAAAATTCATGATAAATTTCAAATCATTTTTTTCTTCATTTTTATTCAAATAAATATATGTTTGATAGTTCAAAAAGTTTATATATGTTCTAAATTTTGTAAATAACGATGTTTGGGTGCTATGCAAGTAATTATTCCTATCTGTTATTTATAATATTTGTGGTGATGAAATTTTGAGTTGTGCTAGCACGTTTTGTTGCACTCGTCAAAGCTCTTCGATGAATTTATACGACAGTGATTTCGTTTCGTGGATGGAAACTAAATTAAGAAAAAAGAGTGACATAAATTTACGTGAAATATGATCCTTACTCAATTTTATAGCGCTTCAGACCAACAAATTTCAAATAGTTTAATGAGTAACGAGCTCGTTGAACTCTAACGAATCCAAGGANGTTTGTTTATGTTCGTCTCGTTTACTTATCGAACGAATCGAACACGAACTCTTTGACGAAGCAAACACGAACTGCTCGCGAACAACGAACTTTTTTGACAGCCCTAATCATGCCCTAAACTAATAGAATGATAGTGATGGATATAAGTTGCCTCTTTTGAATATATATTCCGCTTCTAAGAAAATAAATAAATAAATATTTAAGGTGTTTAGTTTAATTGTTGTGAGAAAATAAATTCGTTAATATAAAAGTTAAAATCTGATTAGTTTATAATGACGATTTAAATAGTTTCAGTGAGAGACACGTTTATTGAATTTAAAAATTCTATTGAATAAGTAAATGAATTTGTCATTTTTGTTCAGTCAGTATTATGGTTAATTTATCATGTTATAATAATATTTATTATATTTTTTTTTGCGATGACGCGTCGTCATCAAATTTGATGTTTGGCATTTGGCACGGAGTTTGAGACTTTTTTTAACAAAAAAAAAATTCAAACTCAAATTAAAGATAATGAAAACTTTGATTTCAGCAGACTTGCACTTAAACTGACTGGCTAGATGAGACAAACCCAATGATATTAATATTAATATAATCTGAATCAAATGAAGCATGAATCAAGCAATTAAACCACTTTTACAGGCTCAAGTGGTGAATTGGAGGTCAAATAAACTTCAAATTTGACGCACCTGTCAAATCAAATGACTCAACAAGAGAAATCTAATGAGCCCATGATTACTTGATTTTAAGGTCTTGAAGGCCATCAGGTGATTCAATAATCTTATATGATAAAAGAGAATTAAAGTGTGGCGTTCGTTCGGGTAGTTACTGTGGTTACTGGCCAACAGATGAAAATGTCTTTCCTTGAGGGTCTATAAATAAATCACATTTCTTCACTTGGAGAGTAGAGGAGGAAAAGAAGGATAATAATTCTAGTGTTGTTCATGATTGATGAGCTAATGATAATTTTTGGCCCCTGTACCTGCCAACCACCATCAACCACTGCTTGTCAACCGCCCCCTGCTCGCCGCCATTTATGAACTTTGCAGAGTAATGAAGTACACAATAGAGAAACGAAGCACTTTCCCTGTGGCAACGACACACATTACGAAGTAATGAAGCATACTATTGAGCTATAAGTTTTTTGTATACGAAGTAACTAAGAGATCAGAATACTATGCAACGATGTGTCCGAACTGCTTTATTAAAGTTTCGATGATAACTCCTAGTGGTAACTACTCTTGAGTGTTGCATTCATAATACCTCAAATTTTTATGTATATTTTATATAGATAAATATTGTATTTGTTGTAATTTTGTAGCCCTTTTTCAGTTCTGGGATAAGGGTTTTTTTTGTACTTACAAACTTATAATTGATCATTTTGACTGGGCTAGGCCCCACGGTCTTTCCCCTTTTCAAGCTCACCACAAAACTGTTTGTTGTCTCCTCGCAATTTCTTTTGTTATATGTATGCGTGCTGAATTTTGTACAAAACTGAGACATTAAATTATTACTCTTGTGTTATGACTTTTCTGGCACACAACAGTTTGACACGGTTTGTGGGAAACAAAGTCCTAGTGAAAGAATGCTACACTTCTTCGATGGCTAATAGACGCAATACACAAGTTTCTCGCTCTAACAACCACTATTTCATAGCCCAATCTTGAAGTGCGCGACATCAAGTCTCTAATATGTTTTTCAATGAAACACTTCAGCATATTGGTGAAAATATCTTTTGTTTGCCCTGAAAGTCCACTGCAGAGAATGAAGGAATCTCATAATAAGATTCTTTAACCTCTACATGAAACTCAACAACCAATAGTAGTTGAAGAGGGCAAGGTGCATCTACCCTAATTTTTAAATATATGTAGCTCATTTAAAAGTTTTGGGCGTACAACAATTAAAATCAGACAAATTAATAATATTATGCAAGATAGAAAGAATATTCCTACATATGTGATTCAACTCTATAGAGCGTCTACCAACACATCTACCACATAATACATTAGTTCGAGGTCCATGACAATTTTGTTGGATGTATCCATTTGAGATGTAGTAGTAACACATGCACACTATGTAGTTACTACTTCATAAATAATATTGTCAAATTATGCTAAATAATGATTTGTTTATAGATTTTTAAATAAATTGAAGTGAACTGTGAAGAATAAAGCATGATCTGAAGTTTCAATATGTGAGACATATTTATTGCATGAGACCACCACATTCTGCTCTTATTATTTCAGCCAAGAAGATTCCATGAAAGAGTCATTAGGTTTGGTGCCTCCCTCAATGCTTTCTATTTTTCAGCAGTCTAGTGAAGTATTAGAGGGGTGCACAACACGTTAGTTATTAGGAAAGTCGAGCAGTTATGTTCTTCTCAATTGTGACGAAGTTCAACCCTTTATTGAGTAATACTCTTTTTAGTAGTTTTTCACCCTTTAGAGTGGAAATATTATGATGAGCTAATTCCTAATTTTCTCAATATGGGAACAATTTATTCGTAAATGCATTAAATTCAATGAAAGACAATAACACAAGTCAGAAGATAGACAATAATTTCCCCCCAATGGTTTACAATGCATGTAAGTTAGAGTTTAGCAAATAGTTACTCATCTCAGGCATATATTCTTAGATATCTTAACTAACACATGTGTTTTTTTATGAATTACCAGATTCATGGTCGGAATACAGTAACGGTTTGGGCTTGATAGATCTTGTTTGGGGACTGATCCACATCGTGAAAATTTGACAAATTTACAATGTAAATGGCTACAAGTTTCATACATGATCATAGTCAAAAGGTAAAAATACTTTAAGTATGGTGTTTGTGTTAACACAAGTCATAAATTAGACGATGAGAAAGATTACTATTGAATTCTCGAAGAAGTTGTTGAAGTATATTTTACTGGCTCGATTGGTGGTAGTGTATTCTCGTTCACTGTAATTGATTCGATCATTTTCCTAATCGTAGAATAAGGATAAAACAATTGTACAATATCATAGAAGTAAAAGTGAGTAGAAGATATAATGAATTTAATCTGTTCATTTTAGCAAGTCTAGCAAGTCAAATATATTATCTTCTATATCCCCATAAAAAAGAGATGAAGTGGAACGAGCAATAGTCATACTGGGTACACCTATAGTGACTAATGATATTCAGAATACAATTGAACCCTCTTAGCAAGAAATAAAATGATATATTTATGCATTCCACTCAATTCAATCCAATAAGAGCTCAATTTAGAGGGCGCTAACGGCGAACAAAATAAATTTGTATCAATGAGTATGAGTTTGACTATGGTTTGAATGAAGAAATTATAACTACATCCTCTAGTGACTCATCTGAGTAGGTTAAAAAAGATATTTAAGCTAATCCAATTGTGTACTTTTGTGTTTTCAGTTTTAGTGGCTTTTAGCTTGTACTTTACAGTTTTCTTTTATGTTTACTGCGTAAGTGCTTTTAGTTTTGTTTGCTTGTCAATGGCATGAACTTTACAATTTCCCTTTCTGTTTAGTGCATCTTTTTTTATTTTTAGCTTTAGTAGTCCACCAATGATTTTTGTTTAGTTTGACTAATTAATCTTACTTTTCTTCTTTCATATGGCTTTCGGAGGGAGGGGCAATCTCTTCCTTATTACAGGATGTGGCACGCTAGGGAGTTATAGGAAACAAAAGCATGCCAGCCAACAAGACTATGGACACAGTACTACGAAGGTGAGTCTAGCCCTCGACTCGCCCCAATAGACCTCCACCCTGTCTCCCATCACCCCAACATTGCCACCAGTCACGACTACCGCACCAGCACCAATATTAGCCATCAGCCATGACGAGCAAACCATCACAATCACCAACAACTACTATTGATGTGTCGTCTAGTTCGGACAGCACAAGCATTTATTATCACTAGGCTGTGACGAACACATAAGTTTTTTTAGATACTGAAATTACTGCTTTATGTTTTTAAATTTAATAGAAAACTAATCTTAAGTTATTTGCAGATTTTCTCCCCTCACATAGGCTATCCACTCCATTAGGAACATTATTTGGGGCAAGTACGATCCCCCATACTTATTTTAGAGAGAGATCCCGACGTCAGTTCAAGACATGTGGTTTTAAGAGTTTGAGGTATACACCAAATATAGTAATCTTTAGTTATGTATTTATATTTATCACTCTAGAATTTTCTAATTTAAATTACAGAAATAATACACAATCCAGAGGAACTTCGATCAAAAGGCGATCGATTGTCTTCGTGACTAGTATGGTGATATACGGAAGATACGTCAACACCCCTTGTGGCTCGGTGAGGATGTGTTCGCTGCCCAACTTAAGGCATGAACTCTTCCGATTACCAAAAGAAGAGAGACCAGGCCATGCAGAATTGTCGCTCTAACCATGGAGGCATGGGGGCCTCAAAGCACAATGGTGGGACGCTTCCACATACGAAGTATAAGAGGAGACTGGTAAGACTTATTTTATGCATAGAATATTCTTTTACATTAAATTTATGATGACTGTTTCATTACACTAACAAACTCTAGCCATCCACTACGGAGTTTCACAAGCGCAATCATAGGCAACAACCATATCAGTCCTAGGTGGACGGCAGATCCCAAGTGACCCAGGAAATTCATACGATTAATTAGAATACAATTTAAATAACTATCAAAGTTTATTTAGTCTCTAACTTCCATTAAGCATATTTTTTTTGTAGGAAACCAAGGAGAGCCGATCCCAACAGTTGGGCTGCGGTTCGATCACAACTCAAGATACTTCTACTTACAATCAGAGGTGAAAGGGTGTCGACAACAAAAAAAAGGGCATGGTCTACAGGTAAGGGTCTCAGGCACAGGCCCATGATGCTCGTCCCTCTAGCTCATTTGTTACATCAACTTCTACTACATTGGAGGAGAAGCTTCGTAGGCAAGTTGATGCTGAGGTTGTTGCCCTAAGATCAGAGATGATACTGAAGATCAAGAAAATGTTTAATGTGATACTGCGTCGTGCACTTTCGAGATCAAAATAGCCAGCTTAGGATGATGATGATGAGAGGACAAAGGAGGATGAGTAGAGAGTTATTTTTTCTTGCTTTTTTATGTAAAATAATTTATTTGAACAAACAATATTTTATTTATGGACAATTGTTTGTCTCAGTTGGTTTAATGCAATCGTCTATTTTTTATTTCTGTATTAATTTCTCATGTGATATTAGTTTAATAACTTCTTCTATTAGCACACTTTGCTATGTGGAAATGGCAGTTTTACGATTGCATGTGTGTAAATTATGGCTTACCGACTACTTTTCGGTTTTCTATGGCTTACCGACAACTTTTCGATAATTACCGACAGCTATATCAGTTCGAAAAGTGCAACACCATAGAAAGACACTGTAGAAACTCATCCAGACGGCCCAAAAGTTGTCTGTAAGCCATAGAAAACCTGTAGAATTCATTTGGTGTTTTTTTTTTCTTGATGTATTTGAAACAAAACTAGAAGCATTTATGTTTTGTTACTGATTATAAAATAAAAAAGCCAAGTGATCTAAATGAATTGATCTGCTTGATCAATACTTCATTGTGCATTTAATGATGAATTTTTTAATAAAGTTAAATAAATTTGTACAAAATTAAAAAAAAAGAATCATGCAAATAATCTTATATTACCATATTTTTTGCACTTTAAAACTATGCATATTATCAAAAGGTTTTAGATGAAAATATCAAATAAATAATCAAATATAGATAAAAATAATCTGATTAATATTAAAATTTCATCTAATAACTTAATATATATTAAACTAGGTATACCTATTATTAATGCTACATGCTCAAATCTTCAGCATTGAAGCTATCATTAATTAGGCTTAACTAAAACTTAATTATGGATCAAACTAGACAAAAAAATAAATCAATAAGTTTAAAAAGGTCTTAAAACTCATCACATGTTTAGAATTCATAAATAAAATAAATAATTTTGAACAAGATAAAACTCAATACAATTATTCATTTAAAGCCTGCCTAGCAACATAAGATAACTTTGACTGAAGTAAATATTTTAATAAAATAAAAAAATATTAAAAACTTATATGAAAAATATTAAAAAAACAATAAAGAAAAAACTTTGAAATATTAAAAATAATTTTGTAATTAATACCTAAATTAAAATTTATTTTCAGCATATTTTATACCGATAGTTTAAATAAGTCAGTTCGATTGCTGACAGGTTCAGTCAGTGGCCTGGCTCATATGTGGCTATTTTGCTCGTTGAGTTCGGGCTTGAATTGGGTAGATTTACTGTAGTGTTTGATTATCTTTTAGCAAAAAAGGTTCTGGTTCTTTATTTTGAGTCCTCAATTGAGTTGATTAGCCTACATCCACGGGGAGGGAGTCCATGGATGGGGGAAAGAAAAAATGATTTGGAGTTACAACTTCTACATTTCTCGCTACTACTATCTCATGAATCCCAAATCCCTTTTATATAAGGAGATTATGACATATAAGTAAATAAAACCAAAAAACTATATTACCTCTAATTACAATAAGGCCATAAATACAACAGCCATGATGTCCCCTGAGCCTAGAGCCAACAAGAACAGTGTAATTATTATATATTCACACTAAAATCTTATCAGAAATTAAATGCTACCAAACTATGATAGTTCCATAAAGAAATATTACTTTACACAAACACAAACAGGCCCTCATTAGTTCGCCCTTTCAAAATTCAGCTCATGCTGGGATGAAAAAAGCATACCCCTTGGGCTACAGACTTTGGGGGTGATTTTGAGCATTCTTCATTCACATTTTCTCGAGGAGCAGCGGCAGCAGGGGATGAGAAATCTGGCTCATCATTGCTGTTCAATGAATTCATAGAATCCGGCGGAGTTCGTGGGCTTGATAAGGCTGGTGAGATCACCTCAGATGCAGAGCCAGACGAGGAGAACAGCGACGAAATCTGTGTAGTTCCATCATCGGCAATATGGCTGATACCATCATCTAGGTGCACAACATCCTGCATTGTATGATTATGGTACTCCACAATCTCTCTCAAGAATCGATTCTCCCGGGCGTATAAGGAGTTCTCATGTGCCAATCTTCCCTTCTCTGCAAGCAGTGTCTCAAGTTGGAGACGTATCTGTACTCATAAGAAACTAAAATTAAATGAAATTGATGAAATCCTGATGTATGTTTAATTTTGAAGAAGCTGGGGTAGCAGAGGATGCATACCAGGTCATCATCTTCAGTATTGTCTCCTTTCTCACGGTTCTCCCTCAGAAGTTTGTTTTCCTCTACAAGCTGATCACATCTTTGCTTGGCAAAAGCTAGGTCGGCTTTGGCGGTTTTTAGTTCCCTCAGGAGAAGTTTGGCCTTGGCAGCCAGAGCATCTGCTTGCTATAAGCATAAAATGAAACTCAGAGGCTGTTTCGTTACAGCGTTAACTGCTTTAATAAATCTTGAAAATCCGGACATTCTATATCCTGCCAACAGCAGGATTTAGTAAATCCAGGATTAAGGCAAAACTGAGAAGTTAATGAAGAAAAAACCAGATATATGGAATTCAGGATTTAAAAATGGCCTTTTTGCTCTGGTAAAATTTAAGAAAAATCGCACATAAATCCATTATCAGATAGAAAAAATGTTAGAAAATAAAGTAGGTAAGGATGCATGTAAATTCTTATGATCTTTTCTCATGTAATACCCAACGAAGGAATCATAATACCAAAGTCTTCGAATTTCATTAAAAAGGAATGTTTTTTTATTCAAATCTTAACATTCATAGAGAATAAGAAGTTTTAGTGCGTATCTAAATATGTGACAGCGAATACTTTCCTACGTTATTCTGCGAAACACAGTTGCTGCCTTACATTTCTAGATGCCTTCAATGGATTATCTTGGTCTGAAAGATTTTGAGAGAGATTTTCGGTAGCCGCAAAATCAGCAACTTGACCTCGTGAATTAAAACTGGCTGTTTTTCTCCTAATTTGAATTTTCTTCGTTTCCTGGATGATGTCAGCTGCCCTACTCTCGACGATCGCCAAACCCTCCTGAGAAAAGTTAAAATATTGTAAACGGCAGATCTCTAAAGAAAGACAAGTGAAATGCAACAACAAAAATACATTGTGAATCTATAATAATGAATATTCTGTTATATGAGAGCCAAAAATCTATTTAATTTATGGAAAATGTGAATATGAGAATAAAAATGACTGCAGTAAAAGATCCAATGATAATTCAAGAGTACTTGTAGGATAAAGAATGATGGGAAAAAGGTTCAATAACACTTACTTCAAAAGCACTTTTAATCGTTCCACCAATTTGATTCAGGGAAGAAGCAAGATTTTCAGCCTTTTGGAAGTTCTGAGGAGACAAATTAGGCTGATTGAACTGCAATAAGCAGAGTGAATTTTCAAAAGCATGATTTTCTTATCCTGTAGAAAAAGAGAGACATGCAAGGGGTGATCATTCATCGTAGAGCATGAACCAGATCATGGTTAATTTACTTCCTGGAAGCTAAAATACCAAGTTTTTTTTTTCATCCCACAGAACTTTGTTTGATGTGGAAATCTGATTGTAACTTCAAAATTTCCCACAATGGGGGAACATGTTCAATTATCCAATAAAAAAATAACATTTACAAAAATAATAAATCTCACCTGACTATCCGCTGATGTGGAAAGCATTTGAAACTCGTTTCTACTATGGCCATTAAGTTGTTGTGAAGCACTATCATCTTCAAGGAGAGATTTAACTTTTTTGGCAAGAACACCCCAAAATCCATATTTAGATTCATTCACACCCTTTTCATATGTACATCTGAGAGATGAGTACTCATGGTGAAAAGGATTCTGCATTTGCATTCCAGTTTTCTTAGATGGAGCATAAAAGAACGAAATTTAAAGATAAACAAAATATATGAAAAAGGTCTGAGGATTTGGAAAGCTGAGCACAGTTGGAATGCCTAAATTTGTCCAAAACCATGAAATGAGGATGATAATAAATGAAGAAGTATGGCATGGTTCAAACTGTAAGAACTGTAACCTTATCTTATTATGCTCGCTCTCGCACCGCCTTGTCGTCCCCAATCGTGCAAATCTGAGTGAAATTTATTCCTTTCTCATTCACTGCCACTTTTGTTTAAAATATCCCCGCTTTTCTCATAATTTTCTCGTTGTACTTCCCTCCCTGATATTACGATTCACACAATTCCTTCCTCTACTGCTCTTCACTTTTTTTGATTCATCAAATTTGTGTGAACTGACCTTCTCCCACACTCGCCCACCACCTCTTTTTGCTATTTATGAGCTACTGAACTTAGAGCAACGATCTTAACCTCCTCTTTTTACAGCCATCAAAGCGTCCTTTCTCTCTCGTGTTCTCTCTTGATTTCTTGCGTCCACAATATCAGTAAGGACGAATCTGATGATCCTGGCAGATTGCATCTCATACTTGAACAGTCTTCAATCCTTGCTCTAGTTTTCTCAAGTCGTTCATCAGCTTGGTGGAAAAGTATTACTCTAAAAATAATTTCTCAAAATCTATCCAAGAGATTACTGAATCAAGTCCAACGGTACTGCAATGATGACTCTCCCACCAATCGTAGCTCCATGACATTGTTGAAATTTGGCAATGTACATCTTATAATCTTCAAGGCACTTTATGTCTCGAAGTCTCTTCTCAATATCATTAAGCGACGCTTCTGACTCGATCCGGTCCGCCATACCATTGATAGTAGGAGGGTGTTTTGCATAAATTGGTCCTTCACTCAATCCATTATACTATCGTTAGACATCACCATTGATTGGTGAGATTGAGATTTCATAGTAGCAACTGATGGTATATGTTGAGTTTTTTGTGGTGCTAGTTGATCCGGTCATTGCTTCGTCTAAGAAACCTTTGTAGGCTTATGGTGGATTTTTTGTTAATAAAATAATTTGAAGTTCACTTTAGCTAATAGTGTCACATCAAAAGTACTTTATAATTCACCACTTAAAAAAATTGAGTCATTATAGAATTTACGAGCTTTAGCCATTACCACAATCTAATGGCATCATTTTGAGGCAAATCACCTAGTTATAGTCCTATTATAATAATATTTTTGTGATGTCATTTAAGAGCAAAATCATTATGTTAGAGAACACGTCATAAGTTTTTCAAAAATAAATATAGAGATGTGCTTGATATAATATTTATATAGTGTGAGCTTAGGTTTATCTGAAATTTAACTTCCTCGACGAACATGTTGTGAAGATGGATAGATTATGTGCTCTTGAATTTAAGCGATAGATTTCTCTTTAGGATTTAGAGGTATTTTGAGAGTAGGGTATGATCAGTGTTAGGATTTAGAGGTATTTTGCAATTAGGGTCAGGTGGTCCATTATGGTACTTTAAATTATTTTATTTTTTAGCTTCGGAACTTTTTAGCTTTATATGCTTTCTTGTAGAGGATTGAATTCACTTATTTATGTATTGACACAAGGAATTGAACACAAAAAGTGGAAATTACAATCATTTCCTATTGGCACAACAGCTTGCTTGAGAGCATGCATACATGTTGATGAATTTAATTTTAAAAGAGAGAATTTATATAATTTCAGGATGATTGCACATCTTTTAGAGTGGGACATATTTAAGTTTAATTTATCTTTATTCCACACAATATTCTTTAACTTCATTTTCAAGTATATAATACATTTGTTCAGACACTTGAGAACTATGTTTGTTGTGCTTCCACAATTTTCGGAATATTACATTTGAATTATAAACTACCTCATGAGATACATAGGCGACTTAACACTTTTTTAGATTTAGACAGCTTGAACAAATGTTTTTGTTAATAAAAAATACACATAATTTTTTTTTTCATGTTTAACATAAGAAAATCATACTGTATGCTTACATGTGTGTGTCGTTACTCTTATAGCAAGCATTACAAATTGGAATCTACATGTGCTTTAAGGTGTCCTAAAATTTATTTTTATATGATTGTATTTTAGTGAGAAAAGCCCCATAAACTATCATTATTATGGTCATAAATACGAATCCCATAGTTCATTTTCGCATCCAGTTCAAGTCCAGTTCCAATTTATTAAGATTGCAAACGTAAGTAGAAGGCTTTAATCAGTTCTAGTACAAGTTATTGACTTTCTTGCAAGTCACTTGTAAGTTTCTTATGGATGAAAGAGGATGCTACTTTTGTAGATAGCAATGTTTTGCTAGCTAGCAAGTAATTGGCCCTAATCTTTAAAGACAAAATCTAAATATCTTTTAAATATTTAAATTTAAAATTTAATTTAATAAAAACAAAAAATTAACTAGGATAGAAATTTTTTTTGCCTTTGTGTATAATAATTGTGATTAGAATGAAATATTTACAATAGTGAATGGTATATAATTTCATTAGCTACTAAATTAAATTGATTGAATGGTAGTGATTTTATTCTTTTATGACTTCAACCAAAGAAAAAATGATAGAACTCCGAGTAGATATTTCTCTCTGATATTGACTTGCTAAGAAATATAAAGATGTTAATTAACAGATTACAAACAAAAATCTCAAATCCTTCCACATTTTCTCAGTTATCAAAGCACGCGAATCAAAAAATCCCAATGTATATTCGTCAATGACTCATTTCTTCTTAACGCCCAAGATTCAATTGGAATTAACAGAGAACCAATCAGATATGCTGAAATGCACCACTGAAACACCAATTCCATTGTTCCAACAATGTAAAGAGATTTCTCAAGTCTACCGAACTCTTTCTATTCTCTAATCATCTACAACAAACACATCCCCGCAGAACAACCTCCCGAAAGAATCACAGAAACATCCAAATGGTGAAATGGAGGATTGAAAACAGGAGAAAACATACCTGATTGAAAAAGACGGAAGTCTGGCGCAAGGGGTCTACATTGGCGGATAATAGGGAGGATTCGCGGTGAGCGCCGGGAGATCGGATTGCCTGGTTGGAGAGTGTAGTTGTCGTGGAAGCAGGGGAATCGACATCGCCGCGGGAGTTAAACGAGCACCTGAAGTCCTCGAAAGTGGAGGCCCGTGGAGTCGGGCGCCTCCGACGATACGCCATTCTCCACAAAAACTAGCGTCGGAGCGGAAAAAGGAGACGGGGGCACGGCGCGCGGTTTCGCCTGTAACGAACTTATATCTACGAGAGAGAGAGAGAGAGGCATTTGGAGATGCGCCAGTGTTAAAGAGCTCTGTACGGAGGTTGCGCGCAGAAGATTCTATGCGGGAGTGTAGGGCTGCCACTTTCAAATAGCAAAATTCATCATAAAATTCAAATTTTTTTTTTTTCATTTTTATTCGAGTAAATATATCTGTTTGATAGTTCAAAAAGTTTATATAGATGCTAAATTTTGTAAATAACGATGTTTGGATAATATGCAAGTAATTATTCCTATTTGGTATTTATAATATTTGTGGTGATGAAATGTTGAGTTGTGCCAGCACGTTTTGTTGCACTCGTCAAAGCTCTTCGATGAATTTAAACGACAGTAATTTCGTTTCGTGAATGGAAACGAAATTAAGAAAAAAGAGTGATATAAATTTAAATTCAAATAGTTTAACGAGTAACGAGCTCGTTGAACTCTAATGAATCCAGGGATCGAATATATGGGCACAATTTTAACGTGATATGATGGTACTTATTCACAGTATCATCGTGAATAACTTTAAAATAGATTTTAGTATCCATAAAAGGGTGAGATCTCTTTGACCAATATTGGCATTCACAAAATTTGGGTTATGGTTTTGATATAGCTATGACATATTTGGCTTCTATAAAGTTAACATTTGAAAAATCATTATAATCTATGATCATCATAATTTACTCTAAGAAGTGAATGTGCTAATGAAACTATATTGTATCTTAGCCTTGTTTTCAAAGGCAAATATGAAGAAGTCGCTTTAACCAATACAAATTCTCGATGTTCTAAGGCAACTAAACTTTAGGATGCCTTCATCATTTTGATTCCACTGAAGAAAAAAATATATAATGTTGTTCTACGCTAGCCTTTACTCTACCTCAATATCATACAATTCCTATGTATGTACATTTCTAACAGCCAAAAAATCAATTTTTACATAATTGTCACTTTGCCTATGCATGAAAAGGGGTATTTCACATTTTAAGAGTTAAAATGGTGGTCTTTTTTATGTGATATGAATGATTTGGATGATATAAATGCAACATTAAGGTTTAGGTGTAAGGTAAATACATAGGAATTAGGTGGTATGTATGTAAGTGCCCTATTTGGAATTGTGGTGTAATATAGCATATGTTAGCTTCATTCTCCACAAGAGGGGTGAAATGACCATAAATATAAATCTTATAATATCCATAAAGAGACACTAACAAAAGCACAAGGATACTCAAGCAGTTTCATCTTGCTTTTATAAATAGGTGGATAATAGTTTTATTAATGATGAAAGTAACAATGATGTTATTATGTCTTTGTAGCTCTCATAATGAATGGGGAGACTAAAATATAAATATGAAAAAATAGTTAAATAAAATGACAGAAATGTATAGTGCCATAGAACTTGTTATTTTCAAATATTTCCAAAAAGGACTAAGAAATGGAGAACCTTATAAGGTTGAAAAGCATGGTCTGATTTCAAGATGCGCAAGTCCTTAGAGCCATGATGTTAGAGCTTGTATAACTCTAGAAGTGTCATAAACACACTTAAATTAGCAATGATATATAAGCAACCTTTATATAATTTTAGCCAATGTACTGAAACCTCATTAGGCCATTGAATTTGTTTGACTAGTGGGCCTTATTGGTCAACTATTTTCACGAACAAAACTCTACCTTATATTCTCCTTTTCAAAGGCATAGATGATTAAGTTGCTTTAATTGACATTATACCAATATTTTTTTTAAATTCAAAGGTTGTGAAGTGGCATCAACCAAAACAAATTTTGAACCTTAAGAAATAACTGATTGGTAATGTGGCAATTAACTTATATTGATTCCAATGAAGCATAATAGCTACAGTATATAAATACCCTAAACCCTTATGTGACCACCCTTCTTTTATTGTTGCTCTTTTCCTAAAATCTAGTGAATATCATTTCAAGTATTTAAATGTTTGGTCAAAACATCATGACTTCCTAAGGGTGGTTAAAGATAATTGGCAATATAATATTGTGAGCAATGATTAGTATGTACTTTGGTAGCTACATAAAAAAGTGGCAAAGACGTTAAGAAGTTGGAATTGGGAAGCGTTTGGGGATGCACACAAAAAAGTAGTTCACAAGAGGCAAGGGTGAAGTAGCAGGAAGAACTTGATGAGGGAGGGGGTCTAGTGAGGAAGGAAAAAACTGAGACACACAAAGAACAGCTGCAAGGTATCAAATGGGAGGAGGAGTTACTTCAACAGAAATCAAGGGAGACCCACTTTAAAGACGGTGACAGAAACACAATATTTTCATGCTCGTATCAAAAAGAAAAGAAACCAAAACACTATTCTAAGAATTAAAGATGTCAAAGGGGATTATATTACTGATCAAGGAAAGTTGGGGAAAGTGTTGTTAATTATTTCATTAGTATGTTCTCTTCTGAGGAGTTGGATACTACAATTAATTATGATATATTTAGAGAGGAGAGGGAATATATATACAAGAGTTTGTATCATCCCAGAGGAGGATGAGATTTTATGTGCATTAAAAAGCATAGACTGTAATAAACCAGCAGAGCCTGATGTTTTTACATCTGATTTTTATTTAAAAAGTTGGCTTATCATTAGAAAGGAAATGATTAGAGCAATTCAAGGTCATTTCACTACTGCCACTATCATCCTAGTTCCAAAAAATCAGAAAAAGGTCACTTGGGATTAATTTAGACCAATCAGTCTAACCTCTGTTATATCTAAAGTAACTAACAAAATAATTGTCATTCAGCAAAAAAATTAGTTAGGCTTGGATATAATTCATGCACATGGCAAAAAAAAATTACGCAGGTCATAATCGTCATGATAGAATTCAGCTTAATCTATGCTTGGATAACCCCATATCGGTTAAAAATCACCTGAAGCTCTTGGAATAGAGACAGCATCAACCCATATCTCAATTGGTCTATGTAAACAACAATTTTATCACTGAACCAATCAGTTTCCCTCACTTCTAGATGAGCAACACAAAACTTGATAGTGAAATAAAAATAAAGACCTCCATTATGAAAGCTATCATCGACGGAGACAAGACTGATAGCTCAGTCCCAGCTACCAACCAAAAGTTTGAGAAGTGTGCTTTGAAGCCATCAAAAAATTTGAGGAATGTTCAAACGAATGAAAAGTTGAATAAAAGAGAAGAAATTGAATGATAGGAAAGCTGAGAAAAAGACAACAAGCACCAAAATAAATACTTCAACCCTTATTTATAGGGATGTAGGGAAAGTGGAAACGTCACATGAAGATTTTGAGAGAAAATATCACATTAACACAGAAATTGAGAAGAAAATAAAATAAATATTTTTAAAAATAAAAATAAAATGATTACATTCGGACTCTAGTACGATAAGAGGTTCTTTGGTCTTGACTGCCTCGGCTAGGATAAGGCCCTTCCAAACTAATAACATGTACTACATTTGACTGTCAAACATGAACTAATTTTCTCAGTTGGCCTTAGATTGGGAGCTCTGCACAAGGCATCTTATTGAAGTTCAGATACTTCTCGTCCAAGGTTAGATCTTTCCCCTCGCAACTCCTTTAATTGGATTAACACGCCGTGGAGATCCACCTCTCACTGAGCTTGAGAAACATCAATTTCATCCAAGCGATGGGTCAATTTCCTAGGAGAAAACCTGCGTTCCTCGACCACTTTCTTGTGGATCTCCATTGGATCAAATGGGTGGTTGAATATGTTTTCCTCACTTCAGGATGGTACTTAGTACACAAGTTTCGTCACCACAGTGTGATCTCAATCGTCACTAACAGGAAGAAAACCCTTAATTCGGGCATCCTCATCTACTTCAAGAAATAAGGATTAACTAATATACTAGAAGAAAAAAAAATCAAAGTAATCCCTCAAAGAAATAGAAACATGTACTCATGATCCTCTCCACCTCAGACAAAATGGCTCCACCTACATTCAGTGATGAAAGATCATTGACAACTCTTTTCTCTCTGATCGGTTGATCACCTCCACCAATTCCTAGTACACTAGTCAGTTGAGAGCAACATACAGTCACTGGCCGACCTACAACCTCAACATGGGGGTTAGTCGATGAATCAAATGTTGAACCACTCAACCTGTCCACATTATTGGGTTAACCATTCTCTTGAGCCTACCATATCAAATCTGATGATTTTTCTTGCTCCAGTCGCTCGAACAGCTTTGACTTCTTATCTATTTTCTTCTCCCACATATTATTCCTTAGCTCGCTTTCCAGCCGACGTTATTTTGTTGCCAACATCTTCACCTAGTTGACGGGTTTGGGTGNATCTCATATATTTAATAGTTTAAATAAATGAGCACAACAACGCAAGTGATGCATCTATTCCAAGGAATGGATACATTTTTTGATAGTGAGACTCAATTAAATAAACTATAGAATCTATGAAATCTGTTCTAGTCTATGAAACTATTCATGTTAACCGATAAATTCTCTTATTTAATATAGAAGATTAAATAAGGTTTATATTGAGTTGGGTTTCAAAGCTCTCTGTAGAGGCAAACTCATATAATTAATTACTTCTTAAGTGATTGAAATCGCTTAAGAATATTCTCGATTCAGATCAATGATTTTGCCTTCGATAATTTCAAAGTAAAAGTTTTTCACGATTGGACATTGGAAGTTCAAAAGGGAAAGGATCAAAAGGGAACAATTATTTTTAAGAATCCGAAGGAATGAAAGGTAGGAGATGTCATCATGTCACTGACCCAAAGGGAATCTCAATGACCTCTCAACCTATCCTACTGTTTGGCTTTACTTCATGTTTCATCCTGTCGATTTTATTTACTTGAGGCTTACACTTGCATGACACAATCATACGAATAATCTGGAAGATATGAGGGTTTATGTCGTACCGAACGACAACCTTAGAGCCTAAGTCGAGTTGGGGCTTAAATTGCACAAGGTGATTGTGCAAAAACCTAAAAGATGAGTTGAGGATTTAGTCCGTACTAGACGAGCTACCTTGAAACCCTATGACTTGTTGTTTAAGCTAAGGAATGTATGTTGTTATAGATCTCGATACTCTCCCAAAGTTATTCTTCTAGTCATCTTTGTCTTGCTGCCCACGGTATTAGTTCTGAGCTCCTCATTGAAGTGGCAGTCATAAGATCTAAGGTTCAAAAGGTTTTACAGTTTTAACGTCAACTTTTGTTGTTCAAGTGTTATGGGGGGTTAAAGTTGATTAGAGCGACACCGGTTAGGATCTCACGGTTCTCTCGTTCCGGTACCATTATTTTCTTTTTATTTACTTTGCCTAAACAAGTTGTTAAGTTCATTTAAACTGAGGAGATCTCGTTAGCAACCGTGAGTTACCTCATCTGAGGGACTCCTGTAAATTAAAGATGACGCATTATGAAGTTTTTTGTTTTGTTGTTGTATTATGAAAATGTTGTTTAATTTTGAAAATAATTTTGTAATTTTTAGTTTTAAAAAGTTTTGCAAGCAAGGTAAATAAATGAAGGTAAAAAAAGATGTTGTAAAGTAAATAAATAAAATTGCAGGGCATAAAATATAAATGCGTACTTGTCATCTTCTCGATACTCTCGCTGCATGATTAACATAATAAAACATAATATATTTACAGGAATTAAATAAATTGCAGAGAAGTAAACGGAAGCAGTTGGTATGGAAAAGTCAAAAACTGAGTTGTAGCAAAAACCCGAGTAAAAAGAAATCATGTATTCACATATGGAAGACCAGAAATGGGTGTAAGACATGGGTAAAGGTGGGGGCTCTGAGCTGGGCTGTATGCTTCTCAATCTTCAGTAAGAGCTACCAATCTGATCATCTACTGAGGGTAGTTCTAACCTCAATTCAAGTGATTAATCGTGGACTTTTACAAATTTTCATTTGAATTTAATTTTCATGCATACACAATTCTATCATGCAAAAGAGACTTTTGTTTAAAATATTTTGTAGAGAGGTGCAGTCCACATGTTAATCAATATAATCGAACTAAGACTACAGGAAACCTAAGAGTATCGGGAGAAATCATCTTCTCAAGAGTCGTCGAATAGTATGATCGGTCATTATCCTCTCATTTTATTAAAGGTCTTTGAGGTAAGAGACACTATTCTAAAATCCCTCATTGTATCCATCGTTTCAACACACATTAGCATTATCATATTGCCCTTACAACCTGAAACTCAAACTTACATCAGTCCGATGATCCATATGTGGCACAAACAAATATCCCCATTCGCTCACAAGCATTTAAATACCTTAGAAAATACTTAAATTCTTGAGCATTAGATTATTAATGTTGGATAAGTAGGTTGAGGTATTTCTATTGATTTGTGTGAATTATCAGGTCCCAAACCATAACTTGTTGGGTCCTTAGGGGTTTGTCTGATTTTCAATGATCATTTGTGTTTTTAGGATGATTTTTCTCAACAAATCATGACAGACCCATATGTTCTTTAAAATATATGGAATCTTCCAAAGATGTTCAGAGAATTACTCTAAACAAACTTGGAATCTTATAGATCATTTTAAGTTCATTTTGGTCTTACTAGACTGTTAATTAAACCATCCAAACTAAATTAATGTCTTTTAAGTTATGCTCAGTATTTCTTAATTAACCCATAAGTAGGCCAACAACTATTTTGTTCGGTGCTTGAATGGGTGATCGTCCCAAGAGCGTGTTTAATTACTTAAGGAAATTTTACTCTCTCGTAATTGAACTTGAGCTTATAGTGCTTATGACAAACTATGTTCTTCATTTTCTAATTCCCTTAAATAGTTTCAGATCGATCTTAGCTCACTACCAAGCTCTTAGATTATTAAGGATAGATTTGTAATTTTAAAAGTCAAGTAAAGTGATGTTAATCCTTATTAAACATTATATCATGCTTAACCATTAATCTAGGGCTTCAAGTTAGTTAATTATTGTCTTTCTTTCTCAAGCCCCTCACTTGAGAATTTTTCATACATAATCATCTTTCAACCCTCAATAATTGGAGAAATTACACTTTTACCCTTATTTTAGAAAATATCTTGAGTTAGTTTCTATCCTTTAACCATTTGTGTTTCAGCCGTCTTAGAGAGCCAATTATGATCAATATTACCCTTTAATCCTTTGGTTTGACCTAAAATTTTTTTGGGGTTCAAAATTCCATAATTACCTTTTTACCCTTGGGGCCTTTAACTTCATAATTCCTTTAATTCAATCCAAATAACTTTAAAATTTTCTGTTGAATTGCTACTCATGGGTTAATTAAAATACGAGATAAGAGTTTATATATATATATATATATATATATATATTTTATTTTATTTGCTGGAATTATTTTAGTTCAAAAATAAGAATTTTCAATGTTAATTCATTTAATTAACTAAAGCAAATATTTTTAATTTTTAGTTCACATTATTCTCCTCTATTTACTAAGCATGTATATATATATATTTTTTTTAGCATTTTTCTACACCAAGTTATGAATTTTTGAAGTTTCTGTAATTATTTAAATCAGAAATATCCCTTAGTTTTCTACTTATCCACGTCAGCACTCACTTATGACTTAAATTTTAATATCACATATATAACACAAAGGATTTAATTTTCACATACACAAAATTTAATATTTTTAATATCAAATATGTAACACTAACATAATAATAATATTAATAATAATATTATCATTACTATTATATATATATATATATATATATGTACATATATATATATATATANTGTGTACCTATCATCTTCTCGATACTCCCGTTGCATGTTTAACATCATAAAACATAATATATTTACAGGAATTAAATAAATTGCAGAGAAGTAAACGGAAGCATCTGGTATGGAAAAGTCAAAAATTGAGTCGTAGCAAAAACCCGAGTAAAAAGAAATCATGTATTCACATATGGAAGACCAGAACTGGGTGTAAGACATGGATAAAGTTGGGGGCTCAGAGCTGGACTGTGTGCTTCTCAACCTTAAGTAAGAGCTACCAATCCGATCATCTACGGAGGGTAATTCTAACCTCGGTTCAAGTGATTAACCGTGGACTTTTACAAATTTTTATTTGAATTTAATTTTCATGCATACACAATTCTATCATGCAAAAGAGACTTTTGTTTAAAATATTTTGTAGAGAGGTGCAGTCCACATGTTAATCAATATAATCGAGCTAGGACTACAAGAAACTAAGAGTATCGGGGGCAATCATCTTCTTAAGAGTCGTCAAATAGTATGATCGGTCATTATCTTCTCCTTTTATTAAAGGTCCTTAAGGTAAGAGATACTATTCTAAATTCCCTCATTGTATCCATCGTTTCAACACACATTAACAATATCATCATTGCCCTTACCACCTGAAACTCAAACTTACATCAGTCTGATGATCCATAAGTGACACAAACAAATATCCCCATTTGCTCACAAGTATTTAATTACCTTAGAAAATACTTAAATTCTTGAGCATTAGTTTATTAATGTTGGATAAGTAGGTTGAGATATTTCTATTAATTTGTGTGAATTATCGGGTCTCGAACCATAACTTGCTGGGTCCTTAGGGGTCGTCTGATTTTCAATGATCGTTTGTGTTTTCAGGATGATTTTTCTCAACAAATCATGACAGACCCAGATGTTCTTTAAAATATATGGAATCTTCCAAAGATGTCCAGAGAATTACTCTAAACAAACTAGGAATCTTATGGATCATTTTAAGTTCATTTTGGTCTTACTAGACTGTTAATTAAACCATCCGAACTAAATTAATGTCTTTTAAGTTATGCTCAATATATCTTAATTAACCCATAAGTAGGCCAACAACTATTTTGCTCGGTGCTTGAATGGGTGATCGTCCTAAGAGTGAGTTTAATTACTTAAGGAAATTTTACTCTCTTAATTGAACTTGAGCTTATAGTGCTTATGACAAACTATGTTCTTCCTTTTCTAATTCCCTTAAATAGTTTCAGATCGATTTTAGCTCACTACCAAGCTCTTAGATTATTAAGAATAGATTTGTAATTTTAAAAGTCAAGTAAAGTGATGTTAATCCTTATTAAACATCACATCATGCTTAATCATTAATCTGGGGCTTCAAGTTAGTTAATTGTTGTCTTTCTTTCTCAAGCCCCTCACTTGAGAATTTTTCATACTTAATCATCTTTTAACCCTCAATAATTGGAGAAATTACACTTTTACCCTTATTTTAGAAAATATCTTGACTTGGTTTCTATCCTTTAACCCTTTGTGTTTCAGCCGTCTTAGAGAGCCAATTATGATCAAAATTACCCTTTAACCCTTTGGTTTAACCTAAAATTTTATTGGGGTTCAAAATTGCATAATTATCGTTTTACCCTTGGGGTCTTTAACTTCATAATTCCTTTAATTCAATCCAAATAACTTTAAAAATTTTTGTTGAATTGTTACTCATGGGATAATTAAAATACGAGATAAGAGTTTGTATTTTTTTTTTTTTATTTGCTGGAATTATTTTAGTTCAAAAATAAGAATTTTCAATGTTAATTCATTTAATTAACTAAAGCAAATATTTTTAATTTTTAGTTCACATTATTCTCCTCTATTTACTGAGCATGTATATTTATTTTATTTTTAGCATTTTTCTACACCAAGTTATGAATTTTTAAAGTTTCTATAATTATTTAAATCAGAAATATCCCTTAATTTTCTACTTATCCACGTCAGCACCCACTTATGTCTTAAATTTTAATATCACATATATAACACAAAAGATTTAATTTTCACATACGCAAAATTTAATATTATTAATATCAAATATGTAACACTAATATATATATATATATATATATATATATGTAAGCATGTAGGCTAGCAATCACACGGATTAATAACGTAAGCATGTAAATAAGAAGCTCAATCGGTGATCATATGTAAATCTCCAAGAGCAAGAACGCTTTCACGCAAACATAGACGTTAAAGTGGCGAACATGTAGATACATAAAATATAAGTTGTCGTACATGAAATCATGAAAGTTTAAGGGTCTGTTTGGGGCAGCTGCAGCTTATCCAGCTTCTGTTGATAAGCAGCTTATCCTGATAATCTACTGATGGGCAGCTGATCCGGATAATCTGACTGGCTGTTTGGTTAGTGCATTTTGAGAACAGCTGATTTTGGAGAAATGACCAATCTACCCCTATTCTGGATAAGCTGTTGAGTTGTTTGGTTCGTGCGTTTGGTAAACAACTTATTCACAAATTTTTTTTTTGAATTAATATTATGTGTAGCAGAATAAATTATTTTATCAACAAAATTAAAGATCAAATGTTAAGACACGATAATACAAATAAGTAGAGAAACATATACTCTAACATAGAGAAAAGAGTTGTCTGCTCAAGCTACATAAAGCAATTAGAATAGATGATATCTAGGCTGAAAAGCCAACAATTTTTGCACGTTCAAAATTTTATTGAAAATACATTGAATAACTTAAATAAAAAGCAAATACTATGTCAAAAATTAGTTTCAAGTCATTTGTGCCTAAATAGGGCAAACCATCAAACACCTCATGCTCGTTTATATAAAAATATAACAATTGATAATTATGCATACCTTTATATATAGCTAATTAGATTATAGTTTGACTTTCTCGGTAGAAAATCTCAACGAAATCATTGAATAAGGTTGATATGAATAGGAAGACGGTGAACTTCTTGGCTGGAGCAGATTGGAGGGTGCGGCTGCGAATTTTAGATGGAGGAGGAGACCGAAAGCAGCTCCACAAGCCAACCCCATGGTGATCTGCTTGCATCAGAGAAGATTGGAGGGTGCATTTGAGGATGGAGAGGAACTAGGGCATCACGAATTTGTTCCCGTGCGAATCCTTCGCATCACAAATTGATTCCCGAGCGAATCCTTCGACAGAGCAGCGAATAAAAGACAGACGATACTGTAGAATAGGGAGGAGGAGCTAGCGAGACAGAAGGGCTGATGCGAAAATGAAATGAGAAAAGGATCAATGGTGCCTGGGAGCGAAGCGAAGAGGGAAACTCTGTCCAAAAGAAAAACAAAACGTAGATCGTGCCCAATGACCCGCGTCCGACTTTTAGTTAAAAAGTCAAACGTCGTTCTACAAAACACTATTGAAACGCTTTTTTCAAACGATACGGCGGCGTTTTGAAAATGTCATCGCAGTGAATAAGCTGCCCCAAACGGACCCTAAATGTTCGCATAGAAACACATGCAATCACAATGGGGGCAAGGTAACATACATGTAAACATATAGTCTTTTTTGTTATAGGCATGCAAGTAAACATAAAAGCTTAGGTGGTAGATGGGTAAATCCAAAAGAGTCTTGTAGAATGCATGGAAATATGAAAGTTTAAATGACATTTGCTTCTATGTGTAACATTTAAACTTTTAGGAATTGGTGGCATAGGTGTAAATTTTTAAAAGAATAAAAAAAATAAAAAAAATAAAGATGATAGACGCATAAAGATGAAAAGATTTAGGGTGGTACACATGTAAATTCTTTTTTTTTTTTTGTTAAAGAAAATTATTTATGTAAATACAAAAGAATTGAGTGGCATGCATGTAAACGTCCCCCTTTTTTTTGAACCATAAGGGTGGTATGCACTTAAATTCCTTTTTTTTTTAATGAAATGTTATAAATATAAATACATGAATGACATGCATGAAATTATCAAAGTTTAGATTTTTAATGTGGAAAAATATAAGAATCAAGTGGTATGACATTTGGGTGGCATGCATATAAATCTCTCTCTTTCTCTCATGCAAATAAATAGAAAGTGACTGACATGCATGTAAATTTTGTCGGTGGAAGAAGAACAAGGGAGAGGAGAAAGGGGGCTACCTTGTGGTGTAGAAGAAGTGAGTTGACTCTTGTATCAGAGAGGGAGATGGATAGAGAGACGGCTATGAGGTGAGCGGAAGAATGGAAGAGGAATGAAAGAGAGAGAGATAAGAGATTTTTTTTTTGTTGGCTGATGTGAGAAAAGAGAGAGGGAGAGAGAGAAGAAAGTGTGGGAGAGAGAAAGAGAGTGAAGAGGAAGGCGTGGGAAAGAAATGATATGTTTTTTTTATTATGTATGTATAAATATATATATATATATATATATATATATATATATA